>OX596252.1:3613740-3988397 GCA_951394255.1 Polyploca ridens
GAATACTGGCTAACGGTCTTTACAGCTGCTACGAAATAGCAGGTATGTAGTAAGGCCCAGACCCTCCTAGGTCCGTCCCCACTTCTCAATGAAATAACTTACAATGGGCTTAAATTCACCGAAGGTCACTCAGGTATATAAATTATCTTAAAACAGCAATAAATAGGCATCTACAAATATTATTTAAAGAAGATTCTACAACTTTTTCAAAATATTGTAGATGTCTTATTAAATATTAACTTTATTAACTTATTTGTTTGTTAATTATAGAAGTATATTTTAATTTGTAATTTTTTCGTTTATCAATAAAACATGAAATCATACGTTTTTTGAGTAATTAAAGTGTAAATTTTAATAAATACCTCAAAATTGTACATAATGATTAAAAAAAAATTTTCGAATTTGAGGTTTTTTCAATTTTTTGCATTTTCTAAGAATATTTCCTATAGTAATGTATATTTTTCTTTACACCATCAGAAAGTAGATATTTCAACGAACAAAAAGCCCCCAAACTTTTTGAAAAAAGCTGATATTTTGACGTCAGAATTTTCGATTGAAAATTAGGGTGCTTTTTTGATATTAAATTAAAATGAAGCGAAAAAATAAATATTTTTAATCAAATAAATTACAGTGTATTTGGGACATAATAAGGTAAGTTTTCACCAAATTTCGTAGAAAAATTTTTTTTTTTGAAAAAGATATAAATAAAAAACCAAAAACTTGGTTTTTTGAATTTTTCACATAAATTTTGAGGTTATGTGAAAAATCAGCAAATACAAAAGTTGTAGATCTTTTTATTGCCTACAACTTTGCCATTTAACTTTTTTCCATAGGACTTGTAGTTTTGCCGGAAATCAAGATAAACCATTTTTCACCCTTAAAAACTCACCCCCTCCCACTTCCCGAACTCGGATCGACCGTAATTTATTTTTCCTTTCATTTTGATCATATTCCCCTCCTTTTCTAATGGGTTTCATCCTACTGTAATTTTTTTTGGTTTCAAAAATTATCTACCCTGGTCTAAAATGACAATTTTTTATTTCTAAAACGACGAAAGACTTCGAATGTTTCACAGCTAGGAAATTTTTTATTGGAAAATTAAATTGTCGTTTTTAGTATTTTCCGTCACTTATTATTTATGTTTCCCACCTTTTAAACCTTCCCTAAAGCCTTCCCTGAACTTCCACAAATATTTCAAGATCAAAATTATCCAAATCGTTCCAGTCATTCTCGAGTTTTAGCGAGACTAACGAACATCGAATTTATATATATAGGTAGATTATATCGCAATTTCGTTGGAAGTTACACTTCGAATTTTTCACAGAAGTAAATAATTATTTATTGAATATTGAATGAAATAGCTCGGACGATGATTGGTTGAGTTAATGTGGTATAAATTATTTTACGGGCCATAGGACCAACCACAAGCTCTTAAAACAATATTATTATAACCTTACTTGTATTTTGTCCTTCTTTGACATTCCACGTCAAAACAGGACAAGGGAACGGAAGAACTAGGTTTTTAACACGCTTTTATTAGCTTCACCTGTATGTATGTATCTATGTATGTATGTATGTATGAATGTATGTAAAGGAATCTTCGAACGTAATTTTCATCGACTTCCAGACGTCAGATTAAACTGAAATTTTGCACACTTATCAAGTACCGATGACAATACAATAATTTGGTACCATCGAGCTGATCTGATGATGGATCCGGAAGGTAGGCACTGGAACTCCATAACGGAGCAAAGTTTCCTAGCCGTGTTTGGGCTTTTTGGAATTGTCATGAAATGAACTTTGACCATGTATGGTTTTCAGGGTCTGATGATGGAGTAGGAGAGTAAGCACTGGAACTCCATAACGGAGCAACGTTTCCTAGCCGTGTTTGGGCTTGTTGGAATTGTCATGAAATGAACTTTGACCATGTATGGTTTTCAGGGTCTGATGATGGAGTAGGAGAGTAAGCACTGGAACTCCATAGTGGAGCATCGTATACTAGCCGTGTTTGGGCTTGTTGGAATTATCTTGAGATGAACTTTGACCATGTATGGTTTTCAGGGTCTGATGATGGAGTAGGAGAGTAAGCACTGGAACTCCATAGTGGAGCATCGTATACTAGCCGTGTTTGGGGTTGTTGGAAATGTCGTGAGATGAATTTTGACCATGTGTAGTTTTCAGGGTCTGATGATGAAGTCGGAGGGTTGGCACTGGAACCCCATAGCGGAGCATCGTATTCTAGCCGTGTTTGGGCGTATTGTAATCGTATTATGTGCATTTTGGCCAAATATGGTTTTCTGAGTCTGTTGGTGGAGTCAAAGAGTAGGCACTGAAGCTAAATACTCATTATAAATGTGAAATAAATTGATATTGGGTGAAAATATGGTATAAGTAACATAATAAAATGGTATGAATAATTTATGTTGACTAAAAAATAAAAAATAAATTACAGTTTAAAAAAACTAAAAAAACACGCTTTAAAAAGCCCTGCACTAAAAAGTGTTAAATAATTATAAAATTGAACCTAAATATATTCTCTGTCTATCCCGTAAGGGCCTAAATGTAAGCAATTTTTTAATTAACTTCAATATTTGAATGAAAAGCGTGGGGCACTTTTCCTTGTAACCCAATAGAATTTCTAAGCATTATCATTATCATGAAGAAATATCGTAAATTACAAAATGAAAAGCGCCACACACTTTTCATTCAAATATTGAACTTAATTACAAAAATTGCTAACATTTAGGCCCTTACGGGATAGACAGAGAATATTATTTAGGTTCAATTTTATAATTATTTAACACTTTTTAGTGCAGGGCTTTTTAAAGCGTGTTTTTTTAGTTTTTTTAAACTGTAATTTTTTATTATGGTCTTTAAATGTGACGTCATTATACTAATTGCAAGAATGGACTTAAAAGCCAATCTTTGGGATAAAACAACAGTAGGGAGTAATAAATAAAATTTTAAGAGATAAATGTTGGGCTGAAATCTGTGAATGTTTAGAAGATTGATACCTATGTAGAAATGAATAATGTTATATGCTGCCATCGCTCTTGTCCACGTCAGGCCTAACTCTACTTATAAAGCCGTTGTATCGGACCGGAGCGTGTCGGTGACGGTCAAATGAAGAATGTAGCTGCCGGTGTCGGGTCGTCGAGTGCTGTCGGTGCCGGTGTCGGGCCGGTGCCTGATCGGCCAATAAAGAAGCGCCCATTATCAGTATATTTTCTAAGTACTGCTATGAATAAGTTATGAACGACAAAAATAAATTAACCATATCGTTAGAAAACAAAGAATTAATTATTACTTTATAATAGCTCAATCTAATAGACTAATTATAATAATGACAACTGTAGAAATAAATAGAAAATATATGCAAACCAAATTATACTCAATTATAAATAAGCAATTACATTTAAATGTTGCAACATTGTTTCATACAATGTGAATAAAAATATGATTCGTTAAATATTATATAATTGTGTCTTTCAAGAACAGCAGTTGCCGGCTGATTGCATCGCCTGTGATAGCAACTGTTTGCTCAACCTAAAGTTGATGTAAATTAGCTATAAGCCTATTTTTTATATTATGGCGCTTTTATTAGCTTCACCTGTATGTATGTATGCATGTATGTATGTATGTATGAATGTATGTAAAGGAATCTTGGAACGTAATTTTCATCGACTTCCAGACGTCAGATTAAACTGAAATTTTGCACACTTATCAAGTACCGATGACAATACAATAATTTGGTACCATCGAGCTGATCTGATGATAGATCCGGAAAGTAGGCACTGGAACTCCATAACGGAACAACGTTTCCTAGCCGTGTTTGGGCTTGTTGGAATTGTCATAAAATGAACTTTGACCATGTATGGTTTTCAGGGTCTGATGATGGAGTAGGAGAGTAAGCACTGGAACTCCATAGTGGAGCATCGTATACTAGCCGTGTTTGGGTTTGTTGGAATTGTCGTGAGATGAACTTGGACCATGTATAGTGTTCAGGGTCTGATGATGGAGTAGGAGGGTAGGGACTGGAACTCCATAACGGAGCAACGTTTCCTAGGCGTGTTTGGGCTTGTTGGAATTGTCGTAAGATGAACTTTGACCATATATGGTTTTCAGGGTCTGATGATGGAGTAGGAGGGTAAGCACTGGAACTCCATAGTGGAGCATCGTATCCTAGCCGTGTTTGGGGTTGTTGGAAATGTCGTGAGATGAATTTTGACCATGTATAGTTTTCAGGGTCTGATGATGAAGTCGGAGGGTTGGTACTGGAACCCCATAGCGGAGCATCGTATTCTAGCCGTGTTTGGGCGTATTGGAATCGTATTATGCGCATTTTGGCCAAATATGGTTTTCTGAGTCTGTTGGTGGAGTCAATGAGTAGGCACTGAGGCTAAATACTTATTATAAATGTGAAAGAATGTGATATTGGGTGAAAATATGGTATAAGTAACATAATAAAATGGTATGAATAATATATGTTGACTAAAAATAAAAAATAAATTACAGTTTAAAAAAACTAAAAAAACACGCTTTAAAAAGCCCTGCACTAAAAAGTGTTAAATAATTATAAAATTGAACCTAAATATATTCTCTGTCTATCCCGTAAGGGCCTAAATGTAAGCAATTTTTGTAATTAACTTCAATATTTGAATGAAAAGCGTGGGGCGCTTTTCCTTGTAACCCAATAGAATTTCTAAGCATTATCATTATCATGAAGAAATATCGTAAATTACAAAATGAAAAGCGCCACATACTTTTCATTCAAATATTGAACTTAATTACAAACATTGCTTACATTTAGGCCCTTACGGGATAGACAGAGAATATTATTTAGGTTCAATTTTATAATTATTTAACACTTTTTAGTGCAGGGCTTTTTAAAGCGTGTTTTTTTAGTTTTTTTTAACTGTAATTTTTTTCGATTAGTTAGGTTAGTGGGGGTTTTCAAGTCTATGCGATGAACTTTGCATATATTTTCGATATGTATTACATGAGATAAAGAAATAATTTTGTCATATTTTTTCCCTTTTCAATAGTATATATTTTTTTTAATAAATATTTATATTAAAAAACGTGTAAGCCAGAATAAAACATACTCGGTAAATACAAAAATATTATGCGGAAACAACAATATAATTATGCAACACGCACTTATCCAATATTTTACTTACAAAGTAGGTAATCTATTTCACACATCTTATTCTCACATTACTTATTCCTGCTAATAATTACAAATGTTTGCGAGAAAAGATAAGATCGTAAAAAATATATATAAAAATAACAACAACAAATATTCTTCTTAAAATAAAAGAGTTTAATTTTGTAAGGAATATTCGATTCGACAACAATTGCAAAGCGGTTGCAGTTCAAATAGTCAACCGATACTGCAATAATACATTGTAGTGGCTGTAATAAAGGTAACTTTTGGAATAAATTAATTATATTCAGAAGACCGATAATTATTATTGTAAACTAGCTGCCTGGCGCGACTTCGTTTGCTCGGTTTCCTACCTTATACCCTACCATACCCTGCGCAACTTTCTTATTTTTTCCCGTAAGAATCTTCTACAAAGTATTAGAAACTTAAAACAATGGATGAAATCGGTAAAGTCGTTCTAAAGTTATGGCGTGACCAAGGGAAATAGGGATATTCATTTTTATATATAGATAAATTAATATTGATAAACCGGATTGAAATGCGTGACACCGCGGGGCGGAAAGCTAGTAACATCATAACTTTATGAACTAAATCATACCCATATTTACAACAAAATAAGAATGAATGAAATAAGAATATATGATGATCTGTAAAAGGTAAAATCCATAAATCGCATTAACATCACAAATCTTTTTGACCGACCTTTTTATTCACTTGCAATCTATGTATGTTCGGGTCAAAATCAAAATAAAAAAGTCATTCATTCAGTTTAGGCCCTGGTAAGACACTTATGAACGTTAAGTTGGTACATACAGTTGAATTTACCACCGGTTCGGAATACACTTAAACTGAGAACACTCCGGCAAGAATCTCAGCAAGGCTTTTTTTTTGTGGAAGATCTTGTCAAATCTTGCAAGTCGAATTTCACCCACTTCCAGTGGTCGGATTGGCTTGATATTTGGCATAAATTACTATGTTGGAAGACAATGCAAGTACAGTCAACAAAAAGTACATTCACCGAAAAAATATTGTATTAAAAATTAAATTCTTAACAAAATAATATTAATAGTGTGGAGCATAGTATTGTAGTATGGCTCATTCAATAGTAGTCCATCGAACCGTTGTGACATGACTCAGTCATTTGTGTAAATAAATGTTTAGTAAATATAAATGTTATACATACATTAAAAATAACAATACATGTAATAAACATAATACATAAACTGTTGTTATAATAAATAAGAATTGAATAATAAGCTAAATACGAGAATGTAGTCTGACATAAATGAGGGTTCACTCAGGATGCCACACTATTTTTACGGCACGTTAAGGCGGCAACTAGGGCATCGAGAACCGGCCATATTTTGAGAACCGGTTTTTTCGGTTCTGGTTCTAATCCAGAACCGGGTACCCGGTTCTTTCGGTTCTTTCGGTTCCATTAATTATTCGATATAAATTTTTGCTCTTTTTATTAATTTATCATCAAAAACATTATAGGTAGTATAATAATAACAATAAAATTGTTTTCTATGATCGAATATGTCGTAGAATGACAATCAAACAGTGAATTCGGAATCACTACTTTTGATTAAAATAACATAAATGTAATCAAGTCTTTTAACAATCTAGCTTTTTTATTTATATTAGTTTTTTTTATTTAAAATGTACCTACCTAATTACAGTATTACCCAACTGATATGGGGCGTCGTGAACCTTCCTTCGCACAGAAATGAAAGTATGGCCCCGAAGATTAACGAAAGAATGCTTAAAACTTACAATCAACCTTAGATCACTACTATAAGATTCACAATACACTGCAGCTGTTAGTTCCGTCTCACTCGCAAGTCACGCCCCTCCACACGGCGCGCGCTAACATGGCGGCAGTTGAGACATGCAGCTGAGATGATTATGTTGAGATGGATGTATGGAGTGACAAGAATGGATATGATAAATAATGAGTACATAAGAGGAAGCTTGAAAGTAGCGGTATGGACATGTTATGAGGAGGAATGAAAGCCACGTGATTAATAGAGTTATGAATATGGAAGTGGTTGGATACACGAGAAGTGGAAGACCGAAAAAGAGATGGATAAATCGTGAGAAAGATAATTTAAATAAGAAAGGAGTGAATGCTGTTATGACGGATAGAAAGGCAGAATGGAAGAAGCGAACATATTGCATCGATCACAAATAGCTGGGAACAGGATATGTAGATGATGAACAATTAATCACTTATAGGTATTATTAAATTTTAGGAACATAATAGGAATTTCAAAGATTGCATAAACATAATAATTCACATAATCAATAAATAATAGTTAATAATTATACACATAATCAATTAAAATAGTTAAATAGCTGGAGTTTGGTGTCGCTACACACCAACATGCTCTTCAGAAGCTACCGTTTTGCTTTATTAATATTATTAAATCACTACAAGTAGCTTCATGCTGCGACACTAACCACCTATAGTGTGTTTTGATTGTTCTACGAAATTTACTGATCCATTCTAAACGACTTTTTAAAACTAATCGAAAGAACCGAAAGACCCGAAAGAACCGGTTCTTTATATTTAAGAACCGGTTATTATTGCAACCCTCAGAACCGGGAATTCCCGGTTCTTTAGTGGCAACCTACCAAATGTAATTTTAGTCTACCAAATAAAAAATCACAGTATAGCTTTATACAAACCTTAATATACCCACCAGCTTATCGTAGAATACAAGCGAACGACTTTCGCTAAGGCATTTAGACACTACCGCTGAGCTGTCATCGCTTTACCTATTTACAGATAAAGCAGTATCTCCAATATTCAATACATTAATAAAACACACACATACATAAGTGCACCAATTCTTATAATGAAATAATGCACCGTACAAAATCCCTACGTGCTTCCAAGATGTTTCAATTAAGTTCAGCGTTACTCTATTATTATTTCCCTTCTTTTGCCATTACAGCCATGGTCTATGTGTAATAATAGGATAGCGCGCTTCTGCATCATCTCGTCCAATCAGGATAAACGCTATTGAACATTAATTGAGGATGCGATCTATATGGATGTACGCGGAGTGCAAAAACAGGGAGGTATACCCATGTCATCGCAATATGATTAAAAAGTTATATTATTTTGGTGATGAGATTAGTGAACCAACTCAAAAATCAAAATCATAAAGTTTATTATTACACTTAAGAAAGGCATGGTTTTGTGGATCTTTAACATCCCGGAACATTCCTCACACACGGTCATCTGATCCCAAACTAAGCAGAGCTTGTGCTATGGAAACCAGATAACTGATAACTACATATAGGTACTACTTTTTGTTTGTAAATACATACTTAATATACATAATTACACCCAGACTCAGGACATGTCTCAGGACGGTGTAGAGCCATTTGTTAACGTTCACAAGTGCCTTATCAGGGCCTAAATTGAATAAATGCTTTTTGAATTTGAATTTGAATTTGACATACAGACATGTTCATGCAAACAAATGCATGTCCTGTGTGCGAATCGAACCCACGACCTGCGGCGCGATTTGTGGAATCCTTCGATATGTTGATGCCTACGGCTACCTTCCACCATCGCAACTCTCGCCATCGACGGGGAGTCCATCCTCCCTCACATATTGGAACCAGAATTGTTTCGAACTGTGCGGTCTCAAAGGAACTTCCTTCCGCGGACGCTCGGATTGTGGAATCCCACCGTGGTTTTCCCAATGGAGTACAGCATGGGGTTCTTCAAAAAGGGTGTGAAGAGATTTCTGCTGGGTCGGCAACGCCCGAGTAACACCCCTGGTGATGCAAGCGTCCATAGGCTGCGGTAACCGCTTACCATCAGGAGGGCTGTAGTATAAAAAAAAAACTGAACCAACTGCGCCAACTGGCCCGTCAAATGTATTGTGCTATATAAATGGTATATTTCTTTGTTATTACATTTGTTAGCATTTTTTTGTGACAGGTACTCACAAAGTTCAAAGAAGCGAATATAATTTCATTCGTCTATTCGAATAAAAATCTACTACCTGCAAATGTTCTTCCATGAAAAAGTCAAACATGACGTCTATTAAAGTGACAATCGAAACACCAGCTCTGAATTTGCAATGACAACACTCCTTGTTTTTATGTCCTGCTGGATGGTGTTATGCGGGCGGAAGCGCACGCGTCATTTCATAACTTTTTCATGTAAAATTGTTTAGTTATGAAGGATGTATTTCTTTGATGGAGTCTGTTCTTTCATAAACTAGTTTGATTTTTATTGATGTAACTTATACGCGGTGTTTCCGTTGTCATTGAAGTGTGTGCTTATTATTATGTAAGTATTTAAAGCCTCGTTCAATGGGCTTGTGTACAAGAAGTCAAAGCCTTTTAATAATCTAGAGAATGTCTTATGTATTTTTTACTACCATAGTATCATATCTAATAGTATATAATAAAGACGCCATTTTTGTCTTACTGTTTTTGCTACGCAATTGATTTTTGGCAAATCAAAATCATTAGTTCGTTTGAGTATTTTATTTTGCGACCTGCGTCAAGCTATTTCAGCCTTTATGATACTTATCCCTTACCCTACCTTACCTATACCTTGTAGACTCACTTATGAAATGTGCGTGATCGTCCCTGAAAGCACGCGCCGTGGGAACCCATTATAATAGCAAGTATGGCACGGGTCGCGAGATACACATCGCTATTGTTCGCCACTGTTAGGTAGGTATAACTCAACTCATATATTTATACTAGCTTCTGCTCGCGGCTTCGCCCACTTGGCCTACAGGAAACAAATGACATATTTTTCTACTACAATAAAACAAAACAACTTCATCCCGCTTCGAGGGTAGAATTTTTAAAAACGTTGAAACACGTATAAATTATGTTCAATCTTCAGCCTAAAAACAAAATTTGAAGATCCTAACTTGGAAACTGATGGACTTTCATACAAACTTTCATCCCCTATTTTACCTCCTTAGGGATGGAATTTCGAATAACCCTTTGATTGACTGATATATCAACGCACAGCCTGAACCGCTGGTCCTAGAGACATGAAATTTAGAGGGTGTATTCTTTGTAAAGAGTGGGTATCCACTAAGAAAGGGTTTTTCGAAATTCCACCCCTAAGGGGGTAAAATAGGGGATGAAAGTTTGTATGAAAGTCCGTCAGTTTCGAAGATAGGATCTTCAAATTTTGTGTTTAGGCTGAAGATTGAAAATTAATGTATACGTATCTCAGCGTTTTTAATAATTCCACCCTCGAAGCGGGATGAAGTTGTTTTGTTTTATTTTATTGTTGTAGAAATATATGTCATTTGATTCCTGTAGGCCACGCGGGCGAAGCCGCGAGCAGAAGCTAGTTCAATATATAGGTCTTGTTATTAGTAAATAAAATCAATAACATTTCGGAATAATTGGGATATGTTTACTTCTACACGAAAATCTTTCGATCTGCAGAAACTATATTTAATTCATTAATGATTATGAAAGGAATGGCATTTTTTATACAAGCTAACGGCGCGGCCCTCCTGGTGGTAAACGGTTACCGTATCCACAACACATGGGGCAACACACATGCGTTACCGACCTTTCGCTCCTCCCCAATGAGCGCTGGCGACCTTACTCACGTCACAGATTACTATTATAATCCTCTGTGCTTATGCGCAGGAACACAACATAAAGTTGTTTGTCTGCGGTATTCTGTAAGGTGGAGATACTTCCCCAGTCGAGCTGCTCTGAGCGAAATAATGCTATGCTCTACCTTTCTAAACTAACACTGTGGAAATATTTAATGATTGCCAAGTTTATGATGATGGGTAGATATATTTAATAAATAACCTTATCCTACTATATCTTATAGTGCTAAACAATGTGGTCACGGCAGTCGAGGATAGATTATTGTAATAAGATATATCGAAAAAAAATTGTGTTTGTTTAGAGAGATATAAATGATCAAACTGAAAATGAAAAACTCTTTTCGTCAGCGTTTTTTATGATTATAACAAAAGTAGTGTTTATACCAAAAACTAGTATCAAACGCACTTATTATTGGGCATAGCAATCAGAGTATCAAATAAAATACACGAAGAAGACGATATTGTTCCAGGAAAGTTCCCCTCAATTACGTGCCATCATGGAACCTTACAATGTTGTTGCAATCATCTTTTACACCGAAATGTATTATTTTGTGGCGGTTTTCACACTGGAATGTAACTGCATAAGGTCTAAAATAAATTGAAATCTTAGTATGTTCGTTAAAATAGTCAATAAAAAAAAAAAAATGTCTACTAGTTGCGCCCTGCGGTTTCACCCGCGTACCTGAGCCTTCCCGGTGCCGTCGAGTTATTGAAGCGTAATTGAGATACAAACATCCAAACTCACAAACTGGATGTTTGTGAGTTTTCGCATTTATAATATTAAGTGAGATAGTGAGATATGAGTATTGTGATTTGTGATGTTATGTGTCAAATAAATGTGTCTGTTTTCTATTGACGGTGGTATATTTAAATTGAGATAATGATCACCTCTACATATGTCCATGTTAAGGTCCATCACTCAATATAATAAATTAAGGGTGATAAGTCTAATCATTTTGGGCACATAATTTCTAGTTAAAAAAATAATTTGTAGTGGACAAAGGCCATTGGTTCCATTCATTCAACGAATCTTACTCGTGTTTTCCCACAGCAATTAAGCGCCATTTCCAGCATTTCCCTTCAAGTTCTTAATACCATCAAACATCACAGAACCAAAATAAAAACGTGGTCAAAACTAAAAAATAATCCTGTCTCACGTCGGTGTAAAGGCAGCCAGCGCCAGCCACCGTATAACCTATTTGCCCTTAACAATTTCGGTACATCGGTGGTACAGAAACTGGGTAACTTACTATTGCATATCTGGGGTAACAATCTCCATTGTATGATGTCGTAATATCTCATCTTACCTCTTATTTATGGCGGCATTATCACGTCCACGCGTTGTATTTACGTTCTAGCGCTCACTTCAATTTATATAGATTCAATATGTTAGGATACATTTTAGCTGAACGCCTCAACTCAATGGAAGGCTTCGCGGTTCTGGCGCCTGTAATTCTAGACTAGTACATATATATTTGTTTTGTTTTCTTTAGATATCTGCTGTCAGATATCTAACCCTTTGTCATGGTTCTCAGTTGTTTTGTCTATACTCTGATACTTAGCGTTTTTTAAAATTGATGGGTTTTACCCAGTTTGACAGTTATACGCCATTACCGTTTCTTTTGTTTTGATGTTATTATCTACTCATATCAGTACGAAACCATACCATATTTTAAGTAATATTGAATATTGTAATAGTCTGATAAAAATCGACTTAATGTCAATACTAAAATAGGTATGTTTTCAAAAATAAATATATATTAATTATGGTTCTCACTACACTTACCCCCTTACTCATAAAACGTTATTTAACTAATAAGCTGATTAAGTGGTCACCTAAATAACGTCAAATTGTTTGACAATGACAGCAAGGTGACGTTATTTATTTGACCATTTATTCAGTAGATTTAGTTAAATAGCGTTTATGAGTAAGGCCCCTAATCGCTTGGCTCGCGGTTAAAAATATAACAATGACATCAATTGTTATAATAGGACGCGCGTCCCTCGCGAGAACCATCGGGTTAATATACATTTTGAATATTTTAATTAATTATTGGATATGGCATCTTTATTTAACATAGTGGTAACTAATATACTGTGGAATGAGCTCCCCGCCGTGGTTCTTCAAAAAGGGTGTGAAGAGATTTCTGGAGGTTTGGCAACGCGCGAGTTATACCCCTGGTGTTGCAAGCGTCCATAGGCTACGGTAACCGCTTACCATCAGGCGGGTCGTGTGCTTGTTTGCCAGTTAGTGGTATAAAAAAAACTTGTATGTACATGTAGTATGGATTGTTTTTTTGTTTCTTTCGAAATATTTGTGTTTGACCAGACTCACTAAGGTTGGTGATCTTGCGGCCAAAATTGGTAAGCACACAAAGTCTAAAACGTGACTGGCCCAAAGTACATCGGCCGAAATACAGCGGTGCTTAAAGCAAAGTAGGGGTTTCTCAATTATTTAATGAAGAATTTCATCTAACTGGAATAATTCCAACACAATATTAACATACACTATAAGAATTATCATGCAATACAATGGATTTTTTTAGTTTAAGGCGCAGAGCGGATTTCAGTTTTAACCCTTGCGCCACATTTTCACATAATATTAGCGGAAATTACCGGAACCTCAGAGTATATAAATACTACGTACACCGGAACTAAGCAAACAAAAAATACTAGCTCCCTCTATTTAGAAGTGCGTCATTGCAAAGAAACAATTCAACATGACACACCGCCATCTAAACATTTCCGCGAGAACGACGTTGTTTGAATTGGACACAGTAAAAATGTTAACAGTAGACAAACTGCAGATAAACATTTACCAAATTAATATATTTTTTCATATAACTTAAAAAAACTTTTGACGGCTCAGTTGGCGCAGTTGGTTAAGATTCCACGCCGCCAATCTTATTTTCGATTCCCACCAAGGATATGCATCTCTGTGCATGAACATGTTTGCTTGCATGTCCCTAGTCTAGGTGTAATTATGTATAGTAAGTACTAGTGACCCGCCCCGGCTTCGCACGGGTACAATGTCATAATGTGATGTCAGTGGAGCGATTTGCGCGCCCGCCCACGCCACCCGGTCACGATATCGCGTATACTGTTTCTTGCTAATTTTAAATCTATGATATCATTTAAAATATTAATGATAATTATTTGCTATTATTACCACGTAAAGGTCTCTTTAGCACTGAAACAATAATTAGTCGTCTAAGCAGACAGTAGAATCACGTAGCGCTATTAGAACGCTTTTAGGAATATTTTTCTCGCAAACTCCTTTATTTTCACGGCGCTTACGCGTTTCGTTCATCGTTTTACAACAACAAGCGTGGCCGGATGGCCTCACTTGAACGGAATATAGTTGTGATGTGTGGCGTCTTCTCTTTACGTAGTAATAATTATCTATCTGATGGTTAAAACTTCATCAAAATCCGTTGCGTGGTTTAGAGTTAGCGGATAAACAGAGAGACAAACAAACGCGGAAAATTACTTCTTTTTATACTATTTAGAGATGTATTACAAGTTCTGCTTAGTTTGGGATCAGGTAGCCGTATGTGAAAAATGTATCCAGATATTTATTTTAAGAAGTGGATACTTACGATAATATTTCTCAGGTTAGGTAATTGTCCCCCAAAACCAGAATTACTGCTACTTAGGTAAGTATCATCGGGTCACGAAACTAAGCGTTTTTATCTAAATACAATTTGTGTTCTATAAATTCGGAGAAAATAGGTTGTGACAAATGGACAGACAGGAGAGTATCCTAGTGGTATACACTATGAGTCTTCATAATGTGCACAAATTAAAAGGAGGGAAACTATGATGAATTTTATCGAGCGTTTTTTTTATAAATTACGTTTTATGTATTTTTTAAATTCTTATTCACTACACTGATCACCACATAAACAAAACTATGTAACTTTTAAACATAGCGATATATCTCAATGCAAACTCAATATAATTGAAAATAACATAAACGTCCTCATAAAATGAAAATTGAGGCAAAAAATCGGACCTCAATCGAGATATTAGATGTTATTTGACAAATAAACAGGTTTTCTTCCATGACTGTTACAATAATTGTATTGCATACTGTACAATAATTGTAGAATTTCTCAATAAAATGCCCTCTTTACCTACCATTTTTATTCATCATCATCATCATATCAGCCTAAGGATATCCACTGCTGAACATAGGCCTCCCCCATTAACTTCCACTTCGAGCGGTTTTGGCCCTTGAATCCAGCAGCGCCCAGTAACTCTGACCAGGTCGCCGGTCCACCTGGTGGGAGGTCGTCCTGCACGGTGGTCGCCACTCGAGAAACTTCCATCCCCATCGGTTATCGGTTCTTCAAGCGATGTGGCCTGCCCATTGCCACATCAACTTACTAACTCTACGAGCTATATAGATAATGTTTGTTCTCCTACGAATGTAAGGAATATATTTATAAGGAATATGTGCAATATATAATTTCCAATTCTGATATTGAGATCCAATATTGAAAATCAATATCGGCATTGAAAACCTTCCGATATTACATACCCTAGTTGTTCCTCCGTGTAAGACGGAATTAAATAGCTTCTGGAGAACTACAAGTAATGGGTTTCCATCCGCTTTCAGAAGCTCTGTTGTAATTCCGTTTTTATTACTTCGTTATTCTACATCGTATTATCTTTCAAATAGTAAAAATATCACGTTTATAACTCAATCAGAACATTTCCTATCAACTGTGTGGCATGGCACTCCAGGCGCATTAATATGGCATTAACAATAACTCAAAAAAATGCTCTACCAGCTAAAAGGTAGTGCATAACCCTGCATAAGGACTTCTTTTTATAAAGCTGGCAGGTGAAGTGATACTTCTGAGAGGTGATACTTCTGTGTTACTTGAACAGGTGCTGCTTGTGGGGGCTGGTCTGCTTAAGTTTGCCATTTATTTATTTACTTATTAAATATAGATTCAGTCTACTTTGTAGTTTTGCCGCCGCGCCGGAGCACGCAATTGTTGTCAGTGCGATTAGAATGTAAAATTATGTAATGAATCTAAGCTTGTTTTGAAAAGAGTAATTGCTGAGTTTATTGCCGGCTCTTCTCAGCAAATGCAACCTTCCGAACCGGTATTAGAGTATTAGAGTCAGACTTTTCATAAGTGCCTGCGAAGGTCTATTTGAATAAATGATTTTGAATTTTGAATTTTGAATTTTGAGCTATCGCTGTCAAATATATTGAGTGAAAATATAGGATAAACGCAGGTACTACCGCGGTAGTTAAAAATCTGCAGGTATCACCGAGGTATGTAAATGTAACATAATTGCATTTTTGAGCAATGAGGAACATTTAAGTTCAAAAGTATCCTTTGTTCTTCTCCACTAATTGAACTATTTTCCTGCCAAATTGTATTAAGCCGTGAAAAGGTTACAAACAGAGTTGCGCGGTGGCCGAATAACGTCAACGTTAATGTACAAGCGGGAGCGAGCTTATTAATTAAGCTGTTTTTAAAACTTTAATAACTTTCGTCATTTATTGATGGATATTAATAATTTTAAAAAACATTATGCTCAAAAAGGTTATGTGCATCCGCTGTAGTAATCAAAAAGTTAGCATTTTGTTATGTGAATGATCCTTATTGCAGGCATCTAACTCAAAAAGCTATTTTGACCCATATAATATACAATTTCCCGCCTCATGCTGAGCATCCACCTTAAGGAAGTAATATATAATGTTTTGGAAAATTATTCTAATATTATTAATTTTATTGATATAACTGTATCGAAGAGTACTGCCTCAAGGCTTTCGGCCATCAGGCCATTGGCCGTTACGACAATCGGCACAATGATATCCGAGCTCACTACTAGTAATTGTAAATATACGATGGGTTCACATTCCCACTAACCAGTCCAGTAAGTAGTAGAAACTTAGTCAACGTAAGATGTGTAATATTTTCCTTACTGTTACTAATTTTACTGTGCAATTGACACTTGACGACTACGCGACTGGACCACAATAATATAATGAATATAAAAGTTTACCGGCTCGACTCGATTACTACAGATGACTCGATGATCACAGTAGTGGCTGGTATGCCCGCCCCGACATCGGGGAACCTACTGTTACCAGTATCAGTCAACCTACCTTTCATACCTTTTCTTTGATCTCAAAATAAACAATATTGAATGCGGCGTTATTTAATCAGGTAACTAACTAAATAGGAGCTCATTAAAAATAATATACAGGTCGTTGTTTTGGTCAGCGACGAGCGACTCAGGATCGATAATACAAATGATACTGGTGCTAAAAAAATATAAAAAAAATACTTTTTTTTTTTTATAATAAAAATAAAAAATTTTGAATATCATGTTATAAGCTAAAGTGTAGACATAATACTCAACGGGAGTACGAGGGAGTAAAGGGGTGGGGCGATGGCGGCTTGCGCCTAGCTCTAGTCTGTGCACGTGCCTAGTAACCATACTTTGCAGTAATTTTATTTCAAATTGAATAAGGTATTTCTCAACATATTTACAGTATTTAATGGAATTAAGTCCATTTTTGGGGAATATATATTTTGTACTACCGCTCCTGGGTCGCTTGTCGCCGACCAAAACAACATCCTGTATATATTGCTGATTTTTCATTTCGTATAATTTGAAAAAAAAAAAAACATTTTTGTCATTATT
The DNA here is from genome assembly GCA_951394255.1 of Polyploca ridens. NCBI lineage: Eukaryota > Metazoa > Arthropoda > Insecta > Lepidoptera > Drepanidae > Polyploca > Polyploca ridens. The sequence continues at coordinate 3,631,207 of OX596252.1, forward strand.
GTCGGGAGTACATAAATACCCCGCACCTTAGCCCCCTAGGCTACCCTAGCCATACCTTTCATAGACGAAAATAAGAATTAGTCTTTGTCAGTACCACGACATGCCTCGGTGACAATTTTCAAAAGCATCAATCATAACAGATTTTATTTTATATATTTTTATTTATAACACGCAAATAATAGGCTCAATTGCCTTAATTTGACTAGCATGCATTTTTCAGTGCCTTCTGAAGATAATTTGATTTTTTACTCATTTGAGAGGGTTTTATGCAAGTGAAAATTCTGAAAAAAAAAATGACACAGGTCCGTCTAGCAACGCGGATCGCCGCGGAATGCGAGTGAGCGCAAAGCAAAATACGCGTGTTGCAGGACAATAGAGTGCGGTATGATGTTGATGTTGCTCAGATTAATTTGACGTAAGCGACTTTTTTAAAATCATTATTACGAAAAACTGAATCGCAAATTCAAAAAACTAAATCGTACGTTTATTTGCATATGATATGTACTATATTGATGAAAAAAATCGTATCAAAATACCTTCAGGCGTTGGATATATTTGGGAATTTCTTGATTTTCAGAGTTATGTTTAACATTTTTTTTATCTAGGCTTTTAATTGAATTCGTGTTTTCGGCTCGGGCGATGTGTTTGTTATATCCTTAAGTATCATATTTTTAAATTTCAATACCGTAAAGCTAGCAGGATTCATATAATTTGGGCTGCAATGTAGAGACTTTTTCCCATTTCTGCCTCTTAAGTGCCTATTTATTTTATCAAGCTTTTGTATAAATACGTTCCAATAAATTTAAAAAAACATTGTACTTATAACTTTAAGTTTACGAGTTTGAATGATGAATCGAAACTGTAACAATTTTAAGGCATTGTCCTAAAGACCCGGTCGCTCCGTGACTCATTTCTCACAATCATTGTGAGGTTGTAAATCTACGTTTACAGAAGTTATGATGTTGGAAATTACGTGTAATTTTGTCACGATAAATAATCCTTCTTCTGGTAGAAAGTACAAAACCTACTTTACAAAGAAAAGTAGGTACCTAGTGGTATTTTTAAAATTAATTGGATTATTAGAATTAACAAATTATTAACAATAACGTAAATAAGTCCTTATTTGTAGATTAATTTAAAAATATTTTAGACACTACGATATACAATTTAGTAACGGTGATAACTGCATAAAATTAAAATAACACTCACAAAATACATAAAATGATTCTTTAAAGACCTAATAAATTATTAAAATTAATTACTATGACGACAAAAGTCAAACTAAAATAGTGTTGCGCGTCGCCCGCTGACTATCGACTGCCATAGTCTATTGTCCCGCGTCATCATAACTCATCTCGAGTTATTTATCGACTATTATGGTTCAGGCACTGATACCAAACGGTAGCTCGGGGCTTTCCAACGGGTTTTTGATCGATTGACGCGAAAATTACATGGAAAAATCACAGTCGAGAACTTGTAATTTGTGTCACCCACAGACCTTACTTCGAGGCTATTTGAAGTTGTTGTTTTCACCAATATTTACTATATATTTTGCAGTTTTGTGGTGTGAAAATAAAGGTCATAATATAATGATTTGATACGATACATTACAATAGTTTTGTATATTAAGAAAACAAATACTTATGAAATGCTTTGCAAGCAATTAACACTTACCTCGAAACATTTTCAATAATTTCTATTTAACGGGTAAAAATACAAACATATTTCCATTGTCCTGGTTTGTTAGTTGAGATAAACACTGCAACAAGTGATCTCCAGTAGATTTATAGTCGCAATTAGTTCCGGGATGAAAAAGCGTGATTATATTCCAACTAATAAAAAGCAACCGGGAATGTTTGCATGTTAGACATGGCGCCATCGAAGGCGATTATTTTAATTTGTCCGTCTTAATCATCAGGAAAATTATGAGGAAATATTCCTTTTTAGCTGCCAACCTCCCGGAAATGATTGCGTGTTTATATCTCAATTTGTAAAAAACAATAGAGCAACAAGTCGCCGGCGCCGGCGCCACAATACGCATGCTTTCGCTAAATTCCTGTGACTAAGAAATAATTACATTAATTCCTTACAAGTACATATAAACGGAGAATTCATGTTTTTATTCAGCTTATAACAACTTCGTTGAATCGACCTGATTGTATTACTTTGTAAGAGTTATATTATTTATGTAAAATAATTATATTAAGTACAAAATACACAAGTCTATTTACAATCAAAACTAATTACAACACACAAAAGGAAATAATAATAATAAAAAATATTTAAATTGTAAATTGTAAGAGAATCAGAAATTAAGCAGAATTTCATATAAAATTTAGTTATATTTAATAATTTACCTATACCGCAAGAAGTGGGTAAATTATTTGTTTAAAACAAATCTAAAAACTTCATTATTTGTAAAAATGAGTGACTATTTCAGTGTAGCTTTACGACAAAATCCAATTGTTTTTAATCGACTTAAAAAAAAGGAGATTATCAATTCGACACGTATGTATGTAATATTATTGGAACTGCAATATATTCTATTAGGGCTTCCAAACATATATACAAAATTTCATAGGTGTATGTATGTATGTATGTTTGTCCACGCATATCTCCGAAGACATTAATCCGATTAAAACCATTTTTCGTATCAATTTTATCGTTTGCATGAAAATAAAGCTCTAGCTTTTTATCCGAGGAACAAAGACAGAAGACAATTTTTTTTTATTATTAAAGTTACTTATTTAAAAAAAAATTGAAAAAAAGTTATTTAAAAAAATTTTAATCGACTTCAGAATACACTAAAAAGTATGAAATAACTCTAATCTGACACTGATTTGAAGTCAGCGAAAGAGCACGACGTATTCCATTGAAAATATTTCGCTGACTTCAAATCAGTGTCAGATTAGAGTTATTTCATACTTTTTAGTGTATTCTGAAGTCAATTTTTTTTTTAATTACTTTTTTATTTATTTTTTTTATTAAATAAGTAACTTTAATAATTAAAAAAATTGTCTTCCGTCTTTGTTCCTCGGATAAAAAGCTAGAGCTTTATTTTCATGCAAACGATAAAATTGATACGTTCTTCAGTTTTGTCTAGAAGGGCAAATACATTCATTATAAGTAGTAGACAACAGATAATCGCCCATAGTCATAGCGTCAAAATAGTACTAATAATAAATATGCTATAATATAAACAGATACCACAATGAGCAAGATCTTTCAATTTGGGTGATAGGCAACGTTTTAAAATTGATAATCAACGATTATTTAAAGGTCTTGAAATGGACAGTGAGTTACGTTCGTTAAATAGTATTTTTATTAAAAATTAAATAAACTCAATGTATTTATTATCATACCCCTCAGTCAAATTGACCTTTGAAGGTGTACCCCACACGATGAACATTATTAAGAAATAACATTTACCAACTTTATAGCAGGCAAGCAAATTCTTTAATCATTTCAAGTGAATTAAGTTTAATTGTATGTACCTACATGATTGAAAACTTTGAAATAAAAAGAACTTTAACTTACGTTCTAAATTAATGAATTTAATTGATATGAATTAAAAAACTACACAAGTTTCCCAAAGGGTTAAAAAAGCAAATATTAGCTCCATGGAAATTATCTATCACCAGGTTTGGCAAGCAGACTTCACCAACTACCCGTTTAGGACAAGAATTGAACATGTACTTTTTATCATAAAACTAGAACTCTATTTTAATATCCCGTTGACAAGATTGAAGAGCTAGGCCTACGTTCGGCGTTCATCAAAGGATCTGTAAACACACAGTGTCAATATTAATCAGTTCAAGTCACCCGACGTACATTAATGACTGTGCTAGTGTTGTAACTGTCCTTTCTTACAACACTGATGAGTTATGGCCTCGTAAAGTGCCACGCGTCACTGAAGCTGTTTAGTGATGCGACCTTACTTGGAGGAATATCGATAAAATGTGATTTATGTGTGTTACATTGTTTGTTACAGCTGTGTTGCATTTAAGTAGGTATAATTATTAGATAAAAGTGAAGGCACACGTAATAAAAAAAATATTACTCACCAACCGAGCATAAATTAAATTTAAAGTCGTACGTATACGTATACTTCCAATTAGACAAAAGTATTTAAATCAATACCTCTTATTATTATTATTGCATATAATAAAATATACCAACAATTTTGTTTTTATTGAAGGAAGTTTTTTATTTATTTACGATCATGGCTTCCATGGTTACGTTAGTAATCCCTCTAATAAAAAAAAATATCATCACTAACTATAATTTGTAATACACAAAAAAATACAAAACCTCAAATTGAGAACCTAATAAAAGATATTTGATTCTTGAAATTTACCTAATCTACCTTGAAATGTACTGTCTAGTGACGACATTATATGCAAAATCCTATTCATGAAGATGTGTCTCTATTTATCTCTTAGAACTAAAAGTCCAATTGTCCATGTTAGATAATCCAGACATAAAACAACTGTATGTCGGTTTGAATTAATTTTATCAGGCGTAAAATTCCCTAGTTAAAGTCATCAGAAAGTCATATCTTTCTTTATAGATTAATCTAACAAGACATCAGTAAAAAGGAATATATTATTAAAATTTACGAGTCAACTTATAAATGTCGTGTTTTGTAAATAATCATTGACATTTAATATAACCGTTGACTTTTCATTACTTTTAAACGACTGGAACTAATCAATTAATGTTGTTTTAATTACTTTTGACGTTCAATTACTTATTTACTATTTCAAATATGATGATATTTTCATTGAGATTAACTGATTAGATAAACTTACAAGGGTTAGCAATTATGAAAAGTGCTTCTTCTATATCTTCAGCTTACAACATTTTGTATACATAATGCAGCTTGGCATATTTTGTAAAATTGAAACATTCAGAGTTAATGAACAGATGGATTAAACGAGAAGGTATAGAAAATGATAATTTTAAATTGCACTTTTCGTATTAAAGTATCGTAACAAAAACTATCGATACCATTCCATCGCTATTAAATCCAACACCTAGCGACTATTGTCCCGCATATTATCACTTCATTTGGCATACATACATTATTTATTGGCACAATGAATAGATTTAGGGTTGTCCAACAATAGAAATACTATCACGATAAATCCATAACGAAAACTGTCGACTAGTGAGCCAGTTTTAAGTGCTTTTATGAGAAATTGTATAATATAAATATTAAGATAGATTGTTAAAGTGGTGTTATGAATTTGACAATAATATAAGGTCTATCCCTCACATAACGAACGATTTATGTCTAAACATATTAAAAAAGCCATCACCTCTATTTACATTTATATAAATCCAAAATCTCTTCCTCTATTATTTCAAATGCGGTTGTTATTCATAATTTTTCTGTAATTTTCTGTAATTATTGGAGTGTTGAAAAACGATCGAAATCAACTCGTAAAACTCTCTCCCACTTAATTGATTAATTAGTGCGCATATGATTGATCATTTTATCACTGTTATCAAATACATTCATCATTCATACTTACACATCTCGACGTCAACGTAGTCATGAAGCGAAACGCAAAATCGCAAATCTTAGCAAAATTAGCCGTGCTTAGATGGTGCATCCATGCTACGCGAAGCGAGCACGAGCCGAGTCACGAACGAACAGTATTCTTTCGTGGCTCGCGATGTCAAGTGTGGGCGTACAACGAGCTTACAACGAGCGCGATGCGAATCCCTGTGTTCGTGAAAAAACTGACAATCGGGCGGAGCGCAGTCGAGCGCAAGACGAATGCTCGTTTGAGGCTCGCAAGTCCGTCCACGCTACGCGAACAACGAATGAATCCTGTTCGTTCGTGGCTCGGCTCGTGCTCGCTTCGCGTTGCATGGACGCATCATTAGATTCTAAGGTATCGAATTACGGCCGAGAGAATACGCGTCGGATTAAATTACGCCTTGTGGCAAGATTTTAATCTCATACGGATATAGTTACTTTGCGTTATTTTAAATAAACGCATAAACGGTTGCAGTTAGCCGCTGTTCAAGAACAAGTTATCTAATTTCATTTGTTACAAACATCCATAACGAAGTGTGCATCGGAAATTACATCTCAAGCGTAAATGGCGACGCTTACTAACACTCATGTTCTCATTATGGGGGCGTGGGTTGAGTCATTAGCGATACGCGTATTCAATTCATAAGCATGAAAGCGATAAAAAAAAAAACATTTTCCAATATTTTCTTAATTCACAGTTATAATTTATTGGCTTATATTACGATGGATCAGATATGAAGAGAAAGTTAGGTAAAACGAAACTGATATGTCAAATTTTTGCAACTAACCAAAAACCCCGCCCTACTGGTAGACTAACACCCTGTTTGGAGTCCGTGGATGCAGGTCGTAACCGTTTTTTTGTAAAGCCCAGGCGTAGATTAGCTCTTCGGTCCTGAATCGATATTAAACAGTGATCATTTAACGATGATAATGCCTGCTGGATATTTGCTAAACATACTCTTTAACTAGAATAATATTTTTTACATTTAGCGTTACACCTAGGTAATTAAATTTACTGGCCTTTACCAATGGTTAACGACTACTTAGGTACCATTAGGTGTATCTACAGGTTTATTAGCTGCTTGACATGAAAAAAAGTGGTGAAAAATATTACAATATTACAGTTTCAATTAATCTACCATGCATAGGATCATCCCTACCAAGCTGTGGCTTTCCTTCACCGAAAGCTCAAAAATGTAATATAGGTAATATATCAGTTATCTGGGTCATCTGGGTTCCATAGTACCATCGTGATGGTAGTTCTAAGGATCGTCTTCAATATTGGTTTGGCCCACTTACGTCAAAATTTTGACAAATTAACCCGATGTTACTAACGTCATTTTAACCCAGCTTTTGGGTTATGTAACTTCGGGTTAAATGGTTTAAATTTTAACCCAGGTTGATGCAAATGGGCCTTAATATATTATTATTGTTTCTTATAATTCATAGCTTGCACCAAACATTAAAATCAGCGCACACGCACTCCCCACTATTACCGCGATTTGCGACACCTCCCACTTATTAAGTGGAAGGTGGAAGGTAGATCCCCATATCTTATCTTAGGTCCTAACTTGGAAGGCGTAGTGCTAATATAATCACTTTTATAACGGCTTGTTGTGGCGTGCGTAATCTGCCATAAGCTTGTCACCAACGACAAATTGTTGACATTTTGGTTACGATTTATAGTATAATAGCTACTAGCACCTATACCTACCCGAGTACTATAGGCTACTTTTTTATCCTGGGAATAGTCCTAGGATAAAATAGTACTCGGGGACAATGTATTTTTAAAAAACTGACAGAATTTTCAGTATCAGTACCCCTAGACAAAGTACTTTTCGTTGCGTTTGCGCGAATAGAAACGCAAAAAAATGTATGAGATTGACATTTGGTTACGCTAGGATCTAGCGAATCCTTATGTCAATCTCATACATTTTGTAGCGTTTCTATTCGCGCAAACGCAACGACAAGTACTTTGTCTAGGGGGGCTGATCAGTAGTTCCAGAGATTACCTTTAACATCAAAACTTTACCCACTTTGTGTGTACACATAGGTACTTGTTGTAAACATTGTTGCCCACACAACAAAGTTTTGTATACACAACTGTATTATTTAACTACTTAGTACCTAACTTTACTTGTTTTGGTTTTTAATAAATATTTTTGTATTTTGTATTGTTGTCATAATATTAGTATAGAAAAGCATGCGATAAGTGGGTTATGATTATTGAAAAAATGTATATGGGGTCATATCAGAAATCGTAAAATAACATCTAATCTGTCATACAAAAGTTCAAATCAATCAAAATGTAATGTTGGTTTTCCTCAGTGAAACATCTTTAGCATTTCGAATTCAAGTATCCCTAAAATTAAATATAATAATATTATACTATCTAGAGACATTCAACCTAAAAATACCATGAAAAACAAGAATAACTCCTGAAATTAATTTTTTTTATATGTATCTATGTTTTATGTCCCACCCGTTTTTTTATTATAATATTCACCCAAACAAACAAGTAGGTACGAGCTCAATAAGCTCCCCGTAACATATAGTAACTAATTAAAGTATTAACTTATTAAATTAAAAAGCCATTCCCTAGCACGCAGTCTTTCACTGAGGAAGCCATTCCGAACATTTTGTTATACGAGTGTCGTGATAATCGCGTTTGTACGTTATGTTTCCTTCTTGTGAAGTCTAATTACATTTGTAGACCGACCGACAAATCAGTGGTTGTAAATCAATGATTGTGTAGCTTCCATTATTTGCTATCTCTGGATCCCAAGATACAAGCAATGCCTAGTCTACGGTTCTTTATCAGTCCATTACCTTTTGAATGTAAGCAATCTACGTATAATTTGAAATGTAATCTTTATTTATGACATCGTTTTTTTTTTTTATTGTATTTTTATTAGAGTTGGGAACACGATCGGTGTTCTGACTTTAGCTCCTTCACCACACACAGTTTTTTCTGTGCTCAATTGAGACCAATGAAAAGCTATTTGAATAAATATTGTTAGAAGTCTTTCGAAATCATCCCTTCCATCAGAGGGCGAACCACAAGCTCTTAAAACAATATTATTATAACCTTATTTAACTTTTGTCTTTCTTTGACATCCGGCGTCAAAACGGGACAAAAGACAAATAAGGTTATTTTAACCTTGTTTTAAGAGCTTGTGATAGGTCCCCTGATTTCCATCGAACCAAAAACAAGTCTAAATGTATGAAAATAGAATCAATCGACAAATAAAGTAGCAAGTAAGCAGCAATGTAAAAGCGCAAGGCAAGGAATACTAACATACAATCAACGATAAATCATGTAACTAAACAAACAGAAAATTTGTATTCATTACTCGCAGCGGGACATCGCTTAGCTAGAAAGGTTGGTATCACAATTAAAATTTATGAACTTAGAGTTTAATTATCGGACGAGTTTCAGTGGCCACATAGTATCACTTGGGAATTTACTCATGAATATCCAATGGGTGGGACCGGTCCTTTGAAAATTAATTTAGAGGTCCCGCGACGGGAACGACACGACTGTATATTAAGCATCGAGGAAAAATCCCAGAGTTTACCGAGCAATCAAATTCCGCAACTAGCAAGTGCTTTTGCACTGATTGATAACAGTACCGACCAATCGCTGAATCTAAATGTTTGTGTGTGACTTAACCCATCAGAGCAAATGTGTCCTTAACTTAGCCAATCAGATCGCTTTGTCGTTGGTGCGGAATTGGCTGAATAGAGTTCAAGCGAAATGAACCTCAAATGTGCTGTACGATGATAATAAGGTTCATCTATGACCGGCGAGAAACTTATGAATTCTATTTTCTTTCAAGAAATTTTCCATGTAAACTAAAACTTGATCAAATTTTGAAAAAATACTTTGAGAAGTCAATGAATTAGATGAATATGTATAATAGAGTCATAGAGAATTATGCCTGAAAACACATGTCTGGTAAGAGAAATAAGTATGTATGAAGAAAAACTGGCAGAACGCTCTAAATCGCAGAATGAAAAAGCGGTAAGGCCAGACGGAATACCTTGTGGTATTGACGCTGATGAGAGATGACTTTATTCAATTTGTTTTTGCATGAGGAGAAGATTGGGAAACAGTTCGCTAGTAATAATACAGGGGATGTCCAGGAATGCACCAACTATCGAATAAAGAAGAGAAATAAAAAAAAAAAAATTATTTTATCATCAGAAGTAATCAGAACTGATTGTTCAGTGATTAGATTTTGATTCCCTCCCAAATCGATCGGATGAAAACAAGATAATGATAAATGGCACGTTATAAAGGCCCGTGCTCTCCTTTAACATGCGTATCTAAATCCCGATTACGGTAAACTTCCGATGTCCGCGGTACGCCCGCACCGCGCCGGCAGCTGCAAGTGTTGCCGTGCGTCAAATGCCACATGACTGCATTCCAACCGTTGTTGAGCGAGATGCCACTTAGCTATGCATGCCAGTCGTTCTTCAACCGTACATCAATATTGACGGCTGATATGTAGAGCTCAAATGGAGTGGTACTTTATTTTAAAAGGTGCATTTATGGTCATAAGATTTTGCTTCATTAAATTTCAAATATTCTTTGTAGATTTATTGTATTGTTATTATAAGACTAGAACCTAAATTTCAATTTTACTTATAATAGATACTGTAATTTTACGCTAAACTCAAAATAAATAACTTTATCAATGCAGTCAAAAAGTTTGTAAAGTAACCTATCGTCTACTGTGACATTAAAAACATTAAATTATTACCGTTGAAATTATAAAACAGATTAGAAAGTCAATTTAATCCCTGGTTACCGTGTCAAAGATGCTAATTAAGTTTGCGATTATCTGGAACCGACACAAACACGCTTTAATCGCTGCACAAATCAAGGATTGTCGCAATCAATCCCGGTCGTGTCGCATCCGTACCGGATGGTATAAATAGCGTGACGAAATTAAGATGTCCACATACTCGGTAATACGGGCAAAGGTAATTGCTCTGTTAATTAATATGCGTTTGCAATCGGCCGATTAATACTTAGTGGTGACTTGTTAATTTAATCGACGTTTGAAAAGTTTCATCATCTAGGATTATGTCTTGAGATTAAACTCGTAAATAGCACATAAATAGATTATGTGCTGTTTTACGAGTTTAATCTAAAGAAGGTTCGTTTAGTTGACAAACTCTATTCCATCAAACTAAAATTAAGATCGTAATTAATTATATAGACCTAAGAACTATATCAAAGTTGAGCGGAGGTTTATCTGAAGAAAGTATTTTTTATATATCTGTAAGAATTCTGCCATCAACAAGCAGTTAGATAAACAAACGTATGACTCACTATTCAACAAAACTATTTGAATCGAGTAATGGAGACTTCAATCGTCCATTGAATTAATTCCGAACTTATCGCGTTTAAGGCGATTGCGTCGCAAATAAGCGCTAGGATGTACACAGATTTCTGAATGTCTTTATTCCCAACTCTGTCAAACCAGCTCCGTATAATACGCCTATCCGAGTTTAATTATAAGATTTAATGCAGCGCGTATCAGACATCTCGACCGTACTAAAACGGATGAGCGCTCATTTGAACAGAGAAGGTATAGAAACGACTCAATGTATTTACTGCCACAAATTGCTCGTTATTATGTTATGTGTAATCAACAGTATGTTTGCTAAAGTATGAATATATTTCACAGAGTATGTATAATTGAAAGAAAATCCATAATCCTAACTAATATTATATATGCGATTGTGAATTTGTTTACTAGTTTGTTTGCTACGCTTTCACGCGTAAACTGCTGAACCGATTGCGATTAAATTTGGCATTCGGATAGCCTATGGTATAGAAAAGGACATAGACTAATTTATATCCTGGCCACGTGGGTAAAACCGCGGGGGATAGCTAGTTAGTCATAATGTGACTACATATTGTTGTACATTTTCATTATTTACGCACATTATAGAAAGTATTTAAAAATAATATAATATTATATAGTATATTAACTATCTGTTTTCAATATATCAGATGTCTGTTCTTTCTGTGATAAATTACTTATCGTGCAAAGTGCAAATACAATTATTTAAATGAAGTCTTCAAACAAAAAAGGCGACTCTACGACACCTATTGTCCAGTAGCAACAAAAAGCGCGATTTTATAATCTTTTTCGTGTCTCGACACAAAAAGCCTATCGTTGAATGTCCGATCATCGTGTGATTGAAATTTGGTCGGTTAACAACTTTTCATGGAACTAGAGTTCGATGACATTCAGTCTAGATTCTTTAAATTGCTCTCGTTACACGTGGTTTTATTTAGGGTTTCGCCTTGCAAAAATGAAAACCTTTTTGTATAAATTATTTTCGAATTAGTATTAGTTACTTATTAAAAGTATTTAGTTAACTATCTCAAAGTTAGATAGCAATAAAAAAAACTTTAAAATTATTAAAACAGCCCGTGATAAAAATTATCCTTTCGTCCATCAATTTACATATACCAAAATGATATTGCTACAACCACGAAAATACAGACACACATTACAAAAAAGCTAGCGAGGATAAGAATACGGAATCCAAAAAAAAAACACTTCATAAGTTCCACAATAGATTTCAGTCTAATTACAACAGCACGTGTGTATATTAATTTTTATATCAATATCACTAATGTGGAAAATAAGCATATGACTTGCCTGATGATCAGTGGTTACCGTGGGTTATAAACACAAGCACTACCATGGAGGTATCACTCGCTTATTGCCAAGCCTGCAAAAATCTCTTCACTCCCTTTTTGAAGAATCCGAATCAGGTATAGTGGCTCGAAACTGCTCGTTGGCTTGGATCCTAGACAATTCTAATGGCACGCACAGGTACGGACTTAATACATTAATTATTTAATTCTATGAAAAAAAGGTATTTTACACTCTGAGAAAGCGTGCAAGTTTAACCTAATACTAGTATGTTTTTAAGTCTAATCATCGGCATAATGCAATGGCCAATAAATCCTAAGCCAATTTGCTACAGCCATGCCATGTCACGAAGGCATTAAAGGCATGCCATCTCCGGTAATTATGCAAATATGCATGCCATTGCCCATGCTAATGTTCAATGCGATTTGACTCGCTCTTGACGTGTGATACCGAAACATTTGCGACTTGTGAGATCCCTCTATCACATGGATTAAGATCTGTTAATCTGTGTGGTGATGAATTTGGTTGACCTTTCAATTTTAACTTTGCATATACATACACGATGAGGAAGAAAGGCTTTCGAGTACAGTGCGTGTGAGATTAGTATACACGCTGTCTACTGGTTGCCACGGGATGCAATGAGGATACCTTTACACATTACTAAAAATACATAAAATAAAATGTATACAAATACTAAATGTATACATTTTTATTTATTTATAACACATGTTTGGCGATTAGGAGTGTCAAAGCGTTAAAATTATAGTAAATACCATTATTTATGTATCTGCATGTTTGTATTGTACAAACATTTATTCGATCCCTTCAAAACATCAATCTGTCGATTGTTATCGCATGTCGTGGTGTCAATGATTAGATTACATTATTATTAAATAATTGATCACTTAGGTACCTACATTTCCTTTTGACTGTTGCTGAGCTATAATTTGATAATTCGATAAGCTATATTAATGTTTTACAGAGTTTTCAAAGGAAAAGAATATAATACCCGTGTTAGAGAGTAGCTCAACTGGGGAAGTACTTCCACTCCACCTTACAGAATACCGCAGTAAAATAAATATATGATGTGTTCATTGAATTATTCGCGTTACTGCTAACCATCAAGCGGGCCGTATATACACCGACTTAGTCGTATAACAAAATCCTATCACCACAGAGCGTCGCGACAAAATGTAGTCAAACCGTGGTTACGTGTGAATAGTGTCGCTGCGGCTTTTTGCGGTTTCGTTATGGTAGCTACAAAATGTTAAAATGTTTGTACCCCTAGTTCCCGGTGTCGCTAGTGGTTGCGTTGTGGTTGTGACGTGGCTGCGGTGTGGTCGGTATCACACACGCGGTCGATAGTGACAGCAAAATGTGGTCCGTGTGAATTTAACTATTAATTTTTATACAAATTAGCGCCCGCCCACATGGTGTGGTTGTGTTGTAGTTGCGGTTGTAGTGTGGTTGTGGTACGTGTGAATAGAGCCCTTAGTTAATAATAAACTGCTTATTCAACATATGAACTTGGCCCGACTCTACTGAAATATAATACTCATATTGTAAAAGTACCAGACATTATAATCGCAAGATGTTTGATCGATCAATGGGCGTGTAAGTTCACGAAGAGCCCGGTAGTCTATTGAGCTGGGTGTTATATGGATAATATAATATATATCGATTTTAAATCAAATTCAACTCTTTTACTAGACTAGGAGGGCACGACAGAAATGGTAACGATAAGGTAAATGGATGAAATCGGGTTCATCGGATAGAGGATACCTCTCTGATGCCAAATAAGTCGGTCTGCCTGCGCCAATTGGTTGCGTTATCTAGATATGGCGCCTGAAAAACTGTTTATCGTGACCAAAAAAAAACGATAAGGTAAATGGCTGAGCTCAATGAATCATGGAAGTATTAGTGCATACTAGCTTAGTAATAAAAAAACTGACAAAAATTTTGGTTGCGTTTCGTAGTTATAAGCGATATACGTAATAATTATCAACATGGATAATTTTAGTGTTTTACGGTTTCGCGGAATTTACATTGTCAAAAATATGAAAATGTTATTAGTGCCACCCCCCTCCCTTTATATCCCCCGCTACCCCGCCTGCACTGAGTGGCATTCGCGAGTCAACAGACATAGTATAAGATTATAACATTGTTGTGAAAGATATTTTGCACTAGTTACCTGCACGAGCCTACAGGCAAGTTCAGGCAACGCTTGCTCGCGCTGTTCACGAGTTGACAAAAGTGTTTTATTATAAATATGTCAGAATTAATGTACCAGATTAGTGAAAATAGTGTAAAAATGAAAAAGTTGTGTTGTTTAATGAGAACTCTTTAAAAAATCATCATCAGCCTATCCCACTACTGACCCTCCATTCACAAATGAGGGTAAAAGGGACTGGGCAATACTTCACCACGCATGCTCTACTGCGAATTGGTGGAGGTAGGCTAGTGGTCAACCTACTGGTGGAATTTTTCAAGCCGCCTAGAAGGCATCGTACTAGCTTAACGACTATCATAATTATGTGATAACCGGGACCAACGGCTTGACGTGCCTTCCGAAGCACAGAAACGCTCGATTTGAAATACCACTAGGCCCATCTAGGTACCGATCGAGCCGATCGATTAAGAACGGCTAATCATGCAATACCACGAGCGCATTAAAAAAAGTGTTAAAAATTCGAGGTAATCGTATCTGAAGTACGCAAACATGTAATTACCAAATAACTTAGATTTTTTTTTATACCACTAAGGTGGCAAACAAGCATACGGCCCGCCTGATGGTAACCAGTTACCGTAGCCTATGGACGCTTGCACCATCAGATTGTCATTGTAGTTATCATGTTATAAAAAGTTTACAGCAGTTAAAAGTACGTCCACTTAATTTCATAAATTTACTAAGAAAAACGCAGTACCAGATACACATAATTGATTACCAGATACACAGTTGAAGAAATTCTACTTAGAGTGCCTAATATACCAAGCACACCTTAATATTTATATTATATAATATTCTTGCTAAAAACAAAGATTATCAAGATGCACTAACAGAGTTATATGACGATGAGCCATTGAAAAACAAAACATGAGAAAGAATTGAACAATTTGTTTTGTGACATGGATTATGATCCTGTGTCCCCTAGATGGGGCAGAGGGCGTCCACAGAAACTCTGAAAACTCTGAAGATTTACCGATCTTCTTCGCTTCGTCAAGCACAGTGCGTCGCCAGGTTTCTGGGACGGCCACGCTTTCGTTTCCCCTGCGGATTCCAGTCCATTGCCTGCTTGGGTATATGGTCGGGGTCCCTTCGGAGAGTGTGGCCAATCCAGTTCCATTTGCGACGCTTGATCTATTGGTCGATCGGTGTTTCGTGGCAGCGTTCTCGGAGCTCTACGTTCTAGATTTTCTCGGGCCAGTGGATAACGAGAATTTGGCGAAGGCATCGGTTGACAAAAACCTGGAGCTAGTGCGAGTTGGCCTTGGTTACCTTCCATGTTTCGCACCCGTACAGAAGAAGTACAGACTTCACATTGGACCCGAATATCTTGAGCTTAACTCTGGGTCAGCTTCCGAGACTGCCATAAGGGGCACAAATGCGCGAAGGTTGCTCGGGCCTTGGCAATCTGATTGTTTGCGATATGTATGGCTGCAAAACTATGTCAGTTCAGTCAACGAAGATCGCCATAAGATGCTTTAAAAAAAAAAAACCTAATAAAGAAAATGAGAAATTTTACAAAAGTCTTATGAATTTCGATGCTTCTTCAATGCCACCTTCAAAAGTAGAATTGGATCAGCATATTACGCGCAAGATATGTATCGAACATTTGGAACAATGCCTGTTGATAAACTTCCATTAGTCTTTCGCCAGTCAATAAATTAAAGTAAATTGTTGATTCTATAATAATTGTAAATCTATCGACACGTTACAATAAAAATCTAAATTCATAAATATAATGGTCCGAATACAATTTTTGCAACTAACTTTAATGTCTTAAATAACTAACTAATAAATTGATTTCATAATTCCAAACAGCAGTTATTTTTTGCGTACGGTAGATAGAAAAAAATTTTTGGCGTGTTGCCGCCAACAACATCACTATAGGTTCATGCCTACCAGACAATTAAGCATTTATTTCATATAATACTCAAACTATAAAAAAAGATTAATATAACCGCTCACTGCTGGCGGGGCGGCGGGAGGTATAAAGGGAGGGCGCCCCCCTCCCTCACTGATATCATTTTCATATTTTTGACAACGCAAATTCCGAGAAAACCGTAAAACACTCAAATTATCCATAGTGATAACTGTTACGTAGATCGTTTATAACTACGAAACGCAACCAAAATTTTTGTCAGTTTTTTTATTACTAAGCTAGTATGCACTAATACTTCCATGATTCATCGAGCTCAGCCATTTACCTTATCATTTTTTTTCGGTCACGATAAACAGTTTTTCAGCCGCCATATCTAGATAACGCAACCGAATATTTGGTCAGTTTTTTTTAAATTGACATCAGTACAACTAGTACTTACTTTCTACGTCGAGTTCAGCCATTTACCTTATCGTTTTTTTTTGGTCACGATAAACAGTTTTTCAGGCGCCATAACTAGACAACGCTGTTGTATTATGTATGTGGCAACATTGAGAGATAGACTACTGGCTGGCTCCCTTCTTGTCATGTTCATGAATAAAAATAGTTTGTCTTTATAATTAATAAAAGTTTATGGAAATTCAGTCTTTAATTAAACTACATACAAAAACAAAACATGGTGGCAGCGGTGCTCTAAAATATATCAAGAAATATTGATAAACCGGTAAGATGAGTTCAATTAAGTCGACTTTAAAACCACTCCATATTGATTCCAATATACACGAGGCATGGAAGTGTTGGAAACAAAAGTTTGAGATATATTTTGATGCAAATTCATTCGAAAAGGAAAAAGATCAAAAACAAATAGCTATATTTTTGAATTTAATTGGAGATGAAGGTCTACAAATATATAATAGTTTCAACATTGATCGCAAAGAGTCCACTTTAAGTCAATTATTAAAGAAATTTGACGAAAAATTTAATCCATATAAAAATACTACGGTGGAAAGATATAATTTCTTTACAAGATATCAAAAGGCTGAGGAGACGATTGAGGAGTATGTTACAGTACTAAGAAATCTTGCAAATTCATGTGAATTTGACACACTGAAAGACAGTTTATTATGTGACATGTTTGTCATTGGTATAAAGGACTCCAAAGTTCAAGCAAAGCTGCTGCAAAGTGAGTCGCTGACCATTGAAGAAGCCGTCCGAACATCTAAATGCATTGAATTGTCAATGAAGAGAGCAGAAAAAATTTCAAATACAAATGGAAGTGAAATTCCAATTCAAAGAATCCAGTCAAAGGTTTCAGACAGGAACAGTAATAATTTTTCGACTAGCAACAATTTCAGGTATAATAGCAATACAAGGCAAAACCAACAAAATAATTGTGGACGCTGTGGTCTTATACATGCTTTCAAATGTCCAGCTCAAGGAAAAATGTGTAACAATTGTCACAAAATGAACCACTTTGCAAAATATTGCTTGTTTAAGAAGAATATTAACATAATAAGTCAGCAAGAAGAAAATGCTCAGGATTTGGTAATAAATTCATTGTTTGATACAAATTATAGCCAAGACTGGAACTTAAAATTTAACTGTCATGATTATATTATAAATTCTCGCATAGATACAGGTGCAGACACAAATGTAATATCAAAAAATGTTCTAGATGAAATCATTAACAAAACTGGTGTTAGCATTAATATTCATAATACTTCTAATAAAGTGTATTCTTTTTCAGGACAATTAATTCCAAATTTAGGTACTTGTATATTGAAATGTAATTTTGACAATGGGGTATCAACAAACATTTATTTCATAGTTGTGAATTGTCAATGTCAAACCATTCTAGGCTGGAAAACATGTGAGAAAATAGGAGTTGTGAAAAGAATATATCAATTAAATGAGAGATTATCAACAAAAAATTATGAAAACAAATTAGATTGTACCAGGTCAGTGAATCAAATAATTAGTAAGTATATATCAACATTTAAAGGGTTAGGTTGTTTACCTAATGAAGCACATTTAGATTTAGATAACAGTATCACACCTAAAATATGTCCTGTTCGTAAAATTCCTTTTGCATTACATGATAGATTAAAACAAGAGTTAAGTAATATGGAACAGTTAAAAGTTATCGAAAAAGTTACAAAACCAACAGAATGGGTTAATTCTATTGTCTTAGTTGAAAAACCTAATGGGAAATTGCGCATATGTCTAGATCCTAGAAACTTAAACACTGCTATAAAGAGACCTCACTATCCATATCCTACGTTTGATGAACTACGTTCTAGAGTTGCCGGTTCTACTGTTTTTTCAAAACTTGATGCTAACTCAGGTTTTTGGATGATTCCGCTTGATTCTAAAAGTAGTGACTTATGTACATTCAATACACCTATGGGTAGATACAAATTTCTTAGACTTCCTTATGGTATCACTTCTAGTGGTGAAATATTTCATCGAATAATGACAGAGCACTTTGGTGAAATTCCTGGTGTTATTATATTCATCGACGATATTTTGGTATTTGGGTCAACGGTCACAGAGCATAATAAAAACCTAGAGAACGTCCTTAAGAAAGCTCAAGAGATTAATTTAAAATTTAATCAATCAAAATGTTCATTTGGTGTAGAAGAAGTGTGTTATATTGGTCATATTTTCAATAAAAATGGTATTACTCCTGATAAATCAAAGATTGAAGCTATAACAAAGATGTCAAGTCCAAAAAATATCAAAGAACTTCAAAGATTTCTAGGCATGATCAATTATTTAGGTTCTTTTATTCCTAATTTGGCTGCAGAAACAGAAATTCTGAGAGATTTGCTTAAAAAATGTAATTCATGGCAATGGACACAGAATCATGAAAAACAGTGCCTAAAATTAAAATCATTAATATGTCAAGCTCCAGTATTAACTCATTATGATGTAAAGAAACCTATTAGAATGTCTGTTGATGCATCCAAAAGTGCAGTAGGTGCAGTTATATTTCATGAAAAAAATCCTATAGCTTATGCCTCAAAGTCACTAAATACCTGTCAAGAGCAATATGCTCAAATAGAAAAAGAATTATATGCCATAGTATTTGGTTGTAAAAAATTTCACCAATATATCTATGGTAAACCAGTCCATGTTGAAACAGACCATCAACCATTGGTAACATTGTTTAAGAAACCATTGTCAGATGTCCCGACTAGACTTCAAAGAATGATGATAACATTACAAGCTTATCATTTAATTGTCACTTATACAAAAGGATCAGAAATGTATATATCAGATACATTGTCACGTTCACCTGTTGATAACAAAGAAATAAAAGATTTCTTAGATGAAATGGAGAACAATGTAGATATTCATGTTAATTTACTCACCTCAAATTTGGCAATTAGTAAAGAAAAATTAAATAAAATCTTACTGCTAACTGAATCTGATAATACTTTACAAAAATTAAAAGAATATTATAAAAATAGTTGGCCTGATTGTAAACAGCATTGTGATCCTATTGTATTGCCTTATTGGAATATAAGACATGAATTACATGTAATTAATAATATTATTTTCAAAAACCAAGCTGTTGTTATCCCAAGTGCTATGAGATCAGAAATTCTTTGTATTCTACATACTGGCCATCAAGGCATTCAAAAAACTAAAAGTCTGGCTAGAAATGTCGTTTTTTGGCCTAACATGAATCATGATATTGAAGTTCTTATTAAACAGTGTGAATCTTGTCTAACATATATGCCAAATAAAACAAAAGATCCTCTTATACCTTATGAACAATCAGTATTTCCTTGGCAAAGAGTTGCTATTGATTTATTTGAGTATAAAGGAAAAAAATACTTAATTGTAGTAGATTTTTATTCAAACTATACAGAAATTGCATTTCTAAACAATAATA
This sequence comes from Polyploca ridens, assembly GCA_951394255.1. Taxonomy (NCBI): domain Eukaryota; kingdom Metazoa; phylum Arthropoda; class Insecta; order Lepidoptera; family Drepanidae; genus Polyploca; species Polyploca ridens. Next base: position 3,651,439 of record OX596252.1, read on the forward strand.
GTACACATTCAAATGTTATAACACATCTGAAATCAATATTTGCCCGTCATGGAATACCCTTAGAACTAGTTAGTGATGGTGGTCCCCCATTCAATTCAGCATTTTTCAAATCCTTTTTAAGTGATTGGGATATTGAACACATTATTTCAAGCCCACATTTGTCGAGGTCCAATGGTCTGGCAGAAATATCTGTAAAAATAATAAAAAATATATTTAAAAAATGTGATGAGTCGGGTACAGATCCTTATCTTGGTTTATTAAATTATAGAACATGCCCTAGAGGCAATTTAAATTCACCTTCTCAACTTCTTATGTCTAGAAACTTAAGAACTAAACTACCTATTAAAACATCATACCTGAAACCTAAAGTTGTAAAATTTTCAATTCATTCTCAAAATAAATATGATAAGGTTACTAAAACTAAGAAATATTATGATAAAAACTGTAATAGTAACAGTATAGAGTTGAGAGTCAATGATAATGTGTATTTTAAGAAAGATCCTAAGGGTATTCGGTGGACTAAAGGTACAATTGTCTCCAAAACAAACTTTCCCCGATCTTACCTTGTTAAAGATGAGAATGGTTCTATTTACCGTAGAAACTCACAACACATACATCATTATAAAATGTTCAATAATAATGAGTCATTTATGTCTAATCAGTCTGAAAATGTTAAAGAATCAGCTCTCTCAGAGGAAGATAATGATAGTATTTCCTATGATGATATAGATAGTTCTAGTAGTCAGTTATCAGAGAGTTTGTCAAATACTAATTTGTCTGAAAATGAGCAGAGTCCATCATCAAGATCTGTGTCTTTTTCACCTACGAGTATGTCCAGCCCGTCAACAAGTTCTTTTTATGAAAGTGTTGATTCTACTTTACAAGATATTAATCTTAAGTCACCTACAAAGAATGATATGAATATGGAAAATAATGTAAATCAGTTTCAGGAAAAAGCTAAATATAGTAGTAAAGGTAGACTTCTTAAGAAAACACGAATGTTTGATTTGTAATTAGGTAAGTTTATTGTAAAAATACATAATCATTGGTAACTGAGTATTGTGTATCCACAAAAGTACCATGACACTCGCGACTCATCCAGTTTGTAATTCAATAATTTTGTTTAATAGCTCTCAAAACCTCATTTAGTTTTTAAATAATTAGCCTAAGTATTACATTAATACTTTGTAGACAAAACTTTATTTGTTTATTTTGTTATTGTCATGTCACTCACATGCACATGTGTACTAAACTGTCAGTGTCATAATAGTGATGTGCCATAATCATGTTTTTTGTAAAAAAGGGACATGTTGTATTATGTATGTGGCAACATTGAGAGATAGACTACTGGCTGGCTCCCTTCTTGTCATGTTCATGAATAAAAATAGTTTGTCTTTATAATTAATAAAAGTTTATGGAAATTCAGTCTTTAATTAAACTACATACAAAAACAAAACAAACGCAACCACTTGGTGCAGGCAGACCGACTTATATGGCATCAGGGAGGTATCCTCTATCCGATGAACCAGTGTTCACCCATTTACCTTATCGTTACCATTTTTGTCGTCACCTCCTAGTATATACGTAGCTTGCAGTATGTATTAAATATTACTTGTACCAGGGCGCTATGAACGCGAGAAGGTCGTTCGCCCAAGGGGCGTGAACGCTCACGGAGCGCCCGGTAGTCTATGCCAAGAAGCTGATGCTAAAGAATAGAGTTCGCTACGAAATGAAATCGTGTTATTATCAAATCAACACGGAGCTATACAATTTGGATAAACCAATATAACACGTGATTTATTTTATCCATTAATTTCAGGTTATTTTTCCAGAATGTAAAACGCTTTGTCGAGGTCTTCGAGGATCGTTGCTTTACCGACATATTTACTATAAGGTTGCATGCGATAATAACGAAGTTTATTCTCTAAACAATTTAGATTTGCTTTTTTATATCCGTTGTGAAATAAACATTTTATGGTCCTTAAAAAAACAAAAATAATACTAATTATACATACCTACAGCTAGATGTTTTTTAGTTAAGCATTGTAGCAGAATAAAAAGTTTACTTTGCAACACAACACAAGAAAACACTGTATGTAATACTTGGTCTCAATTTAACAGAATAAAAATAAACAGCATAATGACTTTCGATATGCACTAAAATATAGATTCAGACGCAAGACTACTTTAAATTTAGTAGTTCTAAATTGAAAATCGTTAATAAAATTCATTTAATGATATTATAGGTATTAATTGCATGTTATATCGAATTCCATCATGAACATATATTAATTACATCATTATGTATCAATTAAGAAAACAAAATCTCATTTATTATTGATAAGTTGATAACTTTATTAAAAGCTTGCTACGTAATATTGTGTGCTAGAATATTTTATTCACACAAACGCATTTTTAACAATCAGAGAAAGACGTGCGATGAAGAAGGTACAGCTATGCTATTCTGTAAAAGGTAAATCATCTCGAAAGTCATCTCGCAACTCACACTCACTTCGATTGTCATCTCGCTTGTTATTGTTTTGGTATTCTCTAGATAAAGTCAAGACCAATTGAAGTGAAGTGAGTTTCGAGATTCAGCCTATTGAAAAACGTCAAAATACTCACCTGTCGTAGTTCTTCTCACTTCCGTCATCACGCGGTGGTGTCGAACTCACTCATTTTAAGAATATGAAACTCTAATCTCATCGCGGATTCAGAAGTGGTATTACCAATGAACTTTACAGAATAGCATTGCAGATCTCATACAGAGCATAATCATCACTTTTTGATTTACAGGTAATACTTTAAGGACGCAGCACGCCACTGATGACTTTATACTGCCTCAGAGCGCTACCTTTTAAAGGTCGAGTTAATTTATATAAGCCGACATGTGCACTACCTCTGCGCTCCTGGTACCCGCGCGTATTAAATTGTTATCATTTGCAATATTAATCGGTTATTTTGTATGTAAACGGTAAGCAATAAATACAGGTTTTGTGTGCCGATTCCAAGATTTATGCTTGTTTTGAATAGTTTGACCAGAAGCGACTTAAATGGATCAAAAAATCTTTATGATAAAGGAAAAAGGCAAAAAATCACGACTACCATATGAATTGAGTATTAAGCACAGTATACTTCTTTTATCATATATAAAATTGTGAATTTGTGTTGGTGTTTGACTAGATTTGGTAATCAAAGGCGATGATAGCTCAGTGGTAGTGACGTCGGATACCGAGATGAAGGTCCCGGGTTCGATTCCTACAATAAGCTTGAGCTTTCGGTGAAGGAAAACATCGTGAGGAAACCATAGCACTGTGGTAGGGTACTTTGTAGTACCCGCCTGGCTGGCTACCACCCTCAAGTTGAAAATCTGTCGCCAAGCACCTTTCGGTGTGTTCCGATAGCTGCACTTGAGAGCCAGTTCCTTCTAGGCTTTGTGTGCTTATCACCTTCGGCCGCATCGTCACTTACCATGGTGAGATTGCGGTCAAACACAGACCTATAAACAGTAAAAAAAAAAAAAAAAAACTTCAGAAAACTAAATTTCCTGTTGGATAGTGTTTGAAACAACAGAACGAGATGTAGTTATAAATGTTACTGAGATAGACTGGCTGTTTTAATTTACTTCTATGAATAAGAGTTTCTTATCGAGATACATCTCATCATCATTGAAATATAGTTAAAATAATAATTATATGGCCTAAAATTAATAAGTTTATATAATATTAAAATTATGAAATCATTTAACTATTCCTGTAACTAATGTTATGGTTCCAATAGTAAATAGTAACCAATATAATCTTGGAATATAATATATGATTATAAGAAATATTCGCAATGTCCTTTTACAATACAATACAATACAAAATTCTTTATTATTTACACAAAAAACACACAATATAAAAATAACAAAACAAAAATAAAGTGTAAACAATTCAGGCGGCCTTATCGCTGAAGCGATTTCTTCCAGGCAACCTAGGGTAATAGGATAAATTTAAGATAGGTGGCGCAGTATAAATACTACATATACATAAAATACTTTAATAAAGTTAATAAAAACCTAATACTTAAATTAAAATATTTATGATAAACTAATATATAAATCATATAAAAATAAATATTTAATATGTATTATAATTACATTAGAAAATATAGAAAAGTAAATAAATAGAAAATAATAAAATATAATATCAACTTAGAATGTAACAGTAACAACATAGGGGTGTAAAAGTAAGAAGTAAAGTTTAAAGGGAGAGAAAGTGAGAGAAAACAAGTGTCTTAAAAGAATCCACTGTTTGAGCTTGTCTGATTTTCAAAGGAAGAGCATTCCACAGTCGGACAGCTTCCACAGAAAAAGACTGAGATACGAAGCTGGAAGTATGGGAAGGGATTTTCAATGTAAGCACAAGAGAACTGCGAAGAAGGTGTAATTGGGAACTATAGTAATTGAAACGTTCCTTGAGATAAGTAGGAGCAAAAGGATTGAATAAAATAGTATAAAGAAGAGAAAGAATATGTGTATTCCGGCGAAGGCGAATAGGAAGCCACTTGAGCTGATGACGATATTGATACTTTTAATAATTCGTCAAAGAAAGAAATGGCCAAAAAGAGTGTAATCGCTTCCTGTACTTACACACTTCATAAATGCATACACGCACACTATAATATGATATTTATTTTTGCTATTGTGCCAACCAGTTTTTATTAAAGTTGATAATGTTAATATGTGATTTAGGAACCCGATAAAAGTGGTTAAAAAAACATGCTGGCTTTAAAAAATAAATGCTAAAATAGTGTGCGATGAAAAAAAAAAGGTGAGAAAACGAGATCAGTACAAAATTTTCGGAAGTAGTTATTATTTTTTGGATTATTCTGCTTTTGTTACTTTCCTCTTACTCGAAATGAAATGCAGGGATTTTAACTCGGATGTAAGCTACAAATCTAACACTCTTACTATTGGCGCTTTCATTTCGTTCGAGCGCCAAAACATCACGTGCCTGGTTAGGTACATCCTGCAATAAGTCCTGTGATAAGGAACACGTGCACTGCTGACATGCGAGTATACTGACTTGATAGGTACTCATGCTAACCCTAAATGCAATACTTTTGCATCAACTAAAAAGCCTAGCGTGTCTCAAATTAAGCTCTCCATAACAAAGTCGTAATCAATTGTTAAATCTCCCCAATTTACAAACAAGAGCTCGTGCCAAGTGGATCGTGCGCCACAGCCATTGCTGTGTGCTACACCGATAGTTCGGATTAACGGCTCCTGCAGCCAAATGAAATTATTTCGCCCCTATCCGCCATCTTCATTCCGCAACATCACGCTAGGGTTGCCAATAAGATAACTAGTTTTCTTTCAAAATGGTAGCAAAACGAATTAAACACATTAAATTGTACTTCTATATTCTTTCTTATCAATCAAATTGAATCTTAATTTATATACTTTCACCCGTTATTTTCTTTTCATTCCATTATAATTATAGTTCTTTTTTTTAATTAAAGATAAGTAAATTTTAATTTAAAATGTGTTACTTGAATTAAAAATACGTATTTTACTTGCGCGAATAATATTGACAGCCCTATTTTAATTCGACAACCTTTTTGGTAGATAGAATGTTAAATAACTGAAATTTTAATATTTCTTGCAGCCGATCCTAAAATATTTTAATTGTATTTTTACTAGAAACGGCTCGCGTTCTTTTGGAAAGGATGTGTTTATAAAAACGGTTGATTTATGGCATGGCTTACCTGAGTGCCTGTATTATTATCATACAAAATTGCTAGTACATTGCCACGTGCTTTTTGTTTGTTCTGTATATTATTATAAAGGATTGAAAGATTTTTGTATGGAGCCTGGCATTCCTATCATTCCGCAATTTTGTTTTATTTCAAAATGGCGTCCACGGATGATTAATATAAAAATTGATAGCTGGCATCAATAGGTACAATTCAAGTGTGTTTTTTAGTATTTTTTAAGTATAATTTATTGGGTATAGTTTTTGGATGTAGTAATATACTTTCCTATATTTATTTATTACTACAACTACAATAAAAATACCTAACTTACATCAAACTAAACTAAATAATATAAAAATAACAAAATATAAATAATAATGATATATACAAATTTTACATCTGGGGGCACGGAAGTGCCCCCCGCCAAGACAGCCAAGCGAAGCGAAAGGGCACTACCTACCTTTTCTGGAAGCGCTTCGTCGTTTTTTTGAACCCTCATAACTTGGGTTTGGATTATAATAGATAAACAAAATTCTCAGGACATGATGTCAATAGTTTATTGATATCTAAAAAACCCCGATTTCGTCACTGACTCACTGATGATCATCAAAACTCATAGGGTACTTCCTGAAGTCCTAGAAAGGTGAAATTTGGTATGTAAACTTGTATTAATACACAAACAACAAAAAAATTATAAAACTTGGAAATTTCAAAAAAAAAAAAAAAAAACAAGCAACTTACAAAAAGAAGTGAAATCCCACCAAAAACATTTTTATGTAAAATATTGCCGCCAAGACATATGGCTCGTACTGTCAAAAAGTTATCAGATCTCATGTAGAGCCACGTATAACTCTACATGCACTTACTCTCCAAGCCCTAACTTCACAAACTCTACACACCGTAGTCCAAATATGTGGCTTGGCCGTTTCACTACTACAAGAACTATTGAATAACAACAAACAGTGAATACATTTTTCACCTTAATCCCATGTGACGGTAACGGCCAAGCCACATATTTTGACTAAGGTGTAGAGTTTGTGAAGTTAGGGCTTGTAGAGTAAGTGCATGTAGAGTTATACGTGGCTCTACATGAGATCTGATAACTTTTTGACAGTACGAGCCATATGTCTTGGCGGCAATATTTTACATAAAAATGTTTTTGGTGGGATTTCCTATTCTATTATATATTTATAATAATAAACTCGATATTATAAATAAAATATCGAGTTTAGATCACTGCCCGTGGGTAATGTGCCGAGAAGGCTAGCAGCTTTATCTCGTTGGATAGCAAGGCTAATCCTTTGTCCGGGGTAAGAACCAGCCCTCTGGTCACCAGATAAATTAATGAGGCGAGTCGACAGTTCTTTAAAAAAGGACCGCGCTTATAAGAGTAATTAATTTTGCATTAAAAATATTATATTTGTATGTTTCTTAACAGTAAAACTTTAGTTGCTTATATCTTCGAAACGTGTGACAAAACACTTTACGATGTTTTTTTACAGAATATTTCTTGGTTGTATTGATTTCAGCTATCGATTTTTATAAAAGTAATCAGTGAACGCGCCGACTTGAAAAAAAAAAAAACAAAATGGTGGATGAGAGAATGCCAAAATCTTCTTACTCCTTTATTAAAATACATTTTTTGGGAAGAAAAAACAATTTAAAATTCTGCTATAAAGTCCTGTTACGACTAACAAATATAACTTTTTCTTTAGAAACAACTTACTCAGCAAATTGACGTGTTTCACTTTAATAAATAATAAGGCAAGATTTTGCTAAAAACAACACTTTGAGGTCGGACAATCTGCGGGACCATAGCAGCTGGTTTAGCAACATGAAACAATAGGTCATCGGTAACCCTGCGCTGCCGGCCAACAATTTGTAGTCCGATCATATTGAGATCTCTCTATATCTCGCGGTGCGAAGCTTTGCCGCTAAATTGAACTAACTGTACAGTCGCAAGCCAGACTACAAATATTTGTGGGTTGACCATTAAAAATTATGAGTTGCCCGATAAATCTATTGCTCTTGGTAGGTAGTTGATTGTACAACGGTACAGATAAGAAATGGGGCACAAGGATCCAATAGCTTTTACACGAAACATTTATCAGACAATCTCTGCAGCCACATATTTTGCCTACGGTGTGTAGAGTTTGTGAAGTTAGGGCTTATAGAGTAAGTGCATGTAGAGTTATAAGCTTGGCTCTACATGAGATCTGATAACTTTTTGACAGTACGAGCCATATGTCTTGGCGGCAACATTTTACATAAAAATGTTTTTGGTGGGATTTCACTTCTTTTTGTAAGTTGCTTATGTTTTTTTTTATTTGAAATTTCCAAGTTTTATATTTTTTTTGTTATTTGTGTACTAATTAATACAAGCTTACATACCAAATTTCAGCTTTCTAGGACTTCAGGAAGTACCCTATGAGTTTTGATGATCATCAGTGAGTCAGTGACGAAATCGGGGTTTTTTAGATAACAATAAAATCTAAAGTATAAGAGCTATGTTATTGAAACTTAATATGTTTAATAAGTTTACTATTGACATCATGTCCTAAGAATTTTGTTTATCTGGTATAATCCAAACCCAAGTTATGAGGGTTCAAGAAAACGACGAAGCGCTTCGAGAAAAGGTAGGTAGTGCCCTTTCGCTTCGCTTGGCTGTCTTGGTGGATCTAGGGTGCTAATGTTTTATAGAGCACAAATAAATAAAAAAATTTTAACACTGAATATATATATATCTATATAAAATTATTATTATATGTATTTAATATCTTTCGATAAAACAAAAAATTAAGATACGGTTAGGATACCCGATAGACCGCTAAAATTGTGTGCATTGAACACAATCCAATGTTCGTGCTGTCACTGTTACGAGTGGATTAGGCCCTTAAAATTTGATATTGTATTGTAATATGGGGTTTCTCATAAAAAGTGTCAAAATCTTTTCAAAGTCGTTCACTCGATGACAATCTCTCAGGGACCCAAGTCTGCTATTACAACTATGTTCTAAACCATCAGTGATGTCAATTTTACAGATTCGAGAGTTTTAAAATATCAGACTTGGCCCCCTGCTATTGCAAATTACCAAAGCAGCGGTGAAAAAAACTTCTTATATCTGCACTTTACAACTATCATTCGAAGGTCTAACAATATAACATCGACGTAATAAGTATGCTGTGTGGCTCCCGGCATAGAATAGGGCCAACCCTTCCAATCCTGTGGGTGCCGTAAAAGGCGACTAAGGGACTACACCAGTGGACGGGCAGCAGCGTCCATCTGTGATACATCATCAGTACTGCGATCACCAACCCGCCTGCCAAGCGTGGTGACTACGGCAAAACTTCTCTAATGATGATGCAAGCGGCCCAGAACCGTTCAAAGTGGAAATCAATGGGGGAGGCCTATGTTCAGCAGTGGACATCCATAGGCTGATATGATGAAGTTTAAGTAAAAAATAAGACGTTTTACATCCGCATTTAAAGCGGAGAGCAAAATAATGGAACTCGTTTCTGTTTCCTGACTCTTATAATGTAGAGAATTTCAAGGCCAGAGTGAAGATTTTTTTTTGTATTTTAATTAAATGGGCTTGCGTTTGGCCACTGACCAAAGCCTGCTCCATCTAAGGCTTCATCATCGTCTTTTATGGGTAAACATATTCATTTTATTCAAAATCTTCACCCGCATACATTTAAAAGACACTTTCCTATCACAATCAGAAACTACACTGGTGTGAAAGTCCACAATCATAAATTCGGTCAATAACATCTTCGTGACAAACCCCCATTTCCATTAACGAGCCGAAGTAACATAACGCTACTTGGTAACGTATCTGTTATCTTTAAATGTGTTCCTAGATTGTACACTGTGTTTTTAAGAGGTGAAACCTTGTGCAGCAAAGTGTATTTACTGAACTAATGTTGGAAATTCTAGGGTCGTATTTGCTATCGGATTAAATAGGAGTAATACGCATGCGTAATGCTGTATCCAATGATAAACTGCAGTTACCCCGAGTGTAAAGAATTGACGATAGTAAACGCTTACTAATGCGTTTGCGTTTACGACACTTCTCTATAGGAATTGGCACAGCGCCTGTAGCGAACTACTCATGGTACTAATTTCTCCCATACAAATGTATAGTTAACGCAAACGCATTAGTAAGCGTTTATTAACGTCAATTCTTTACATTCGGTATACAGAGATGTCTCTTATAAACCAATAAAACTAAAAACACCGATTCCTAAATAATTCTGGATCACTCAGAGTTATGACGTCGGAAGCCGTGACGAAGGTTCCTACCAGTAGTGGATCCGGGGCGGCTAAGGGGCTCAAGCCTTACCACAGATTTATCAGGGGTGGACTGGATGCTTTCCGCTAAATCTCGATAAAGGCTACTCTCAGTTTGGTCAAGCCTCTCAGCCCCATACCACCTGTGATTAAGTAGCTAATAAATAAATAGTATTATAAATAAATATCCTGGGACATTCTTCACATACGGCTATCTGATCCCAACTACTTTTTGTGTGTAAATACAAACTTAATTACACCCAGACTCAGATCATGTTCATGCACACAAATTGCATGTCCTGGGTGGGAATCGAATCCACGACTTGTGGCGTAATAGGTGGAATCTTAACTAACACACGTATTACGAGCATTGACTCGTAATATCCACATAAACTTTCTCATTTATTTTGAATCACAATCTAATCAAAAATAAAATTAACAACAAGAACCATTGGTCTATAAAAGCTGTTATTAAACGACTACATAATAATAATAATCGTCTCATTTATTTCCAGATGCTCTGGTGCAAGCGATTCCGAAGCGAGATTGCAACTACATCGAGCCGGTAAGTGTTGCTATACTTCATGCAAATCAAAGCAGATCTTTGGCTGGCTAATACAAATTAAATAGGCTAACCTACAGTATATGAATGAATTGCAGATATTTTTATATCTAATTTATAAAACTGTACTGTGACTGACGGACAAAGCATAGCCTAACTGGGGAACCTAGCGATTTGAAATTTTGAGGAAATATTCCTTAAGTACATACCCTAAGGGTGCATTCAACCCCTAAGTGGGTATGCTAGGGAATTGCTGGAGAAACAGCGGGGTGGAAACTAATTCATCCATAGATTTAGATTTTTTTACTACCGTAAAAATTCATCCCGTAAAGAAAAGAGTAGGTAACCGTTTAAAAAAGTAAGTAAAGTAGAAGCTTAAACTACTACAGAAAGAGGTATGTTTCCTAGGTAAAAAAAAACTAACTAGTACGTCAGTTAAATTACCAAAAAATATTGGACATATTTTTTGCTTTACCAAATCATTAAAAAACAAAGATATTCGAGTCAAAGTTCGGGAGTGGGGACACACGGAACTTCAACACTCGATATCTTCGTATTTTTTTTAATTGACAAAAGAAAAAATACGTATTTAATATTTTTTGATAATATAAAAGACGGACTAAATAGTTTTTTTTCTTCATCTAGCCTATTAAAACTAGTTGTAGATAGCAATCGATTATTGAAATGATTATTATCTGTAACCTCTTTGATAAGTATATTGCATGTTTATAACTGATTTCTGCTCTGTAAATGATATTTGTTTACCCGTGTTTTTTATTTTTATTTAATATTCAATATTAAAGTTCTGATAGGACACACAAGTTATTGATATGAATGCTATAATGGAGACAGCCGGACATTACTTCTTTGCTGACGGACAAAATGTATAGAATTGAGTAGTGTTAGTACGTACTTCAAACGTATGAATACCAGCAAACTTTTCCCGTCGGCCAATTTTCAAGTACCAGGCATGAAAGGTATGTTATGCACATTACGTACTATTCTTAAATTCTGCGAGCAGATTTTTATATATGATACTCAAAGATCTATTTCAATACTTTTTGAAAGCAGCCAGTACTATCGTAGCAGGCAAACATCACCTAAATACAATAAAAATGTCGCTGGAGTATTTGCGCGAAGGCATTATTATAATGCAAATAAGACGATAATAATCATTTTTGATCCATAAAATAATGGGTGGACGGGTGGACGTCAGATGATATGCCCAAATGTAGGGTCACATTTTTAGGATTTTTTTCTTACACATGTTCGGGGCCCCTAGAGCCCGGGGGCTACGGGCTACGGTCCTGACCATGTGCATAGTACCGTACAGTGCTATTTTTCCTCACAATGTTTACCTCTACCGAAAGCTTCCCTCATCTACATGTACTTTGCAACACTCGCCCCAGTAGCTTCGTTCGGATCGTATCTGGCTTACGTTCAATAGTAATTGCAGCAGTGGTTAAAGGTCGAGATATATCGGACCATTGTTGTCCGTTTGGCATTTTAGAGGTTTGTGTAATATTATAACAGCTGAGCAATTGTTGGCATTTAAAGTTTAAATGTAATTAACGGGTTATTAGTTGTTTATTGTTTGAAATCTTTCTGAAATCACGCTTTTATTCCGCGGGCTGTTAATCACTTAGCGAGTGCTAAGAGGCCTAAGAGGCCATCCATATATTACGTCACGATTTAAATTGTTCAGGGTTAGATGGCTGAAAATCAGACAGATGAAAGTTGGGGAATAAAAATGATAATGAAAGTTAGTATTTATTAACTTACGTGAAAAACTATATAGTGCCGACGTGTTACACCATGATTAAAAAAAAAGAAAAACAGTATGCCGGAATTGAAGTAAGAATATCTAAAACTAGGCGGTGTAAAACGAACACGTCTCGTCTTACTCCACCCATATAAAATAGTATACAATTAGTAAGAATCACTTACCTATTTTGTATGAAGCAGAAGTTCCAAACACCCTATCATAAAGAGAGCACACAAGAGTATTTGGAAAAGTAGGTATTGAAATACCAAAATAAAAAAAATGTATTGATGATTTCGATTTTCCACTTCCTTCACTATGAGCGCGATGCATAAAATAAAGAAATAAATTGGATAAAAATCGGTAATTCAATATTATTTTTCACACAAATTGCCGCGTCAGCGTCACACATTCATTACTTTCAAAACAAAATAGCAACAAAATAGAAAGATGGAAAAACAAAAGACAACCGCGCGGTAAATTCAAATAAAGAGCGCCACATGTGCGAGCAAAAGAGTTTCCATTCAGTTGGAATACCTTATTTTTAAAATATGGGATAGATTTCGAATCAAGTTTCGCATTGATGTTGTTGTTTGTCTTATTCGCCAAAAGGCAGGCAAAAGTCTGAGACATACAGCCTTGTCTTATTTCAGTTTTCTCTTAACATAAATCACTTCATATAGTCCGCACTGTCAGTCACCATCCTTAAAAGTAATTTTTTAGTACAAAATGGTGGTAAATTGTACAAAAACTTTTCACGGACTTGAGACAACTTGAAAAGACACGATACACATAATTCATTTCATTTTCATTTCACTTCTCTGTGCACATGGATCTTTATTGGATAAAATACCACCGATAATATGCAATAAAACACAAAATACACGAATTTATGAAAATAAAAATGAAAACGCAACGTCACTCTGCAAGTTCCCGCCAAAAAAGTCTCTTAGTCTTTAATTGAAACAAAAAAAAATATTTTTTATTAATTCGCCCTGTTGTAATGTAAGCCTCGTGTTACTTGTAAATAATAATAATAATAATAATATGGACGAGGTTGTGATGACGAACAACTACCGGAGATTTATCCTGCGGGATGGAACCATCGACATATGTCGGGCATGTCATCGCCCCGGTGAATCCCTCAGGCATATAATCTCCGGTTGTTCGCGTCTCGCAAACGGTGAATACTTGCACAGGCACAACCAAGTAGCCAGGATAATCCACCAGCAACTTGCCCTGAGATACCACCTAGTGACGTCTGAGGTGCTGTACTACAGGTATGTGCCAGAATCGGTCCTCGAAGATGGTCATATCACACTATACTGGGACCGATCTATCATTACTGACAGGACTATTGTTGCCAATAAGCCTGATATAGTATTGATAGATCGCCAAGAGCGTCGTGCAATGATTATTGATGTTACTGTCCCCCATGACGAGAACCTCGTGAAAGCTGAGAAAGATAAAGAAAGCAAATATCTTGATCTTGCACACGAGGTTGTCGACATGTGGGCCATTGACACGGCAATCATTGTACCGATAGTCGTTTCCGCCCATGGCCTGATTGCCAAGAGCCTCGACAAACATCTTAAGAGGCTCGCGTTGGGTGGCTGGATCAAGGGCCAGATTCAGAAGGCAGTGCTCTTGGAAACGGCACGCATAGTGAGGAAGTTCCTCTCTCTGGAGCCTTGACCACCGGTACCTAGGACCCTGTTCCCGATGCCGGTGGGGTACTATTTTTTATATTTCTAAATGTATTTATTTTTTATATATATATTTGGAAATGTAAATTATAAGGTGACAAATAAATAAATGAAATAATAATAAAAAAAACTGATATCGTAAACAGTCAAGTCAAAGTTATTTCACCGATTTCTTGAGACAACCTAAAAAGTCACGATACACGCAATTATTTAATTTCACTTCAGTGGTGCACTTGTGTTGATCTTTATTGGACAAACCACCCCCGAATAATCTGTAGTACCTAGGTGACCGAGCTTTGCTGCTTTTTTTTTTTTTTTTTTTTGGTAAGGCATAATAGTTTTTCTCACAAAACAAAGAACAAAAAAAAATATTTATTTATTTATATATTTTACACAAATTACATCATAAATTACAAATAATCATTTGCCCCCCTAGATAAGATGGTTGTCAACAATCGTCATCGTTATATCACGTGATTTTTAACAATCTCTTATGTCAATCCCATACATAGGTTGATCGTTTACTGTCGATAACGATTGTCGATAAACATCTTGTCTACTGGCCCTGGACTCGAACCGGGGCGGGGTCTTCTGGTTTCATGACCACCCTACTTCCCAGCTGAGCTATTATAAGCTTGTAGATAGTTGCGAAATTTACCTTCTTATTCTAATCATATTGTAGCAGTTTTTCATTGCCTGATAACACGAATAAAACGACGTTTTCTAAAAATGAAACCTAGCTAGATCGATTTATCGCCCCCGAAACCCCTTGCATACTAAACTTCATGAAAATCGTTGGAGCCGTCCCCGACATGCAGATTATATAAGGTCCTAATAAATTAGTGAACTTCCTCTTGAGGGATGAATGTATAGTAATCAAAAAATAATATTATAAAAATAATCCGAGGGGAAAAAAAACTTCTTTAACTTGTATGGAGAGTCTCTATGCAAGTCAAAGAAGTTTTTCTTTTTAACCGACGAAAAAACGGAGGAGGTTTACAAGTCGACGAGTATATTTTTTTTTTATGTATGATCACGCATATCTTTTTACAGAGTATTCCGATTTTGATAATTCTTTTTTTATTTGATAGGTTACACCTCGAAATTGGTCTCATATAAATTTGGATACAAAAAACCTACCGCAAGGGTGGGAAAATAGGGGTGATTTATTGTTCACTCACAGATTGTAATGCTGAGTTGTGTATTACAACAAAGGATATCAAAAATTAAGCATGTAGTAGGGAAAGGGTGGCAAGATGGGGTAGCGGGTAAGACGGGGTACCCAGCGAAATTCACAGTTCAAATTGACCAATCACGCTCGTTCATTCATCGTTCGACGCGCCGCCATGACATTTGTCAATCGCCCGGTGTTTAGAAGTTTACAAGTGAGCAGTGTCGAAAAAACAGTGTTTTCTTTTTTGTTTTTTTTTTTTAATAAAATGGCTATGCAGGCGAGATGGGGTAACGGGGTACCCCATCTTGCCCCCAATGAGAATAATTTTGTTCTTGTTTGTTTTCCGTAAAAAAGAGTTTGTTTTTTTGTTAGCTTATTATAGTTTCCCTTTTTAGAATGGTTCGTGACTACAAACGCACGACTGACAGAGGAACGTGGTCCGAAGAATCCATGCGGGAAGCAGTTCAAGCGGTTTTGGATGGAAAAACAATTTGATGTGCCACAAATGACATTAGAGAGAAAAATTAAGGCTGCTCGCCTAGTAGAACGAAACATCTGATGAAAACTTACCTATATCAATTAAAGTCAATTGGGTCCTAGGCAGCCTGTTTTTTCTATGTCTGAAGAGAATGAGCTTTGTGCTTATTTATTAGAAATGGAAGAAAGGTTATATGGACTTACGGTTAAAGATCTAAAGACATTAGTATATCAGTTAGCAATTAAAAATAATAAGCCTAATCCATTCAACGCTGAGAAAAAAAAACTGGTAGAGATTGGATAAATGGCTTCCTAAAACGACACCCAGAGCTTTCAATTAGACAGCCTGAAAATACTTCTGCTGCCAGAGCATCTGGTTTTAACAAAGTCGCAGTCGAAAAATAGTTGCACAAACAGCTGATAATGCTGCGAATTTTAGCAGAGACGTTGTTGATGACTCTTTGCCAGGGTGTTCCCACTGGAGTCCCAGGCTAGTTAATCAGGAATCAGCACCGTATCAAACGAAAAAAGAAAACTGCTTTAAAAGTTCAAAATGAACAATCAAAGAAGAATGGCCGATCAGTGAAAACAGCAAAACGACGAAGAGTCTCATCATCTGAAGATGAAAGTGAAGAAGAGGAGGACACACCATGTATGTATTGTGAGGATGTATATTCCGTTTCCATTGAAGGGTGGATATCATGCTCATTATGTGGAAGATGGGCTCATAATAGCTGCGCAGGAATAGATGATGATGATGATGACGAAGCCACCCATGTCTGCGAGTTCTGCCAGGTCAAATAATCATCTTTCTCTGTGATCATTCTCATCACCCCATCTTACCTCAGGGGGGTACCCCATCTTACCAGCACCATGGGGTAAGACGGGAAAATTACCTGTTTTTTATTTTATTTTTTTTCTCTTAAATGTGTTACCAAAAGTTCCTAATGACGCCAAATATTAGAATAATAATAATTAGTTGTTAATTAAAAAATAAATATGATTGTTTTACTATGTAATTTTTTATATTATTGACATTTAAAGCTTAAGTACCCCATCTTGCCACCCTTTCCCTAATTAGTAGATTATAGACACAAAAAATTATAAAATAAAAACTTTTTACAAAAAAATTAAACCACCGAAAAAAATGCATACCTACGTAGGTTATTGGTTTATCCCCGACTGCAAAACCTTATAAAATTCAAGTTATAATCAAAATTATTTTTTGCTTTTCAGTTTTTTCGGTGGTTTAATTTTTTTGTAAATAGTTTTTTTAATTTATTTGTATACATAAATATATAAATTGCTCGTTTAAAGGTATTAGATAGATACGAGTGAATAAAATTATACTGTTCGTAGGTAAGTGCACTACTTGAGAACAGCTGGACAGATGTGGCAATTATTGAATAAGGTTTTTACGAAATGAAAAAATTGCCCGGTAAATTGGAAATATCGGCCAAAACTGAAAGTCCTTTTTACACGACTGACCCGGAAGGAGGGTTATGTTTTTCGAGTGTATGTATGTATGTCTATTTCTTTGTGCCGCTCTGCAGCCTAAACGGCTTGATGGATTTAAGCATATGAGGTGTCGTTAGATTCGTCTTGACTGGGGGAGTGTCATAGGGTATATTATTTTTATATGGTGCCTAAGAATAAAAAATAGGGGGATATTAAAAATAAAAGTTTCGTTATTATAACAATATGGGTATCAAATGAAAGCTTGTAAATAGACCATTCCATATATGTATGTCGGAGTCAGCGACAGCCAAGCGATACAAACACCACGATTAGGGTTCAGTAGTATCGGGATTCGGTGGGCGCAGTGCAGGCAATAAAACAACGTTATACCATCGCTTCGTAAAGGTCCCGTATGAGGAGAAGAAGCGACGCAACAAACTCCTCACGGGCCCAATGTGTTTATTAAGTTATTATTACGACATAACATTACAATTAAATAATCACTTCACTTCGCTTCACTTCACTTCACACATGTAGTCTTAAATAATTACAGGCTTCAGAACGGGGTGTAACAATGATTGCATTGAGATGTGTACAGCTCGAGTGCTTCTGATAAACTAACTATCCCAAAAGCAATACGCATCCCCTTATAAACTCTGTCATTCACGTTATAGTCAAATCAATGTTCTTAATATTACGCATACCCACATTAAATCTGTTATTTATGTTAAAGTCAAATCAGTGTTGCTACTATTTTACCCAACCCTTGTACCACGATATTATCGTCATCCAACTGAGTCCAACCAACGATCCAACTCTCCGACACGGCCATCCTGCGAATCACACGTCCTCGTGTGAAAAGCTCTACCAGATGTACCTGAAACAAAAGAAGTCCAGCACAGTAACTGATAATTTCACTCGGCCATTCCTGCCTAAACTTTCGAGCCATTCTTGCTATCAATCGCTTCAGTTTAATCATTATACTAATACTTATACTGACGAATGATACAGTTCCAATCTCTAAAGTCAACTCAGGTAAGCAGTATGCACAGTTTAGATAACCCAAATTTAACAATTACTAAGATCAACAGCCATACAGCTCCACCAAGCACGTTTACTACTTATGTACTTACCTAAGGGAGACAGTTTTAACTTTATAGTCTTAGCTTCTAGGCAAGAATAGAACCCAAAGCCATTGCTTATAGAATATTCACGGACTACTCTGTCTCCACGGAAATTCGATATCTATGGTCTCCACGCTGTACAATAAACCATCTCAGTGTTATGGAAACAGCCACCGCGCCGTTAATAGTCTAAATGGCCTCCAATGGCCTCCAAGCCTTCCATCTAACTGGCCACCACGCCTTCTAGATTACTACTAATTCTGGCAAAAAGCATACAGCCTCCCGGATGGTAGCCGGTTACCGCAGCCTTTGGACGCTTGCAACACAAGGGGTATCACTCGCGTGTGCCGACTCTGCGGAAATCTCTTCACCTCTCCTTCCAGATGGCCACCTAGCCTTCCGGATAACATCGTCTAAATGGCCACCTCGCCTTATTTAGACAATACCGTTTAAATGGCCACCTCACCGTTCAGACAACCTAACCTAACCTAACATAGAACCATAACAGTCAACACAACGTTGAGATAACTTGTAAATAGCTCACCAGTTACGCTGCTGATTACATACACAGATACACAACGAGTATTTCATAAACAAAGATCTCACTATCATTTTCATCCAAAAAACATGGATCCACCTCGGCAGCCACTCACGCAACTCAATAACCCTATAAGGTTCTAGATTTTATTTGATTCCACCAATGATTTTTCGAGCGAGCTTAAACGAGCTATGCTCAGAATTTCTCTACGTGACAGGGTCCGCAACGAGGACATTCGGAGGAGAACGAAAACGACAGACATAGCTCGTAGAGTTAGTAAGCTGAAGTGGTAATGGGCAAGCCACATCGCTCGAAGAGCCGATAACCGCTGAAGAATGGTTCTCAAGTGGCGACCACGTACTAGAAAGCGCCGAGTGGGACGCCCTCCCACCAGGTAGACCGACAACCTGGTCAGAGTCGCTGGGCACCGCTGGATGCAAGCGGCCCAAAACCCTTCAAAGTGGAAGTCAATGGGGGAGGCCTATGTTCAGCAGTGGACATCCATAGGCTGATATGATGAATGATTTTCCATTAAAATAATCTTTCACAGAAAATTAAGTCACTATAACCTTATTTTCTTTCAAATCTTGCTTTATGAAGTTTGCGTTAGCACTTGATCGGCCAACGTTAATAAATTTAGGGTTCTAGTTACTCTTATCAAAACTCAAGTAGAATGCCTGAATGACTAAGAATTTCGCTATTTATAGACAGCCGACAATAAGTTTTACCACAATCCTTATCACCTCCGGTATGACAAATTTAACTCTAAAAATGAAGTTAGGGCTTCTGATACTACATTTTACTTCACTTAACTATGCATTAGGCTACAAATAAAACTACTAGGGCTTTACAACCTCTGAGAACGATATCTAACTATGTTTGTCTTTACATTAATTCTTCATAAGCTCTGCACAAGTTCTACATGAGCTCTACATTCGACTCTACATACGATTCTACATACGACACTATATCAGACTCCATTCTAAATTACAGAAGACGTTAAAACCATGAATTAGCTATTCGAATTCAAAAGATTCGAATCTATATTGCGATAGTAACAATACTAGGACCGCATAAGACACAAGGGCCAGTCCGTCAACCCTGACTCAACAACCAAAAGATAACTATCTCAGCCACGGTGCTACCCCTCGCGAAGGGTATAGGTACTGCACATAAAATGCTATAGCAATCCAAAACATTTACTAAGAGGTATCAGTGTAATTCTTATTGTTGCTACTCAAAATATCTAAATCAGGAGGAAACTATTGATAAAGAACTCTTTTGACTCCGCGTCTGACTAATATGATATAAACTACAGATTACCATCGTTAAAGAAGTCAGTTTTTGAAATTAACTTTAATAGGATTTATTATTTTATTTTAATTTTAAAACGACTAATAGGTTCATTGAGTCATGACCATCTTTTGGAACTTCACGAGTATTTCTCTAACGTAGTGGTGTTCAATAATCTCTTACAGTTGAATAACAATCGCATTATCAAAGTAAATGAATTCAAAACTAATCAAAATATCGTATTGGCAAGAGGCAATAAGGTCGTGAATGTGAACCTTCTGAGTTGACTCTACTAGTGCTCTTTTCCTTTTTAACAAATAATAAAAACTGTCCAAAACGGAACGTAGGTAGTCTACCACTATGCTAAGTCAGTTACCGTAGTACTTAACCAAAATTAAAATCAAAATAAAAAAGTAATGTATTCAGTTTAGACCCTGTTGCCTACTTATGAACGTTAAACAGCTACATGTAGTTGCATCTACCTCATCTGTACTACACTATCCTTCAATTGACCAGCGACAGCAAAATGCTTAACCAGCAATACTAACGCCTAAAGTCATAACTTACAGTGAAAGAGAGACAAGTCAAATAACGAACCCTATTGAAGTGAACTAATCGATTCACTGCACGGACTACTTAAGTTTACTCAATAGATACCAATTTCTATCAGGTTAAGTCTACCTAATAGTTAATGGTAAAGTCAACTTTACTACGACTGATATAATATCACTCCAAAATGGTCTTCTGTTTCATCTAGTTTATCTGATACTACCTAATTGGCATTAGTCTAAACCTATCGTGAGATAATATGACGTAGGAGATTAAAACATTGTGTGATTTAAACGACCTAGAAATATGACATAACCCTACATGACCTTCACTATGTGTATAAAAATCAGGGACATAAACAAAGGACATTGCCAACCGCATATTGTACCAGCACAGTATATCACTATCAAGTGACTGACAAAACTCCTAGTTAGTTGCTTGACTACACTATTAAGCATCACAATCTATTTGTACCTACATTTTCCAAATCCGAAATCATCATGAAACCAAAACGCAACTTTAAAAACCTTCTTGTTGACATCGAGCCATTATTATAGAGAAGACGCCACCCATCACAACTATGTTCCGTTCAAGTGAGGCCATCCGGCCACAATTGTTGTTGTAGAATGATAAACGAAACGCGTAAGCGCCTTGAAAATTACGGTGTTTGCGACAAAAATACTGCGTAATAAAAGAGTTCTGATAGTGTTTCTACTGTCTGCCTAGACGACTAATTTATTGTTTCAGCGCTAGAGAACTTTAGTTCACTTTAAAAAAATGGGACATAACCTTTGCTTATGATAGCCTCTCCATACGCAGTAATAATAGCTCAATGGTTGTTGATAGGTTTCTATTGTCTAGTTAAAACAATATTGATTAGCACCGCATCAACGCCTAGTCTCATTTGCGAACCAACGTAAACAAGGATAATTATAAAAGCATACCGTCACGTTACACTAACAATACATCTCGTTAAAGCTTCAACACAAACTACGATAATAAACCACGTAGCCTAGGCGCGGCTCATCTTATTTAAAATAATACTAAATCATTTTTATTATGCTAATTTTATTAAATCACATTGATTTACAATCTATCAGATTGACATAAAGTTTCGATACACAAAAACACTTAACAGCCAGGTAGGTACCATGCAGTATTACTACATTAACCCCACATTACCAAAACGAGCTGGTGGCTTTCTGTTGCGTTCCGAACGTCGGAGACTAGGTGGCGGTGAGGCTGTGCTCGTGCCCGGCTGAGGCTCTGCGCTCGTACTCGGCTGTGGCTCATCGCTTGTGTTTGTGCGATCACATTGCACTTCCTGCACCGATGGCAATGCATCACCCGCACAATGGTCTGTTATGGTAACATCCGCTGGTGCTTCGTAACTTGGATATCTCGACCTTAACTGGTCACCATGTTTTCGCTTGACTATTCCGTTTGTTTCAACTTGATAGGAGTATACTCCTGTTCGCTGTTTCACCAGGCCCGGCTCGGAGCCCTTACCGGTCGGTTTATTTACCCATACCGCTTCTCCCGGCACATATTGTGGAATAGAATTGTTTCTGTTACTAGCCCTTAATTCTTGATATAGACGGGCTTTTTCTAAGTTTTCCCGAACGTTTGGTTTCAAGAGATCAAATGTTGTGCGAACATTTCTTCCGAACATCAATTCAAAAGGAGTGCGGTGTGTAGACTGTCTTAGAGTATTTCGATAAGCCTTTAAAAAGTTGTTTAGGCGTTGTTGTACATTCTGATTTCCGTCTGCTGCTGCCATTCGTTCTTTAAACGTACGTACTGCGCGTTCTGCGAGTCCGTTTGACCTAGGATGATAAGGCGTCGTTTTAATATGTTCAATACCAAGTTGTTTGCAGTACATTTCAAATTCTTCAGCTATAAATTGGGGCCCGTTGTCTGATACTATATAACGGGGTATTCCAAATGTTGTGAATATGTTGTCTAGCTTGTTAATGGTGGAACTGGTGGTGGTCGATTTCATCGCTATTACCTCTAACCACTTAGTGTATGCGTCTATTACTATTAACCACATGGAACCGTATATTGGGCCAGCAAAATCAATATGTAACCGATGCCACGGTTCCGGTGGTACTCCCCATGGATATACGGGCGCCTGTTTAGTGTTTTTCCGAGACTTTTGACACTGAACGCAACGCCTTGAAAAATCGATGATATCTTTGTCTACGTTAGGCCAATAAATATGCAGTTTAGCTAAGGATTGCATAGCACTGATTCCGTTATGTCCATCATGAAGCATACCAAGAATTTCTTTCTTAAGAGTGTTCGGAATACATAATCTTCCGTTCCATAAGACAATACCATCTTCATATGACATCTCATGACGTTTTTCATAAAATGAATGAAGTTCATTTGGCAGTTCTTTTTTTTCTGGCCAATGACTCGTTATAAACTCTTTTACTTTATTTAGAAGACTATCTTTTGATGTTTGGAGTTTAAGATTTTTCTTTGTAATTGGAATATTTCTAAGTCTAAGATGTAGAAGATGCGCAAATTTTGGTAATCCTTTTCTTTCTACTTCAGCCATCTCTGTGTTAGATAAAGGAAGACGCGATAGCGCATCTGCTGGAGTGTTCTCTTTAGCTGGCTGATAACAAATAGTATATTCGTAACTATTCAATATCATTGCCCATCTTAGCAGCCTGTTGCTAGCTACCTTTGGCGTTTCCCGATCCTGGTTAAAAATTCTTTCAAGTGGCTTATGATCAGTTAATAGTGTGAATTTCCTTCCATAAAGATAATGATGAAATTTCGTTATAGCGTAAACGATTCCTAAAGCTTCTTTGTCGATTGTTGAATATCGGCGTTCCACATCATTTAATGTTCTTGAAGCAAATGCCACGGGCTTCATAATGTTGTCAAGTTTATGAAATAAAACGGCGCCAATGCCTTTATCAGAAGCATCACTGCTTACGAAAATTGGTAAATCTGCATTATAATGTGTTAGAGTTTCTGATGATGTGAGTATGTTTTTTAATTGTTTTACAATATGACTATCTTTTTCAGTCCATATCCATCGAGTGCCCTTTTTTAAAAATCTGTAAAGTGGCGTACATAGAACGTGCAACTTTTCAATAAAACGACCGTAGTAAGTTATAGATCCTAGGAAGGATCTTAGCTCAGACACATTTTTTGGAAATGGCATGTTTCTGATTGCTTCGATTCTCTGTTCTGTTGGATGGATACCTTCTTTGTCTATTTTGTGACCCAAAAATGTGACACTTTCTTGGAACCACGCACATTTCGATGCTTGGCTTTTTACACCTGCGGCCATTAATCGTTCTAATACTGCTCTTACGCGTCTTATGTTTTCTGACAGTGTTGGAGCTGTTATCAAAATGTCATCCAAATAACAAACCGTTCCATCTAAGCCGCTCAATATTTGGTGCATAATTCTTTGAAATACGGATGGCGCAAATGATATTCCAAAAGGTAGACGTTTATATTGATAGTATCCTTTATGTGTTGAGATTGTTAGATACTTTCTGGACTCAGGATGTACAGATAGTTGTAAGTAAGCATCTTTAAGATCGATTTTTGTAAATAATTGACCCCCAACCAATTTAGAAGTAACTTCTTCAAACCTCGGTAATGGATAGTCATCTGTTTGGACATGTCGATTTATAGTTACTTTAAAATCAGCGCATATCCGAACGTTTCCGTTTGATTTCATCGCTATAACTATAGGTGAGGCCCATTCAATTGGCGTTGTCATTGTATCGATTGGTTCTAAAACTCCCTCTTTTACTAAGCGTTCTAGTTCTTTCGATACTTGGTCTCTAAGAGCCAGCGGCACTGAACGAGGCCGAAAAGCTTTTGGTTTGACGTCTTTGGAAATATGGATCTTTGCACAATGTCCGTTGATTGTTCCCAGTTTTCCATCAAATAGAGTTTTGAAATTGTTGAGCAATTTATCCTTAAAATCGCTGTTAGAGTCGTTTACGATTGATTTCAATGCTGTTCGTTTTTCTTTTGAATTCATGTGACATATTCTTGATCCTTCAGGCATAGGTAAATTGAATTTAAGACACCAGTCCAATCCAAACAACGGAATGTCATTTTGTTTTGTGACGTAAGCTTGTAAGGTTTTTGTTGTTTTGAATGCCTTTACAGATATTCTGCATACGCCCAATGTTTCGACCTCCACAGCTGTATATGCAACTAAATTTTTACTTTTTTGAAGTTCAGGTCGACCAATTCTTTTCCATAATTTGCGTCCTATGACAGTGTGCACTGCTCCAGGATCATAAAGCATTTCAACATGTTTATTGTTCAGCTTGGTGGAGACCATGACTTTTGTGGCACGTTGTTGTGAGTTTAAATGATAAGTGTTCGTACTTTCATCACTATCGCTGGAAGACTCAGTATCTTCATTTAAATGCCTTGTTTTAGGTTGTTGTTTTGATAAACAAACAGAAGAGAAATGATTTTTTTTGTTGCAGTTGTTGCATATCTTTCCTCTAGCTGGACAGTCAGCCAAATGAGTGTGATATTTGTTGCCACAAAATATGCAATTTTTTTTTATTTCTTGATTTATTTTTAGGCAATTTAGATTTTCTTGTTACCTTGTTAGTCGTTGATGTTTGCTGTTGATGTTGTTGTTGTTGTTGTGTTTGTTTGATATGTAAGCTTTGAATTTCTGATTGTTCTAACTCATGCGCTGTTGCTATTATCTCTGCTAGTTTTGAGTTATTTGTTGGGTGGCTTCGTATGAGTTCTTGTTGCCATTTGGAGTTATTTATGCCAATAACTAATTGATCTCTAATTCGTTCTTCCAAGTTAGAACCGAATTCACAATAGCCTGCTAGAGATCTAAGTTCCAATACAAATTTTGTTATAGATGTATTTTCACTTCTATGTTTTGATGCAAATGAGACTCTTTCTGAGAGTACGTACGTTCGTTTCCCATAATACTCATTTAGAAAGTTAACTATTTCTTGAAAAGTCTTTTGTATTATGGGTGTGGGACGAAAATGATCCACAAGTACCTTAAATGTTGCAGCACCGACCCTGGCGAGTAGTAGTTGTTTGCGTTTAATGTTATGTTGCTCACTGCTCTCACCAAGATCGTGAAGTTCTAAGGCAATTTGAAATCGTTGAATATAATATTCCCACTCTTCCTTTTCAACGTCGAACGCCTCGAAAATGAATTTTTGAGACATCTCGTCGCCAAATAAAATAATACTAAATCATTTTTATTATGCTAATTTTATTAAATCACATTGATTTACAATCTATCAGATTGACATAAAGTTTCGATACACAAAAACACTTAACAGCCAGGTAGGTACCATGCAGTATTACTACATTATTAAGCATGTATACTCAAATCATTTGGTGCCTATTTTATCTGACTATCCCTATAGGCCATAATGTGTATGACTGCTAAACACTACCAGTTCCGTAATAATAATTATACCCGTGATTATCCCCGTGACCAAAACGCAAAATAATAATTTAAGACTCAAGACGACACACACTTAAATCCAATTAAAACGCTAACCAACTATATTCTCAACAACAATGGGTACTTGTACCTCAGGTACCATCGTAATCTATTAGCAAACAACATGAAATTGACTCACAGAAAATAGTCCTCTGTTCCGCCTGGTTGCTGATGCAGCACAGGTCCACCCGGCGCTGGTTGCTGCCGTTGCTCACTGCACCGGTGTTGTTACCAACCGCGCTGCCGTTGCCACGAACGCTTTTGACTGCAGTAAAGTTGCAGGCACGAGAGCAGTTATTTTCAAAGAAGCCAGCATCACCACATCTGTAATATGTAATACCAAAAGCATTTGATTGCAGCTTAGACAAAAAAATTATGTAAAAAGTAAAGGAACGATCACATGACCTGTTTTTCCCACACTCGAAGCACCGCAGACAACCGCGCAGCATAAAATCACCACCATCTAGCTATTATCATGTCACGTATAAGCACGCGCATCTCATAATCCATTTACTCGGTTACTAGGCTATAGAAACGATGCCACCAAACTTAATTCAAAGTCTTCATTCTTGACGTCATCCCTCGCTTGGCAAAACCCTCTATTTGACACGTGTTCGGAGTTCTCAAGCACATAGCAATGCTCAAAGTATGTGGTAACAATCCAAGTATGGTTTTATTGCCCGTCTTTATCCCACGACTGATGTCGGAGTCAGCGACAGCCAAGCGATACAAACACCACGATTAGGGTTCAGTAGTATCGGGATTCGGTGGGCGCAGTGCAGGCAATAAAACAACGTTATACCATCGCTTCGTAAAGGTCCCGTATGAGGAGAAGAAGCGACGCAACAAACTCCTCACGGGCCCAATGTGTTTATTAAGTTATTATTACGACATAACATTACAATTAAATAATCACTTCACTTCGCTTCACTTCACTTCACACATGTAGTCTTAAATAATTACAGGCTTCAGAACGGGGTGTAACAATGATTGCATTGAGATGTGTACAGCTCGAGTGCTTCTGATAAACTAACTATCCCAAAAGCAATACGCATCCCCTTATAAACTCTGTCATTCACGTTATAGTCAAATCAATGTTCTTAATATTACGCATACCCACATTAAATCTGTTATTTATGTTAAAGTCAAATCAGTGTTGCTACTATTTTACCCAACCCTTGTACCACGATATTATCGTCATCCAACTGAGTCCAACCAACGATCCAACTCTCCGACATGTATATATGTATTGTAATACTTTTATGCTACCATTTTGACGTAAACTGCAAAAAACCACGTTTAATGCAAGGACAGTAGGTACTGACTGTACTGAGCCGTTACCATACGTAAATCACAGAGTTGCGATGGTTGTTAGCGTTCCTTTACCGTACCGCTCATTTACTTACTAATACATACAACTCTTTCTGTATAAAACGAAAAAGTCTGAAATAAATTAAATTATTAAAAGAAACAAAAAACCCGACTGCGTAAAACATAAATTAACTGAAAAGAGAAAAACAAGCTCTTAAATCTATAGAATTTTGAAAATAACTTGGATTTTATAAGATAATTGCAGTCGGGGATAAACAAATATTACAAAAAAATACATACTTAGGATATTGGTTGTCCCCGATTTTTGTATGTTTTAATTTTATTTTATAAGTAATTAACCGACTTCAAAAAAAGGAGGAGGTTCTCAATTCGAAAGTTTTTTTTTTATGTTTGTTACCTCATAACTCCGTCATTTATTAACCGATTTGGAAAATTCTTTTTTTATTTGAAAGGGTACGCTTCCCATTTGGTCCCATTGTCATCAGATCAGGATTTGATTACTTCTTAGTGTACTTTGAAGTCGGTTTAAGGTTATTGTAAAACAGTCCAATTATTTTTATTCACATATACTTTGAGTTTTATTGAAAACAAGCTGACCCGACAGACGTTTTCTTGTTCAAGAGTGAATAAAACTCAAAGTATATGTGAATAAAAATACTTATAAAATAAAATGAAAACGTAACATTACAAAGTCTTAACATAATTTTTAAGTCTGACGATACAAACCCTCACACCTCACAAGTTCAAAATAGCAATAACAAATGGTTACCAGCTCAAAAAATCAGATACACAACATTAAAGCGATCTGGAATCACTTAATTAGTGGGCATTAAATCTGTCATTTACGCCTTCTGCGGGGCATTATAAAGCTTTCCCCTTAAACTGTGCGTTTAGACCTTATCTGAAACCCATTATATCACTAATAGAGGCTGGTTTATGTGGACCAGAGAGTAAGGAAGATGTAGTGGTCGATGTTAAGTTAGGCCTGCTATCTTTCTGATTGGAGCGTTTAAATTTTATATTTTCTGATCAACAATATTAACTCTCCCTCCCGCGATTTCTATTTGGGTAACGAATTTTGATAAACTCCCAAATAACTTTATGTTGTGTAAAATTGTGTTCCTGCGCGTGAGTAAGGTCACCAGATCTCATAGGGGAGAAAGGTTGGTAACACGTGAGCGATGCTTCGTGTGTTGCAAGCGTCCATATGGCTGCGGTAACCGCTTACTATCTGGCGGGCCGTACGCTTGTTCGCAGTAAGTCGTATAAAAAAAACCTTATTCTTAGCGGATGAGTACGCCATTATAAGGTTCCTGTGTGCAAAATGTCAAATGTCAAGACCCTGTCGATCGATTTGCGGCTGAAGGTGAAGACAGTATGAAGGTGGTAAGTACACAAAGCCTAGAAGGAATTGGCTCTCAAGTGCTGCTGTCGGAACACACCGAGAGGTGCTTGGCGACAGATTTTCAGCTTAAGGGTGGTAGCCAGCCAGGTGGTTACTGCAAAGTACCCTACCACCGTGCTTTGGTTTCCTCACGATGTTTTCCATCACCGAAACCTCAAGCTCATTGTAGGATTCGAACCCGGGATCTTCGTTTAGGTACCCGACGTCACTACAACTGAGCTATAATCGCCATTAACATTATTCTATAACCATACACGTTTTATACAAAACCCATACACCTCGCAATGTGGCGTATCCACAAACAATCTTCCAACATCTGTACCGATAACACAGAATGGTTAGAGACTGCCCGCGGACACCGCACTTTGCTGATCCATCGAGATTGCCTAATTTAGTTATTCTTCTACTTTCCCACTTTATCGACCTATAAATGCTACTAACAATCGGCACATGTATGTCTACTTGTATATCTATTTGTAGAGTAAACTGTAACATTCCTGCTAAATGCTAAATCGTAGTGAGTGATCACGGTGCGACTCACATTTTCTCATTACCAGGGGCGAGTACTCTGGCGGCGCGACCTACCGCAGATGGTCCCAGACGCCTCGTAAGGGATTGCTTGGTATAGTGTGCCGTCTTTTATGACCGAGAGGCTGGTTGAGGTGGCCACTATAGAAAATCTCAGTAGATATATCAAGGGGGTATGTAACTTTCCTATGACGTATTGATTTTGATTGATTGGTAGCCTTCCACCGTGATGACATCCAGAATATGAAAATTGGTAAAATGTGATATCATGCCACATAAACAAGTTCAAAGACACAAAGGATCTGAATTTAATCTACAGCACGATATTTTGTATCTGGTTGAGTATCGAAATCAGTGGTATGGCATTCAGGGTATCTAACGTTATAGCCTATAGGTATATTAATATTTCCTCAGTAAATAATTACATTGCATTTTTGTTATATATCTCATATTTTTTTGTTTAGCATGCATATGTAATAATTCATTTTATAAAGTTATTCTTATTGTATAAAAAAATATTATTAAAGAAACATCCGAATTTATTAAGGACCTGTCTACGAGTAAAGGCCTCGATTTTATTCCATGCAGTAATGCAGTCATAGAACTAAGACATAAATGTAACTAAAGAAACAGCATTTTACCATAATTCGTTTCATTAACTCCATTACCATACACTACCATGACAATATGTTGAATGTCTCTATTTCTCATCATGGTCTCATGTTTACAAATTGCTATGACTACCTTTTAAGTTATCTCTGGTTCATACTTGGAGGCTTTGAAACAACCTATTACCAGGTATTACCTGTTTAATTTATTGTTTCCAGTAATTTTATTACGTTGTACTTTTTTATTTTAAATATTACATACGAATTTGGTATCTATTGGAGCGTAATAAAGTTATATTTGTTACATTCGTATAATATTATTCTTTTTCATGTTTACAATTATGTCATAAAAATTTAGCGCATCAATATGTACCTATATGTAATTTGTCCGCATAGATTAAATAACAATTAACTGGAACAAATGCTTACAGCTACCGATACGACTGCGACACGGATACGATATTTTACTTAATTGTTTGTCTTATAATCTTAAATTGGGAAAATTAGGAAAGTGTTCACATCAATTGTAAAAGGTATATTTAATATAGTGAAGGCACTATATAGCTCAACTTTATATAAAAGGAGAAACAGACTTATTGACAGATGCACGCACACCTCACAAATTTTATACGTATATATAAATTTTATATAATATACAGGTGATTTTTTTTTCTAGCCAGTGAGGGCAACTTCTGAACTACAGGTCTTAGAGAAAAACGCTGAAGGGAACCCCGAGCTAAATTTTGAAGAAAATAAAAATGCCATTAAAAAAAAAGAAAAAAAATGTGTTTTTAATTTTTTTCAAAAAAAAATTTTTTCTGCTTCTACTTCACAATACGAACAAAATTATGTATGTCTGAAGTTGCT
This sequence comes from Polyploca ridens, assembly GCA_951394255.1. Classification (NCBI taxonomy): domain Eukaryota; kingdom Metazoa; phylum Arthropoda; class Insecta; order Lepidoptera; family Drepanidae; genus Polyploca; species Polyploca ridens. The sequence goes on from OX596252.1 coordinate 3,682,336, forward strand.
AGAAGTTATCAAAATTGACCTCAATTTTTTTGTCAGAATGCTAAGAGCCAATTCTTTATGGCTAAACATAGTGAGGTCCCTGCGAGATCTGCTACACCTCGTCAAACTTTACGCAGCATAAAACCATGGTCAAGGAAAATATAAAATAATATTTTGGATAACTTCTAGCAACTTGAGAGCAAGATTGTCTTACATAATTTTGTTCATATTGTGACGAAGAAGCAGAATTGCCGAAAATACGAATTTTTTAAAATAAATTTTAGTGGCATTTTAATTTTCTTCAAAATTCAGCTCGGGATTCCTTTCAGCGTTTTTCTCTAAGACCTGTAGTTCAGAAGTTGCCCACACTGGCTAGAAAAAAAAAACACCTGTATATTATATAAAATTTATATATACGTATAAAATTTGTGAGGTGTGCGTGCATCTGTCAATAAGTCTGTTTCTCCTTTTATATAAAGTTGAGCTATATAGTGCCTTCACTATATTAAATATACCTTTTACAATAGATGTGAACACTTTCCTAATTTTCCCAATTTAAGATTATAAGTATTTTTTTTACAAAAACTACAGTTATTCTATCGAACAGATGCGATTTGGATCTGAATGTTGTAATAATGTTGTTTTGACATTTAAAATGTGCATATTGTACTAAAAGAAGGCATAGCTGTTTATGAAAAAATATTTTCTATGACCAAATGTATTCGAACATAGTTAAGTTTAAAAAATCATAAGTAGTAAAATTTATTAAAACGGTGATTTGTTTAATTTTCTGATACAGTGAATGAAAAAAAAAAGATTTTCTCGCGATAACAGTTTTTCCCATACTAGAATTGATCCAAGTTATATGCTGGTTATATGCTAAATATCTACATAATATATGTTTAGGCCCAGAAAAGCTTTAGTCACATGAAGAAAATGTTACTTTATTTGTAGCGCATAATAGTCCATTGAAATGTTACAATTTTAGGACCAAATATTGCATTTCATAGAGGACGCAATTTTATTTTTGGGACATGTTTGGGGGTCAATAGAAGCTTAACCTCAAGTTTGTGGGGTCGCCATCCTTGTCCCCCGGCCGCTATCTTGGAAAAAGGGGTGAAATCACTTTTATCGCGATATCTCGGAAACTATGCGTCTTACAAAAAATTTGTAACGCCATAATTTGTAGCAAATTGTTTTGCCTACAAATATGTTCATATAACTTTTTGCCCTAAATTAAAAATTAAAGAAGTTCAGTGACAAACACAAGTACAGTTGTTTTTTTTTGTATGCGTTGGGGTGACGCTCTGGATGGTTTAGATAGGGTAGGGTAGGGTAGGGTAAGGTTGGAGGGCCGTAGCCTCCTTCTGTGAGACCGTAATGGTCCAGAAGGAGGCTGCTGAGCGGGATCGCGAAAGGGCCGATCCCACTCGGAGGCGAAGCCGCCGGGGCGCAAACGTGCCTCGTCGTGGCGTTCCTGCCCTGTAGCTGGGGCTTAGAATAACAGCTACGGTGTTTCCCTGCCTGTCGTAAAAGGCGACTAAACGTGGCCTTTAGGGTCGTGGGCAATCAGAGCGGGGGCTCTGTGCGCCCAGAAGCGACCCCAAGGAGGACTATGAGCCGGGGGACAAGGGTGGCGACCCCACAAACTTGAGGTTAAGTTGTATTTCTCTGGTAATTAATTAGGTATTCACCCTGAAGTGAATCCATTGATTGCTAGATTACACGATCTACTAAAAGTTACAGGAAAATTTTCACGTGATCAAACCAGTGCACCTATTAGTACTCGATTTCAAAAATCTCATACACCACCCATCTATATTTTTATATACATGAACACTAAACGCAACACATTTCAACCCTCATAGCAAAACAAATTCTAATTATCCATATCAAAACCTAATAACACGTTACCACTCAACATTCCTTCAATTTCTACCCAGATTTAATTATAAGAGCTAATTAACGTGAGTTCACTCTTAGATCTAGTCACGATGTAGCTTAAAGTTGTATAGAAGCGTTATATTTACATAAGAAGCGCATTATGTATATTTAGCGCATTATAAAGTTGGCAGCTCGGTGCCCCCAGTGGCCTTTGCCTCCCGCTGGGATGGATTGTGGTGTAGCCATGATGTTGAGGAAACGTTATCTAGTGAGGACATCGCTTATGTTACGGTTGCCATAGTTACTATGTTGATAAAACTAAAATGATGCTCTAAAAAATATTATTAATAGAAACAAAAAACCCGAATGCGTAATACAAAAATTAACTGAAAAGAGAAAAACATTTTGAATATAACTTGAATGCTTTATGGTATTGCAGTCAAGTTATATTCAAAATTGTATAGATTAAAGAGCTTGTTTTTCTCTTATTAATAAATTTTTGTTTTACGCAGTCTGGATTTTTGTGTCTTTTAATAATCGAATTTATTTTAACATATCTAAGCAATCCACAATGAGTATATTCATCTCTTAGAGTCCTAAAAAATTAAATTATTAAAAGTTTGTTTATCCCCGACTGCAATACCTTATAAAATTCAAGTTATATTAAAAAATCTATAGATTTAAGAGCTTGTTTTTCTCTTTTCAGTTAATTTATGTTTTACGCAGTCGGGTGTTTTGTTTCTTTTAATAATTTAATTTATTTCAGACTTTTTAGTTTTATATAGAAAGAGCTGTATGTATTAGGAAGTAAATGAGCGGTACGGTAAAGGAATGCTAACAACTATCGCAAATCTGTGATTTACGTATGGTAACGGCTCAGTACCTACTGTCCTTGCATAAAACGTGGTTTTTTGCAGTTTACATCAAAATGGTAGCATAAAAGTATTACAATATATGCATATATGGAATGGTCTATTTACAAGCTTTCATTTGATACCCATATTGTTATAATAACGAAACTTTTATTTTTAATACCCCCCCTATTTTTTTATTCTTAGGCGCTTTTTAAAAATAATATACCCTATGACACTCCCCCAGTCAAGACGAATCTAACGACCTACATACATACATACATACACTCGAAAAACATAACCCTCCTTCCGGGTCAGTCGGGTAATAAAAGTATGACATTTTGTATCGACAAAAGCAACGTTGTGACAAGTAAGATTTGAAAATATAAACAGTAGAATTGAAGAAAAAGGCTTTATATTCAGTTGGTGCAAAAATGTATTAGTATCAAGGTTTGCATAAACAGTTTACGTAAATGCTAACAGTAAACTATCAAAGTTTCAAAGATATCGTAAACCTTCTGAGGTTCCGTAAATTACGGTTAAATTTTACACGTATATATCAAAACACGGATAATTTCAAGTATTATTATAAATCATGAAACACAAACACATAATCCACGGAGTGCACAAATCATGGCGACAATAGTCGCGTGCCCGCCGTCCGAAGCGCCGGCGCAGCCTGAATAAAATTAATCCCTCTTTAATCTCCAACACAAACGCAGATAAATTTGCAATGTTGCGTTCATTTCAATTTATCCGTCAACGGTTGCTTGTTAACGTTTAACTGTAGGTTAATTTTTAAGTTTAGTTTATTAGCTCAATAGGAAAGTCACGTCGGCTGCACAAGCATACCGCATCCTCGGCGCCCCGACTTTGTGAAAATGTGCAGGAAGTCATAGTCCTAACACTTTCCAGCTTTCCAGTTTTCATTCTGAATTACGATTACCTATAGTTCCAGGATCCGGTACACACGTATTTTTTTGTTTTAAATCTAATTCATGCTGAATTAATTATATTTCATAATGGGGGATAGGAACAAGCGTACGCCTGCAGCGCTGCATTTCAGAGATTTTGTTTGTAATTATGTGCACCGTATTCGCATAAATGTATTTATTCCATATAACAATGCATAAAAACATTGGAACAACGCATCTTTTGTCTTAAATTGTACCAATAAGCTAAAGTACTAGAATGAATATCCATACTTATGCGAAAGTAACTCTGTTTGTATGCTTGTTACGCTTTCACCCCTAAACCGCTGAACCGATCGCTATGAAATTTGGCATGCAGATAGCCTATGGTATGGAGAAGGACACAGGCTACTTTTTATCCCGGGAACGCGGATGAAACCTCGGGGGACAGCTAGTTCTATATAATAAGGCGTCGATCCCACAGCGAGCGTTTGATCCTTGCACACAGTGACCGCGGCTGCGGTCAAGAAGAACACACGTAGTTTCCGCCCCGTGGTTTCATCCGCGTTCTCAAAGGGATCCAATTTTCTTTTGTTATCCAGTAATAAAAAGTCCTTATATGTTAATCGTAATTGTATTTTATTTTATTTTTGCAGGAATTAAGGAATAATACATATTGTTTAGTATTTTTATGTTTCTTTTTTTATAATTAATGGCAAAAATTTTGTTGTTTCTTTTATGTTTTAACCTTTTCTGCTTCAAATCATCTTTGTTTTATGTTAAGTTGCCGTTTTATGTTTATTTTTACTAGATCGAATCGCATCGTTTATAATCACAATATACTCTTTGATTGTGACGTCACCTGCCGGTCCCAACGGAAGACCAGCGCTGGTTCATTAATAACCAGCATTATGCTGAGTTGGGACCGTTTTGTGGCAGTTTTAATGTTTAAATTATTATTTTATATACTATTTTAATTAACTATTTTTAGAAACTCTTTTTTTTATATATAAGCTTTTTTATTTTGCCACAAATAAATAAATTTCTATTTCTTTCTATTTCTATTTTAATCCAGAATACATTCTGTATATCTGAGAGCCACATTTCAGCCATTGATGCGTGAAAGCGTAACAAACATCCATCCTCACAAACCTACAAAATAAATACAGCCTCCTTATCTAATGCTGCTATCGACATGTAAAACAGGATCTAACTGTAAGATAAACATATTGCCACTATTATTTTTAATCAAATGCGAGTGTTGAAAAAATAAAAGACACATTGGTATGCTTAGTCCCCCACAGAGTGCAATTACTATGCAAAATTCTTCACCAGCCAATAAATATATTTGCATAGTTCCCACGGATTAATCAGCAGATTATAATCGATTAAATTAATCGAACGATAGAGAAAATATATTCATTAACTAGTTCTTGCTCTCAACTTTTAAATATTTCATTTAATGTGGCTTTGAGATAACCGCAGTATTTTCCATTTAAAATATGAACAACATGTTGCGGGTTTTTAGTAATTTTTAGTATCTCGAAAATTGACAACCTATCGTCAACAATTCCGTATCGTGTGTTCAGGAATCCGGACACTTGGTAATAATTTTGAGTTTAATAAGTTAAATAGTGGTTTATCATAAAATAAACAATTAATGAGGAAAAGAGAAAATCTAAATTACTTTTCCAATGCACAAGAAATATTAAAAAATAATAACTATTAAAAGTAAACTGTAAAAAATAGTGTAGCGCAGAGCTGAAGATGTGGCCTTCACCCCAACTCAAAACTATTTTATTCAGTTTAGACCAAGAAATGAATTGTCTACATACTATTTAGGTACTTTACCATCGACTCTTAACACAACTCATCAAAGAAACTTAGACTCCAGCCCCTTTATTTGAAACCAAACTTTTTTCATAAATCACATGAACATGTAATTAACGGATAATATTACACATAACAAGTGTAGAGACAGACAGACAGAGAAGCATTGCGTTTTATTGAGAAAATATAAATCATTTTTAATAGACCTGAGACCTGAGCTTGCAATAAGGAGCTGCCGGGGGCGTGACAGCATCTAATGGGGAGGCTTGCTGGTAGTTTGAGAGTAACACGGCTATTTTAGTTAGACTGTGGCTATGTAGTCAGAGATGAGGTACATGTTTATGTACACATTTATTTATTTATTTATGTGTGAAGAACATAATCTTATTTACTAGAAGAGAAACAAATTAATAACAAAATCGACGAGTCTATTACGTTTTATTAATTAGTTTGTTATCTGAAAACGTTATGGTGCGTCTACACTACGCGAACCGAACACGAGCCGCGCCGCTATTCGTTCATCACACGCGATGTCAAGTGTGGACGTATAACGAGCTTACAACGAGCCTACAATACGAGTGCGATGCGAATCCCTGTGTTCGTCAAAATCTTACAATTGGCGGAGCGCAGTCGAGCGCAAGCCGAAAGCTTGTTCGAGGCTAGTCCCACAAACTTATCTAGCTCAGTGGCGAAACTAACGTCATTGTAACGTCGTATTTGCCATTGGTCAAAGAGAATATAACCACTACGTTCATTGGTTGTTTGCTCCGGTCCAGATAAGTTTGTGGGACTGTCCGTCTACGCTACGCGAATTCGTACTCTGCGTGTGCTCGGCTCGTACTCGGTTCGCCTAGCGTAGACACTGATTTTGCAATAACTTGTATGTTTTAAAAGATATCAAAGCATTACAAAGTAGGAACTTATTTTTACATCCCTCATTATTCCATTAGGAATTACGTACGTTTAGAAATCCGGCGGCAGTCAGAACAGTTATTTCATAGGGTTTATAATCATTCCATTTTTGGATGACACGCACGACATTTCAGTTTCTGCAGAATATCCCTATATAGAGCTAACATTACCACCATAATTTTAATACAAGTATGTAAAATCTGGTATATAATATCTGCAGTACATAATTTGATCTAAAGAACACTTTGACGGATCCCATCAAGCTCGACTAGCATGAGATTGAAATCCAAATGAAGAAGGCATTGTACTAAACCCATATTTTTAACAAGCCAATACATCTTCTATGCTGACTGAGTAAACGCCATGAATAAAGCTCGCTGCGTATTAAATTGAGACAAAAATTTAAAGTATTAAACCCTACCCTACCGTTAAGTTTTCTTAAATTTTCTAAGTTTCAGCGCAATTTTCTTATTTTTTTTAAATGTAAGAACCTTCTTCGAAGTATTAGAAAACATTAAAAAAAAAAGATGAATAAAATTGGTAAAGCCGTTTTCATAGACCGGGAGATACTGGCACAAATATCCTGGTCATTTGTACCAGTATGGCGACCCTTCAGGGGTCTAATTACGTAATGACGAAAAGGAAAATGTTGGTCATAGCGCTGGTACCGGGGCGGCCCAATCGCGTGGGCGTTATTCTTGTTGTTTAACGACTTCGTCAAATTAAAAAATATGTCCCGCTGTACTACAAAGTATCATGCTATGGAGTTACGATACATTTCCGTACCGAAATCTCCAGCTCAATGTATTCGAACTCACGACCTTCGCCATGGCATTCGACGTCAAACATAACAGCAGGATACGTTATGAAGTGGCGTATAAAGTGTGTCAGTTTATAATACACAAATACTAACTGTCGCAGTTTGTGTCGAAGTATTCGGTGGGAACATCGTAAAGTCGATGTTTATGGTTGTATTGCCTATTTTAGCATCGCGGTTGCTCCTTGTATTTAGTTTTACTAGTCTGTGGATTGTGTATGTATTATCTAGATGGAGAAATTAAGTAAAATGTTAGTACAGTGTCATGGCAGTATTTCATTCAATTATCTAAATCGTTAAGATGAACTTATAAGAACAAAAAAAAATTGCACATATCATCATCAAAACATTCCAAAAGTGAGCTTATTAGACGTATGTTTTCCTTTCAGCTAATAATAATGTTCTAGACATAAGTAAGATACCACTAGACTATCCCTATAATCGAGTAAATGAAGACATTTCACAATCAATCTCACAACCTTGGTATTAAAATAATACCTACGTACAGACGTGTCTTTTATATCGCATGCAAAGATTTAGTAGATAATAACAAATGCTGCATGCATTGCAGTAGACGTGTTCTAATTACCTTACCAAGGAGGTAAAATATACCTTTCATTGGAAAATACAATCTATATATATAAAATTCAAAGTCCTGACTGACTGACTGACTGACTGATATATTAACGCACAGCCTAAACCACTGGTCCTAGAGACATGAAATTTAAAGGGTATATTCTTTGTGAAGAGTAGGTATCCACTAAGAAAGGATTTTTCGAAATTGCACCCCTAAGGGAGTAAAATAGGGGATGAAAGTTTGTATGAAAGTCCGTCAGTTTCGAAGTTAGGATCTTCAAATTTTGTGTTTAGGCTGAAGATTGAAAATGAATTTATACATGTCTCAGCATTTTTAATAATTCCACCCTCGAATCGGAATGAAGTTGTTTTGTGTTGTTTTATTGTTGTAGAAAAATATGTAATTTGTTTCCTGTAGGCCACGCGGGCGAAGCCGCGAGCAGAAGCTAGTTGTATATATAAAGCTGCGAGCGACCCGCCCTGGCTTCACACGGGTGCAATGTCGTGTGGTGTCGAGCTATTTGCGCGCCCGTGCCCGTCTCGGCCCGCCCGTTCACGGTATTGCGAATACTGTTTCTTGCTAATTTTAAATCTGTGATAGCTTTTATAATATAAATGATAATGATTTTCTGTAAAAAGCAAACACTATCTACATTCAATTTCTGTCGTACCTAACTTATTTAATTAGATAAAGAGTAATATATGGGTCAAAATAATTTCGAAAGTATATACACACAAAAAAAAATCTCAATCTCGGGTTCTCCATAGGATATAGATATCGCGGACATTTTTGTAGATATTTTTAAGATACACAATTCCGTAGTACATAATTTTGATATATCTCGTAAAGTTAAGTCAGCGTTAGCAAAGATTACGCAAACAATTCTATGCGTTTACGAAGTAATGTAGTGATGATAAGGGCTATTATAGGCGAAACCGTATAAAGCGGTAGAATAAAATTGGAAGTCAAATATGCAAAAATTATAAGCTATTGAAAATATTTTTATGTGGATAGTGGAAGATAATTATCTTTTGTTAACTAAAATAAATTTAAACTAAGTAAATATTTATATGAAAAAATATAGATCTACCTATACCTACCATTGTTTTTAAATGAGTAAATAAAAAGTATGTTCATCAGGGATTTTAATTAGCTAAGCGATAAAGTACTCGTAAATAATTCTGTGGATGTTTTTAGGGTTTCGCTCACAAAGTTTTACAGAATTTATATCTATTAAAAAAGAGAAAAGCTTGTTTGACAAAATTATATTTTACCGACGAAAAGCAGTTTTCAGCCCACTCATTAGTATTGTAGTTATAATCATTCAACTTAAGGCGGCCCTCTGTGGCCGGCGCAACTTCAACGCGAGCATAGTCTAAAAGCTTGTTGTTTCATCCAACGTAATGTTTGACTGCGAACAAAGAGAGATAGCATCAGAGCCGTCGGTTATCAGTCGGTAAATTCCGCTAATCACTCGCGGCCGCTTCGCTAGGTTGTCATTCATGATTTCGCATATCATAAAACTTGTTCCAGGCATATACTTCTTGTGAAAAAATCTTACAAGTTTGTGAAAAAAAAGTTAGTTATTTAGAATCTCCAATACATTTGCAAGTCCGGTATCTAAATATTTTCTTTACTTTTAAAATTTATAGGTACATTAGACATGGCCAAAGTTCAGGTAAAATATGAGCAAAAGCGCTGTTTTTCGGAGGTTTTTACTGAATTTGTGTCACACTTTTTTTTCATTTCACCTAGATACACGGCTAGATATAGTGCACAAGATACTAATTTGTTCAAAACATCTAACGAAAAATGTTTAACAACGCCATAATAAGTACAGAGGTTTTTTTATGAAAAGTATGGCGAATTGAGTGCTCTTAACTAACATTACCGTGACTTAACTCTGCTGCGTATTATCAACCACTGTTAATCGACACCAATAATGAAATCAGATAATCAAATCTGCTGTACGCCTCCTCATTACCCTGCCAAGTTAAAATGGAACGCGTTTTGAAACAAGCGAGCTTCAAATACTCGTATGTCATCGTTAACTAGGGTATCTATACAGTAACCATTACCAGCAGGATCGTTTTTTATCCTTCCGAAAAAAAAACATAGTTCCTTTTATTCTTATCGAGTATTCTTACAATCTCCGCTGTATTGTTTTTTATAATACTACGAATTCAGTAAACAAGCATATGGCCCGCCTGATGGTAAGCTGAGAGATGGGTGCTTGCTACACAAAAGGTATCACTCGCACGTTATAGACCCCCCTCCCCAATGAGCTCTGGCAACCTTACTTACGCGCAGGAACACAACATAAAGTTATTTGGCTGCGGTATTCTGTAAGGTGGAGGTACTTCCCCAGTCGAGCGGCTCTTTGCGCGAAGAAACGTAATGCCCTACCTCTCTCATGTTTATCAATCTCTCAATGTACATTCACAGTAAATATATTTATTTTTTATTTTTTTATTGTTTTATTATTAAATGGGAAAATCTATTTTTTTTATACCACTAATGTGGCAAACAAGCATGCACTATATGCACTCTTTTAATATAAGCACTTATTGTAAACTTCTTCTATATTTAAGATTGTTGGTGTAGTTTCCTCCACTCTGCTCTATTATTTGCAACTTTTAGAACCTCATTATACGACACGCTCTCTCCTTTAACTTTTGCTTGGTCTATATATATTATTCAAGTGATTAAAATATCCTGCAACTTCAAAAACATATAGCCACCCCAGTATAAGCATAGTCTATATTGTACAGACATTCAATTAGCCAGAGCAACAACATAGCTTACAGATAACCAATCCGCGGCATTACACCTTATTCATTTAATAATTAAATTCACTTTCGATCCAATCTCACTTCAAATGTTCAATTAATTAAAATCGTTCTTTATCGTAAACCAAATTAAGTGGCTTTTAAAGTAAAGTGTAAGCGTATTTTAAAACTCAATTATTGTATTCTCCTGTTGGCTCGCTGATGGGATTAGTTTCCTATGAAAAAGAGTGAATTCTAGGGACCGTCGGTAGTCAAGTGATTTATTTGCGATGCATTGCGAGGAATGTGTTTTTTAAGCACCAATAAAATCACTTCATTTAACTAGCTCTGCTGGATATAGGCTTAGACCCTGTCCAAAAGGGGCGATATCGCCGCGATTCTCTCCCGCGTATTACGAGTCAAAGTATGTGTAGCGGAAGTGCACGCGATTTACGCGCGTATTTTAAATTCGGCTCCTAGTATCTCGCTTACGGGCGTAATGCATTCGCGCGAGAGAATCACCGCGATTTCGCCCCTTCTGGACAGGCACTTAGTGAAGCAAGATTTTTGTACATAAAAACAAGCTAGAAATGCGAGAAATGTAAGCGAGGAATGTGCGAATGAAAATGTGCGCCTCAGTCAATAGATGGTGTTTGGTAGAGGTCATAAGTCAAAGACAAAGCCATTTATTCAATTTAGGCCCCAGAAGGGCACTTATGAAGATCACATTTACTGACGTTACCACCGGTTCGGAACTCGGCCTTCAACTGAGAAGAATCCGGCAAGAAACTCAGCAAGGTTACATTTTTTTAAATATTTTTTGGACAATCTGACTGTTTGGCTTTTTTTTTCCAATGTTATATTTATATACGAAAAGAATCCGCTACCTATCCTCGCACCGTTTAATTTAGTTTGTCTATGTTTTTCTTGTGTATTGTAGTGATTTAGCTGTTTATTTATTTATTTTATGTTTCTAATATATATTTTTCTGGTGATCCTGCCGTGTTTTCACTTGCTGGCCCCAACGGAAGATCAGCGTTTGTTATACGTACACCTACGTCCTACGTATAGCGTACATGCTGAGTTGGAGGACCAATTTGTGGCAATATTTACAACTTTTAATATCTTAACTGTATTTTTAACCGACTTAAAAAAAGGAGGAGGTTTGTTTGTTACCTCATTACTCCGTCATTTATTAACCGATTTGGAAAATTCTTTTTTTATTTGAAAGGGTACACTTCCCGTTTGGTCCCATTTTCATCAGATCAGGATTTGATTACTTCTTAGTGTACTTTGAAGTCGGTTTAAGTTTTTTGTAAAACAGTCCAATTATTGTGTTTTATTTTTGTCACGATTAAATTATTTTCATTTCATTTCATTTTTCACCGCTCCGCTACCTCGCACATCTCTGGTGGACGCACAGCCTTATTCGGAATGTACGTACATCTTCTGCTGGTGCCAGTTAGTGATATCACGACAGGATCACTACATTATATGTAATGAATGCTTATAATGCTCATGTAAACAAATGCTTACAAAACGTTTGCTGTAATAAAATGATCGCAAATCATTAATCATTCATCAGATAAATATTTGAGCAATACTTCGATTCGAATCAAAGTTTCTCAATTTGAATTAACATCAATTAATGTTATCACAAATTAATATCTTTCGGTAAACTTCAATCATTTCATTTATATCTTAAGTGTCAGTGATTGGCGCATTTGGTAGATGTAGATTATTTATATTATAATTACAATTTATGCCACCTGCCCGTAGCTTAATTGTACTTGCATAATTTTATATTTATCTTGATTTAGGTTTACTGTTATTTATGATATATTAGTAATTAATTAATATTTTATGCAAAGCTTGTCTTTTTAAGCGAATCAAAATATTTTAACACCTTTTAATTAAACCTTTAAATTAATTGACTATTTAAAATAAATTTATATATTAATGAACGTGTCTGAGATATTAGCCGGCAAAAGCTTCTTAACATTGTAAATGATGAACTTTGAAGTAAAAATATAACCTTTTTACATTGAAAATGGTTATGATAAACTTTAGATATCTTAGATATAATAGCCTTAGATTACGGACACAAAAAGGTTTTACTGCCGCATTAGCCTTCACTGCCGTAGATATCGTCTCTCCTAAAGCATGTTACAAAACATGATCCTATTACCCTATACCTTACATATCTCTACCATATTTAGATATCTATGTTCTGAATCTTTTAGATCGATTCGGAAACTTTGAATTAATGTTTTTTTTTTACTTTTAGAAACAGTAAATTACAGTAATATCCAATAGTACTAGTAGCCTAACTAAAATATACCGCACCCATTCAGTACCGTTGCATTTTATTCGTGTAACTTCTTAACAATATCTTATTTAGCATTTTTTTTCCATTAAAATTATAACGATGTCCATCCATACCCAATACTGACATTCCTTGCTTATTGTTTTCAAGAAACTAGCTCCAACCGTCTGTTTGTCTTACAATAATAATAACTTTATGCCAAGTTTAATACACCACTAATGTGTCATTAAGCCGCATAACGGTATATACTAATTGATCGTAAAATTTAATAACTAATATCCTGGGAATTCTATAAAGAATGTGCCCTATATCAAATATGCTCTAGGCCTCGGATGACCGGCGGGGCGGGGAGATTTGACCGCCAATGCATTAGCATTGCCATTAAAAAGGAAACGCTGCAACTAAGATCTTTGCAGATAATCGGCTTTTTCTATACGTAAATAGAATTTATTTTTTATAATTAAATTATTATAAGCAATAAAAAAGAAATATGTTAGGATCACAGGTCAGTTTTAGTTTCTGCCCGCATTTCCTTGGTCCATCTGAAAGGACAATGTCGAAAATCGCCCCAGAACCAACAAACATATGACTTACACCATAATTATTTACATATTTTATTATTCACAAATATTCATATCAAACGGACAAGTGGGAATCAAAAACGAATATTTTAAAAGTATCGTAACAACTACTCACTCCGACATCTTTACCGAAATACGGTTAGTGTTGATCCTACTTACTACATCGAATCGATCGATTTAAATATAATCGGTAGAAGTGTAGTTAGTTATTTATTTTACTGTTATGGAATGTAAATTATGGTTTATTATGACTTCTATCACAACATATTTTTCGGATAATCAACTATAAAAATAATAAAAAAGTAGTATTCCCCATAATCAAATCGATTGATTATATTTTATAACAACTAAATCGGTTACACTCAAACCGATTACAGCACAATTCGGAATGCAACCTTAGTCGAGGAGCATCCCTAATTCTTGTCATGTCATGTCAATTGTCTTACTCTCGATTTATTTGTTTATAATGTTGTTCTTCAATTCTATTGCTTTATTTTGTTATTATTAATTTTAGGTACTTACTCGGCTTATAATGAAAAACTAATTTACGATATGGAAAGTGTATGTGTATTGTATCAATTGTGGAACTGTTTCAACTGTTCAACTGTTTCTGTGTGATCAAGTGGTAAGTGTTTACTTCTATTTTAAATTATTTGTCCTTAATATACAATCATAATATCTGACCACACTGATTCACTTTTTCATTGGTTTATCATATGCCATTGCTAATACTAACTTAGAGCTATGACAAATACTAAAATGTATATTTTTTTTCTTTACAGGTAACCGCAAATGACCATAGTGTGGTGATTGTCATACATTATTCCAAGACAGAACCCTCACAGCTACCACACAGGATTCAAAGGATACAGGAACTGTGGGTCATTAAAAATGTTTGTTTGGGATGTGGTTGTTCATCGCTGCGAACTTGAAGTCACCCAGTGTAGGAGGACAGGGTAACCAACACATTATAGATGTTGCCCCGGCACAATTTTTAGATAATATTGTAATTAGGTACCAATGTAGATGATGATCTAATAAATAATTTACTGCAAATCTCTTATCATTTTTCATTTAACCTTATTAAAAATATATGTATACCTAAATGATAATGTGTAGATATACAAAGTACTTCACGAATCCTGAAGCTAGAAGTTACTACCTCCATTATTTTTGTCTCAATATCATTGTACAATGTACATATTATAAAAAAGTCCCCTCGCCACATCTGTCTGTCAGTCTAGAATCTCAAAAACTACCTACTGAACTGATTTTCATACAGGTTTCACCAATGGACTGAGTGATTTATGAGGAATGTTAAGGTCTAGGTATAATTCATTATGGTTTTAAATAAATTGGCTGAAATATGATGATGATTGTTGAAGATGCCGGAAAAAAAACATGCCATGCAGATAAAACTGCTATCCCACGCGCAGCCGGGGCAGGTTGCTAGTATAACTATAAGAACCTATATTAAAACCACACAGAGCATTGAAAATCAATAATATTATTGACTACCTAAATACATTCCTACCTACCTATATTAAATGTCTTTGTTGACTACTCAATTATAACCTCAAAATCTGTTACGTTTCTTGTAATTATGCGATTTTCCCGCTTGTCCGTTGCTTAATTTATGTATGAAGTGAATTTATAGGTGATTTAAGATATTACAAGCATTTTTTCATTGCTGTTGGTTCTGGGGCGAATCATGTATGGACGCAGAACAATTTCCTTTAGCTTCACTTTGGTTTTTTACTATAACTTTACTAACAAAAGTTGAGGGTGGCCAAATATACACAAATAGGCATACGTGTATATAAAGGCATTTGCGTGTCACCACAGAGCAGAGGATATAAACGCGGTATTTAAAAACAAACAGGCATCAAACGATAACCGCTGGGGAAGAAAGGTTCTCGAGTGGCGACAACGTACTGGAAAGCGCCGAGCGGGAGGACCACCAGCAGGGTTATTTTAAAACGCCCGGATTCGATATCGGAAACGGATTCAAAAACGACCGAGGCGATTTTCCGCAATTGCTATTTTAATTTCCGAATTCGAATATTTTTGATGTTTCTTTACGGATATATCAATTCGATTCATCGAAAAGTTTTCGGAAATTAAAATAGCAATTGCTTAAATTCGCCTTGGAAATGTTTGAATCCGTTTCCGATGTCGAATCCGACGTTTTAAAATAGCCCTGCAGGTGGACCGACGACCTGGTCAGAGTGGATGGGCGCTGCTGGATGCAAGCGGCCCAGAACCGTTCCAAGTGGAAATCAATGGGGGAGGCCTATGTTCAGCAGTGGACATCCATGGGCTGATATGATAATGATGATGATCTATCAAACAAGGCGATGAGAACTCTCATCGCCTTGTTTGATGTTTTGATGCTTGATTGTCTCGAAACGGCCAAGCCACATATTTTGACTAAGGTGTAAAGTTTGTGAAGTTAGAGCGTATAGAGTTAGGGCTTGTAGAGTTAGGGCGTGTAGGGTTATAAGCTTGGCTCTACATGAGATCTGATAACTTTTTGACAGTGCCACATGTCTTGGCAACATTTTACATGAAAATGTTTTTGGTGGGATGCTCCTTTTCTCTGAAACTATTGAGGGTGCAGTAGTTTTAAGTTGACTATAAATTAACACATAAGCAATCCTACATGTTCTGAAAGTATTATTTCGCCGTTACACAAGGCATAAAATCAAGTTTCTAGACCCTACGGTAACCTGTGCGTGCACTGAAAAAAAGGTTCTACAAAACTAGTTATGTGAGTTGACGTTTTGTTGTCGGGAAACTAACTGTAGTTAGATTTAATCAAATAATTTTGTAATGAACCAAAACTAGTTTTGTTACCGGTAAGTTTTACTTCGCAAGTTACTCTATTTAGATTATTCGTAGTCAAATTTTATGTGACTGTTAAAAATAACTTTTTTCAGTGTGCATCTGCCAGTCAGTTGTTTATCTTACTTTGACAAATACTAAAACTAACGCATGTCGCCTCGAAGGCACAGAATAAATAATCTTCGTAAGCAAGTTATTCAAAACAAATTCTAATAAATGCAATAAATATTACACAAACCTAAAGTGCACTATTTGCACAGATCGCTTGTGTTCCCTAAGGCCGTAATACGGACCGTGTTTATATTCCGCCCCACGCTATGATTTAGGTATTTACATGTAACCAATAATTTAAATGGGTTGGTTTATTAAAGCTTATAAAATTATAAGTACAATCCAAAGTCAATATCGGCTTGCTAAGTAATAGTTTAAGTGCCTACTACAATTACCCCCTTACTCATAAAACGTTATTTAACTAATAAGCTGATTAAGTGGTCACCTAAATAATGTCAAATTGTTTGACAATGACAGCAAGGTGACGTTATTTATTTGATCATTTATTCAGTAGATTTAATTAAATAGCATTTATGAGTAAGGCCCTTAATGTATACTAACTAACCCCCTTATTCATAATCGCTTTTTAACTAAATCAGTGTAATAGTGTGCCCCGTCTCACTCTTTCGATCACCAAATGTCACCTGTCAGATAAAGACTTCGGAATTTTAGCAAATCAACGCTTGATAACTTTATTATGAAAGGGGGTTAATCTTTTCCATCACCGAAAGTACAAGCTTTTTTTAAGACCCGAGTACAATCATTTGACGACAATACAGAGTTATAACTTCTAAAACGCAAAGAATTCAATCACGTCGATAAAAATATTATTGAAGTGATTGAATTCTTTGGTTCACTTCAATAATTTTTTGGTAAGTGATTTGCAAAATGTTACTATGTATCATGTAAAACTAAGAGTACATGAAGGTAATTAATTGAATTGCTACACAAAACTAGTTCTTGGGGACACTACCAAAGCTTTTAATTTAATAACAGACATCGGTACGGTGACAGCTAAATTGTGTCGCTCAATAACGTAGCAAATGACACATTGATGATTTTATAAATTGTTGGATAGCAGAGATAATAATTGCGTTGAGGAAAATCGATTAAATGTCGAGCTGTGGATTAATATGTTACCTTCGGCCACATCATCACTTGATGAGATTTCGCAGTCACCGACTAGCCTCAACTGTTTGGAATAGATACCAGATAAGATATACTACATATACAACTTTTTTGTTTGTAAATATATACTTAATATACATAATTACACCCAGACGCAAGATATACATATAATAAAAAAAGGTTCTTGCAGTAATTTCATTTACTTTTCATATGTTCTATGAAATGCGATTGGTTAGTCTCATGGTCTCACACCGTAACTGTATTTATTTTGCTTACGCGGTGTTGATCGAATGAACTTATTTCTTTTAATTTTATACCTATTTAGGAATTTACACCCGAAGGAACTCACTTTTATCCTTATATAATAACATCACTCTATTGGAGCTTAGCTAAGAACCACTCTATATTAGGTTTAGCATCTGACTTTTGCATAAATCATGTCTGTTGGATTAAAATTAAGACCTAACAAACCGATTGTAGAGGTGTGCACAAACTCTATGAAAAAAATACTGCATCTTTGATGTAACCGAACATATCTCTGATACTCGAGGTATGAAAACTCGAGTCATACTTCAAAGCAATTAGAGCAACGTTATGCGATGATAGCTCGCGGCTACAAATACACGGCAAGTTTATTGCTGTATTTAATTATTAAGCCAGTTCTAGAGGCCATGTTATATGTAACGCGTGATAATAGTACAGAGGTCTCACCCTAGGGCCCGATTTCCGCATTTTCGATATTAATGTCGCATTCGACACTTGCTAAAAAATATGGCGTTGCAAGTGTTGAAATGCGAGATCGTTGTCGAAATCGAGAGAATTGGGTTCCTGGACTACGATATATTAGTGGGTGGATATTTAGCAACACCTATGTTGGTTTCGCACTAATAAATAAGAATCATACGTTTTGACCGAGATTGCTTGTTTTTGTGGTATTCACATAATAAAAATGGCGAAACAAAGTACAAGATGAAATTTTAAAGTTGTGTATTGTTTTCAACTCGGGAAAATCATGAAACTTGGCAAGTTAGATTTTGGATAAGCAAAGTTTTCTAAAGAAAAATTGGTTTCCTTTATGTTATCATTATGCCACTCGTATCTTCATATCAGCTGCTGTACAGACTTCTATGCGGTTCTCATTCGGCGCTAATACTTAAACATCCTAACAAAATATGCATATGGTTTAAAGCTAACCCAGGTTTTAAAATAGCCTCCTCTCTTTTTTTAAAAGACGTTAGAAAGTGACTTAGTGACTTTACTAAACATGCTTTAAATCGTCTTTTGTAATAAGGGAGGTTTCATTTTGCTATATCTAAAGAAAACCGATGGCCGATTTTGTAAAACATGTAAGAATAACAAAATCTCTCAAGTACCTAGCAGCGGAGCCATAGACAAGGGAATTCATTTGAATAAAGTATTAAGTAATAAGTACTATAGAATTCTAAGTACATACCTTATTCTAAATCCACACAATAACGTTGATCATGTTTGAATAGAATTTGTACTATTGTTAAGACCGTCCAGAAATAAAGGACAGATAGATAACTATCTCAAACATAACAAATAGATCAAAGCATTACTGTGACTGTGATACACAATGCGTTTATTTTACACCATCTACCAAATAAGTTCATCTCATGAATTTTAATTCAACCCTTTACAATTCGTATATGAAAATGCATTGAGACCCATATCTGGGTATCCAGATGCGCTTAGCCGGGAAACGAACCGGGTGTCTTTAATCACGGGCGACAAGTGCCCATGGCGTGTACTAACTCATAACGAGTGCGCCGGCGCATAAATCTGGGCAAGTGATTAAAACTTGGTTAACAATGACGGTTATAAACGTCAGCGGTGCTTCTGATGCCTAATTGTATGACAGCTTGAATAATTACATATAATACTACAGATTTGTATTGATAATTGAATTATATGTATGTTTATAGTTTTAAGTGTTGATTTGAGTTCGTACCTACCTGAAAGAGAAACAGTACCCACTCCTACTCTTTTCAAAGCAAGCTTATCTTTGCAAGATAGCATTGGATGAAAACTAAATTGATGTAGTATAGACATTTGTAGCACCCACTGATGGTACCGTCATTATATTCCGAATCTGTCCCTAAGTAGATATCTAGCAGAAGCTTGAAAGCCAATTCCCTTTAAGGTCATGTATGTTACCACGTTAAGATTAAACTTAAATATCCAGATTGAGCATCGAAGCTATTCACGTGTCGAGGGCAAAGTCAAATTAAAATTAATAAAAATGCAAAATAATGCTTATTATTTTTTAAAAAAGATTTTAATTGGAATAGTTCAACAACTGTTATCATTATGAACGTCACTATGACAAGCAGAATGACGGCGAAAATGTAGCTGTCACGTACACCAGCCAAAAAAAGTTGGGCTGTTTTATATAGTCATGTAGTATGGCTACGCTCTTTCTATGTACCTACTTATATCTATTCTATGAAAAGAGCGCGTGCAACTCCATGGTATAATGTTTTCTTGGATCATGTGCAACTCAGTACACGTGGCAGAAGTGAAACTAGCGTTGCTAGGCGACCCTATAGCAAAGTACTAGCTATCTTACATACAACCGCAGAGCATTGAAAAAAAACCCGCTCCTCTCCTAGAGACGCCTTGTTCAACAGTTAATATTGAAGTGTATCAGTTGGTAGCACCGTTTTATCAACAGATGACACACTTGTCATGACATGGTCCCCGCCGTGGTTTTCCCAATGGTGTACAGCTAGGGGTTCTTCAAAAACGTTATGAAGAGATTTCTGCAGGCCCGGCAACGCGCGAGTGACAACCCTGGTGTTGCAAGGGTCCATAGGCTATGGTAACTGCTTTCCATCAGGTGGGCCGTATGCTTGTTTGCCACATTAGTGGCTTACAAAAACTAAAAAAAAACTTATATGTATTGTTTTATCATTTAGTACTGTTGACACATAGCGCTGTAGTTACTGGTATTGGGTCGATATTAGACTGACGTCTCTATAAGTCGAGCAGAACTCCTTGCTCTGTGCGTACAATGTACCTAGCAACAACGTCTATAAACACGTTTCACTCTAATTCAACCTTGATCTTCCATCGTGCCGATTCATTCCCAAAAAAGTTTCACTTTAAAAGAGTGCGTGCACTCACTACACGTGCTAAGCCCCCAATTCTCGCGCTTTCGATATCGATGTCGAATTAGATATTAAGCGAAAAACATGGCGGTAATCTGTCAAAATGTATAGAATTTTTAAGATATGTTTTTTGTTAAATGTCTATGCGACATTAATTTCGAAGACGCGAAAATCAGGTCCCTCAAGAGATACTAATGTGAATTTTATAATAATTCTTTCGGCAGACTTGAGGAAATTTTCTATACGTATATTTTGTAATTTTCTACATATTTCTTGTAAATAAACATACGGTATTGAGATCTATCTCATTTATTAAGGTATAGTTTAACTAAAACTACATCGCATAAAGCAATGCGGATGCACCGGGTCGATTGTCACCGCACTAGAATTAAATTATACAATGTAAATCGGCGCCCACGCATCCCGCGTCCTTGTGTAATATAGCACCGCGCTCGTAGGTTATCGATGCTTTCATTATTTATTTATAAACTGGTTATTGAAAATGGTTTGTTACTAGCTGAGGCTCCTTTGCGTTAGAGCTATCAAACGCTAAAATAATGTTTCAGTTCGGACTGGTTGGTAGTTCAAACATCCTAATACTAACTATCCTATCCTAACTAATATTATAAATGCGAAAGTGAGTTTGTTTGTTTGTTTGTTAAAGCTTCACGCCTCAACTTTTTATCCTACTAATTTTTACCCCGGGAGCGCGAGTGAAACCGCGGGGAACAAGTAGTACAAACTATAAAATCAAAATAATAAATAAATAAATGTGTTTTGGCCTGTAATAATATATACTGCTATGAAGGAAAGCGAAAAATACACTAATCATCTTGGTTGGAATTAATTTTTTCAATGGAATTGAAAATCTCCTTTTCTTTAAGAACCCCATTGAAGAAGTATAGCAGGAAACCTTTCCACATCCTAATAGTACGTAGTTAGAATGACAGACTAAGTTCCGTACTTTATTTTAACCTACTTAGGTACTTACTACTTATATATTCTAGAAAGTCAAAGTTGAGTAGATATTAAAACAATTGAATTTGGAACCTACACCAATGATGGTAGATTTATTTTCGATTAAGACTATATAGGGTGACTGGTAATTAGTAAACGATACTTAGACACATGATTGTACCTACTCATGATAACAAACAATTTTCCCAAAGAAACAAATAGGGATACATAACTAAATTAAATAAAAGCTGATGATGTATTCTTATTTAAAAATAAATCTTTGGAAAAGTTGTTTGTTATCATGAGTAAAATCATGTGTCTAAGTATCGTTTACTAATTTACCAGTCACCCTATATATTCTTGAAATTTTTCCACCATGATATTGCAGGCATAAATCGCCCGTTGCGGAATCTATGGGGACTGCTATCAATTAGCAGTTTGGTCCTGTACCGCTTGAATTTTGTTTATCCTAGCAACACTAACAGATCTATCCTTATTTTTAAACAGTAAAATTATGAGTAACGATTGAGCCATAACAAAATTACAACTTCCCACCCTAATACTTATAGCTTATAGATACTTATCAACGTATGCTCATAATAAGTACTGAAATACCCTTGAGGCTTATATCGATGAGAAGTAGCTTACATGTCCCTGAATATTAATATCTCAAATCACCATATTAAGCATAACTTAAGTACTTCCAGTTATTGGCTTTGCTGCAAATTATCATGTTAGACATGATAATTATTGTGTTATAAATGTTTTATTTTAAATTACCTTCACGTATTATAATTAGTTGTAGTATATATATAAACGTTTGTGTATGGGCGAAACCAAAAAGGTCCATTTCACAAAACACATTAATTCTGAACATTGATTTTTTTATGAAGTAGATGTTTTTTGATCATCCATCTCCTGCGGTACTTTCACCGCATGCATTCTTCATTCATGCATTGTGACGAGAAGAAATCGAATCGTGGCCACCTGTGGTCTTAATCATCAGTTCCATTTCACCAAATGATGCTTTCCTAGAGCAAAAAATACCCATATTTGCTTGTAATATTTGAAGAGTTCCCTCGATTTCTCTAGGATTCCATCATCAGATCATTTTATGAGACAAACATTATTTTTCCAAATCGGTTAATTTATGTTTGATTAGTTAAGAGAGTTAGAGCATAGCGTTTATTCGCTCAACAAGCAGCTCGATTGGGGAAGTATCTCCCCCTTACAGGATACCGCAGCCAAATAACTTTATGTTGTGTTCCTGCGCGTGGGTAAAGTCGCCAATGCTCATTGGGAAGGGGGGAAGGGTCGGTAACGCGCACGGAGGAAAGAAAGAAGGTAACGCGTGAGTGATGCCCCGTGTGTACCAAGCGTTCATATAGCCATACAGTAACCGCTTACCATCAGCCGGGCCGTACGCTTGTTTAACAACTTCGTCGTATTAAAAAAATGGCGGAGTTCTTACTTACTTAAAAAATGATGGAGACGGTAACAAACATTAAAAAAATACAACCGTATTGAGAACCTCCTCCTTTTTTTGATTTCGGATAACAATAGATCGCAGTCTTATGCAGTTATTTTTAGTTTAATTTTGTTTACTCTTAAACTTATTAGTAGTATTATAGTAAGTAATACGTTAGTATTCAGCGAATTTACAAGCAATATATAACCAGCCCTAGATGTTGATGCGGCTCTCCACCAGGTAAGCGTAGCAAGGGGTGTATCTCACTTCAGTTTAACACCTTAGTTCGCCACAGCTCTAATAAAGCGATTCTAGTGGTGGATTAGAACACATCCCTAGCTATGCATGCCTAGTCGGAAGCAATCCTTGTACTACATCCTCTATACGGGGCCAACCACAAGCTCTTAAAACAATATTATTATAACCTTATTTGTCTTTTGTCCCGTTTTGACGTCGGATGTCCAAGAAGGACTTCTTTGACATCCGACTTCTTGGAACACAAAAAAGACAAGTATAGTTATAATAATATTGTTTTAAGAGCTTGTGGTTCGCTCTCTGAGCGTGTTATTTTTATGCGTAAGACCATTATAATTTATGGATCTACAAAAATAATAAAAACTGTCAAATAAATCGTTTAATATTATCACAAATAATTAATCGATATTATATGAAAATAATTAAATGTCCAAGCAATATAAATTTCGCATTATGATATTTTTATTCCTATCTTCACGCCTACGCATGCCTAAACCCGTTGGTCACCAGGCGATATTTTTTTATTAAATTTCTCATTCTAATGGCAAAATCAGTATATTATTGTTGAATTAGTAATCCAGTATAAATATAATCTACCTAAGGACTCCATTGCGTTGTCCATTGGTTCTCCCGTTAAAAATTGGGAGCAGCCCGACTGGGAACGTTCCGCCACCTTGCAAAAGATCTCAGTCAAATAACATTATTAATTATTATGGTGTTTCTGCGGTGAGTAAGGTCGCTAGAGCTCCATGAGGAGGTGCTGTGTTGGAACTGTGCCGGGACCTTCAGTTTAGTACAAAAGTTTTTCACGCCCGGACACGCAATTGTTGTCAAAGATCAAAATGTGTGTAATGAATCAAAGCGTGTTTTGAAAAGAGTTATTGCCGGCTCTTCTCAGCAAATGTGTATTTGAATAAAGTTGTTTATTTTTGTGGCATTTGTCTACCTTAGATCAATATCTAAGATGTTTTCATGTAATAAACTATTGAAATCCCCATGAATAAAAAAAAATACGACCTAAGTATTATTAATTTGATAAGGTTAACGACACTTTTATTCAGTTACACTATTCTAATGGACTTGACATTCATACTCAAGTTTAATAGACATATGCCATTAAAATTCCTAGCATGCAGATGCTAAAATGAATATTTACCTCCATCCGTATTGTATTTAGTATTAGTTGAACAAATCCACGGCGGTGGTAGAGTAAATCCCTCGTGTCATGTCACGGCCTATAAGTCAGTCGGGCCTATAAGTCAGTCGGGGGCCCGTGACTTGTGACTGACGCGTTGAGTCGAACCTGCGTGATTTACACGAGATACATGGCTGGGTGTAGGTAGCGATAGCAGACGAGAGCCTGAAAAATGGATGGATTCCATATTTTTTTAGACTTTCTTTGATCCCAAACTAAGCATGGCTTATAATATCGAATCCAGATAACTGCAACTACATGAACAAAGTACTTTATGCTATTAAAGACATACTTAATATACATACTTATACCCAGAACATGAATACATGTTCATGCACATAGATGCATGTCCTCACATCGAACCGACGCGCTGGCCGATCGGATTTGTAAGAAAAGAGAAATATTAATGGCTTGAAACGTCATCTAATATTGAGATGATATTACTAGCAACATGTTAATATTATTTTTAGTCAGAGAGCTGGCAATCATGCGTTCCACGTCATGGTAAGTGGTCACCGTCGCCTACGGACATAAGCAATACTAGAAGGTTTGCAAAGTGTGGCCAACCTCTACTATGTTCTCTTATTTACGACATATCTTAATTTTTTGTTTATTATAACTATTTTGTATTTTAATGTTCTCCCTCCTTCTTTCTTTCTTACAATTCCAGATCATTTTTTTTATGGACACTCAATTTTGACTAATTTGTTACACAAGCATACGCATTTCCAAGATATCTCTTCTTGCTGGATAAAGGATAAAGCATTTGTAACTATTCTCTTATCCGACAATAGATAACGTAAATAACACAAGTTGCAAATGATTCTGCCAGCGCTACATATCCTTACAACCACAATGCATTCCACCACACTTGTAATACATTTCAATTTAACTTGAAATCGGCGCATTACCTCGAGTTATAACAGCTTAGACCTTTATTTAGTGTCGGACCACCGCGACCCTGCCATTTTATACGGAGCCGCCACTAAATACGGCCATCTTTTCTCTAGAAATCTATCTTAGAAGATATATTAGCTAATGCAGCCTTTAGTTATGTTTTCTTGGACAATCTTTAAAAAACTCACTGGTGGGTAAGTCACTGAGCTTATCGCTTCACCTCGGAAATATTTAGGGTCCCAGCCATAAAATTGAAAATCCAGCCAAGTGCGAGTAGGACTTGCATATGGAGGTTTCATAGACACTTCTAATGTTGTTTTTTTTTTTTTTTCACTTTATTATTCGTTGTTATAGCGGCAATAAAATTACACATTCTGTGAAAATTTCAACTGTCTACATATTACGATTCATGAGATACAGCCCACTGACAGACAGATGCACGGATTGACAGTGGAGGCTTTGTAATAGGGCCCATTGGCATCCTATGGATACGGAACTCTAGAAAGTATAGAAATTTTGTGAAACATTTAATTTATAATTTGGTATATAGTGATCCTGTATAGGACGCAGGGTTTTTTTTCATCCCAAGAAAGCAGGTTTAAACCGCGTGGTGGAAGCTACTATTAAAATAAATTTAAACAAGATAACCATAATAAACTTATAGACCAATCCACCAACAACGGGACCACAATCTCAATCGATCACAGATTCACGTTTCCCACAACACCATATAAAGACGAAATAATTCAATCCCAACAATATACTACTACTATGGAAATAGTTAAAGTGCCACTCGATAAAAACTCGCGAAATACTCGCATTAATTATAGGTGAATAATTACAATGGTCCATGTTGGAAGCGACACGTTTTTGTGGGATCACAAAGGGGGATCGGAATCCAATAATTGCTGTGCCAACGTGTCCAAGGTTTGTTCAGGGATTATTACAATGTTGGCAAATGCCTCTCGCTATCTGATTTGCTCTAGCGGTTCTTGGACAACTAAAGCTATATTTCATTTATCTGTTTCAAAATGGAGTCATTTTGGTATAGATGTTGTAATTTGTTTTTGTTGACATCAATTGATAGACTAGGAGGGCACGACAGAAATGGTAACGATAAGGATAGAACGAGGATACCTCTCTGATGCCAAATAAGTCGGTCTGCCTGCGCCAATTGGTTGCGTTATCTAGATATGGCGCCTGAAAAACTGTTTATCGTGACCGAAAAAAAATGATAAGGTAAATGGCTGAGCTCGATGAATCATGGAAATATTAGTGCATACTAGCTTAGTAATAAAAAAACTGACAACAATTTTGGTTGCGTTTCGTAGTTATAAGCAATCTACGTAATAATTATCAATATGGATAATTTTAGTGTTTTACGGTTTCGCGGAATTTACATTGTCAAAAATATGAAAATGTAATTAGTGCCACCCCCCTCCCTTTATATCCCCCGCTACCCCGCCTGCACTGAGCGGCATACACGAGTCAACAGACATAGTATAAGATTATAACATTGTTGTGAAAGATATTTTGCACTAGTTACCTGCACGAGCTTACAGGCAAGTTCAGGCAACGCTTACTCGCGCTGTTCACGAGTTGAAAAAAGTGTTTTATTAGAAATATGTCATTAATGTACCAGATTAGTGTAAATAGAGTAAAAATGAAAAAGTTGTGTTGTTTAATGAGAACTCTTTAAAAAAATCATCATCATCATCAGCCTATCCCACTGTCGACCCTCCTTTCACAAATGAGGGTAAAGGGACTGGGCAATACTCCACCACGCATGCCCACTGCGAATTGATGGCGGTAGGCTAGTGGTCAACCTACTGTTGGAATTTTTCAAGCTGCCTAGGAGGCATCCTACTAGCTTAACGACTATCATAATTAAGCGATAACCGAGACCAACGGCTTTACATGCCTTCCGAAGCACAGAAACGCTCGATTTGAAATACCACTAGGCGGTCACCCATCCAGGTATCAACCACGACGGTGGTAGCCGATCGATTAAGAACGGCTAACCATGCTACACCACGAGCGCATTAAAAAAAGTGTACAAATTCGAGGTAATCGTATTTGAAGTACGCAAACATATAATTACCAAATAACATAGATTGTCATTGTAGTTATCATTTATCATGTTATAAAAAGTTTACAGCAGTTAAAAGTACGTCCACTTTATTTCATAAGTTTACTAAGAAAAACGCAGTACCAGATACACATAATTGATTACCAGATACACAGTTGAAGAAATTTTACTTACAGTGCCTAATACACCGAGCACACTTTAATATTTATATTATATTATATTCTTGCTAAAAACAAAGATTATCAAGATGCACTAATAGAGTTATATGACGATGAGCCATTGAAGAATAAAACATGAGAAAAAATAGAACAATTTGTTTCGACATGGATTATGATCCTGTGTCCCCTAGATGGGGCAGAGGGCGTCTACAGAAAACTCTGGAAACTCTGAAGACTTCTCGATCTTCTTCGCTTCGTCAAGCACAGTGCGTCGCCAGGTTTGTTTGGGACGGCCACGCTTTCGTTTCCCCTGCAGATTCCAGTCCATTGCCTCGTCGGGGTCCCTTCAGAGAGTGTGGCCAATCCAGTTCCATTTGCGATGCTTGATCTGTTGGTCGATCGGTGTTTCGTGGCAGCGTTCTCGGAGCTCTACGTTCTAGATTTTCTCGGGCCAGTGGATAACGAGAACTTTGGCGAACGCATCGGTTGACAAAAACATGGAGCTGGTGCGAGATGGCCTTGGTTACCTTCCATGATTCACACCCGTACAGAAGAAGTACAGACTTCACATTGGACTCGAATATCTTGAGCTTAACTCTGAGTCAGCTTCCGAGACTGCCATAAGGGGCGCATATGCACGAAAGTTGCTCGGGCCTTGGCAATCCGATTGTTTGCGACATGTATGGCTGCAAAACTATGTCAATTCAGTCAACGAAGATCGCCATAAGATGCTTTAAAAAAAACAAACCTAATAAAGAAAATGAGAAATTTTACAAGAGTCTTATGAATTTTGATGCTTCTTCAATGCCACCTTCAAAAGTAGAATTGGATCAGCATATTACGCGCAAGATATGTATGGAACATATGGAGCAATGCCTGTTGATAAACTCCCAGTAGTTTTTCGCCAGTCAATAAATTAAAGTAAATTGTTGATTCTATAATAATTGTAAAACTATCGACAAGTTACAATAAAAATCTAAATTCAAATTGGGAAAGTCCGAATAAATTTTTGCAACTAACTTTAATGTCTTAAATAACTAATGTATTGATTTCAAAATTCCAAACAGCAGTTATTTTTTGCGTACGGTAGATGGAAAATAATTGTTGGCGTGTTGCCGCTAACAACATCACTATAGGTTCATGCCTACCAGACAACTAAGCATTTATTTCATATAATACTCAAACTATAAAAGAAGATGAATATAACCGCTCACTGCTGGCGGGGCGGCGGGAGGTATAAAGGGAGGGTGCCCCCCTCCCTCACCGATATCATTTTCATATTTTTGACAATGCAAATTCCGAGAAAACCGTAAAACACTCAAATTATCCATAGTGATAACTGTTACGTAGATCGCCTATAACTACGAAACGCAACCAAAATTTTTGACAGTTTTTTTATTACTAAGCTAGTATGCACTAATACTTCCATGATTCATCGAGCTCAGCCATTTACCTTATCATTTTTTTTTCGGTCACGATAAACAGTTTTTCAGCCGCCATATCTAGATAACGCAACTGAATATTTGGTCAGTTTTTTTTAAATTGTCATCAAAGTCAAAGTCAAAGTCAAAGCCATTTATTCAATTTAGGCCCCAGAAGGGCACTTATGAAGGTCAAATTTACTGAAGTTACCACCGGTTCGGAACTCGGCCTTCAACTGAGAAGAATCCGGCAAGAAACTCAGCAAGGTTACATTTTTTGGACAATCTGACTATGTTTGGCTTTTTTTTTCCAAATAATTAAAAGTATCAGTACAACTAGTACTTACTTTCTACGTCGAGTTCAGCCATTTACCTTATCGTTTTTTTTGGTCACGATAAACAGTTTTTCAGGCGCCATATCTAGACAACGCAACCACTTGGTGCAGGCAGACCGACTTATATGGCATCAGAGAGGTATCCTCTATCCGATGAACCAGAGTTCACCCATTTACCTTATCGTTACCATTTTGTCGTCACCTCCTAGTATATGACCTACAAATAGGATTTTCTATACGATATTATTATATTCCATTACTTTATTGAATTATATTGTTACTCTTTTAAAAGATGATTAAAATTACTTCAGGACTAACGATAATTTTCCAGTCATGTAGTCAAGGAAAAGCTCTATTACAGTAGTACCCAACTGATATGGCGCGTCGTGAATCTTCGTTCGCACAGAAAAGAAAGTATGGCCCCGAAGATTAACGAAAGAATGCTTAAAACTTACAACAACCTTAAATCACTACTATAAGGTTTATAATACACTGCAGCTGTTAGTTCCGTCTCACTCGCAAGTCACGCCCCTCCGCACGGCGCGCTAACATGGCAGCAGCTGCCGACCAATAGTGTTTCCCGCACTTTGAAAATGTATCTTCTGCGCAGGTACATCGGTAAGCGTATTAGTTGGGTACTACTGTACCTATATTTAAAATTATTGTGTATTCCGATAAGTTGCAAACTGTATTTTTATCTATACTATACATATGGCTCCCTCTCTCGGCAAACCTATCAGCAACCTGTTGATTAATTCGAGAAAACAAAAAAAAAAGTGCTATAAAATAACTATCCGATATCTCTCGATGAAAGTCAGCACACATCGAATTTCTTTATCGCATGATAAACTTCGATAATGGCTCGAAACAAAAGAAACTAAATCAATTCAAAAAAATATTGAACGTTTATCAGTAGATAACAAACATAGCTTAGGTGCAATGAAACGTTAATAATAAAGTTATTTCTCTCATCATTTATTCTGCACAGTGGGTGATTCTGTCACAAATTTATTTATGAATCCGTGAGGCGAATATACTGTCTCCCATTTTTTTTTTGGCTAAGTTGCTCAGACGACCCCTAAGGCATCTGGGTCCACCCCTGATAACCCTATAACACAATATACTATATGTGGCCGATTTTAGATTTGGGAATGTTGTTTGTTATCATGAGTACAATCATGTCTAAGTATCGTTTACTAATTACCAGTCACCCTATATTCCATACAGCAGAGTTTTTCTGATAAGTTAATTTGCAATAAAACTCCTGAATCCGCGACGACTATAATTTCGAATTCGAGTTCTATTTTACCTTAAGAATTCCGAAACAATGACAAGCGAGACGAGAAGTGAATTGAGTATGACTTGCGAAATGAATTGCCAGATGACTTACAAGATGATTTACATTTCACATTTGCATCCATACTTTGCTTTGGGTACTCAGAACCTTCGTCCACATCTTCACTAACCTCAGTGAGCTCATTATCAATAGCAATCAATAAACAGTTCTACTTTGTGACCATCCTACAAGACCTTTTCACAATAATAACAGTTACATTATTTGATGCATTCCCGTTAAAGCATGAAGTTTTAAGCCTCGCAAGCCAATATCTCTCGCGATTCACGCCCGCCAGCGACATGCAATAAAGTCCGTGCTAGAGCTTTATGCAAAATTAATTGATAACAGCAACGAATGCGGCGACCGCAAGGAGTTCTCACTAGTAAATTTTCAGTGGTAGCGTTTTGTACATATAATTATGGAAGGCCGTATTTATGATTATAATTTATGTTTATTGCGGACACCGTATGTCAATTATTAGTTTGAAACGGGTGCAGTTATGAGTTTTGTTATTAAAACTATGTCTGCAATGATATTTATATTCATTTAATGTGTTTTACATGGAAATATTAATTTTATACTGATTCAAATAATTATACTTTCTATCTATTAATGTTACACGAGTTTCACTTGAAAGGAACACATTTTCTATCTCATTTTAGAGTTAGACGCTAGCACAATATATAAATTATATTACCCCGCGAGGAAATAAAATAAAAAAAATTACCACATACAAAACAAAATACTAGTTTTTTAAGTATTTCATCAAGGTACGATTAGTCAGTCAATAGTACAATTTTATAAAAATTCGTTGACCGAACTGATATTTCGTTGGAAATGTAGATCCCACCAAAAAAAAACATATAAAATTGATCGCCATGAATCACAAGCTAATAACGCTTTCACTGTTAGAAAGTTATCAGATCACGTGAAGAGCCAAGCCCTTAACTCTACAAGCCCTAACTCTACAAACCCTACAATTTGGTCGAAAAGTATGGCTTGGCTGTTTCATAGAACTAATTATTGCATTTTTTCATATGACGGAGTCTGTAACAAGCATACGGCCCGCCTGATGGTAAGCGGTTACCGTAGCCATATAGATGCCTGCAACACACAAGGCATCACTCACGCGTTAACGACCCTTCCCCCTTTTCCGATGAGCTCTGACAACCTTACTCACGCGCTGGAACACATTATAAATTATTATAAAGTTATTTGGCTGCGGTAACTATAAGGTGGAGGTGTTTCCCCAGTCGAGCTGCTCTGTGAGCGAATTAGCGCTATGCTCTACCTCTCAAAATTAAAGCGTGTTGCCGATTCTGCAAAAATGTCTTCATACCCTCGTTGAAGAACCCCATGCTTTAATTCCCTGGGAAAACCACGGCGGGCTCATTCAAAAAAAATTCAAAATTCAAAATCATTTATTCAAATAGACCTTCGCAGGCACTTATGAAAAGTCTGACTCTAATACTCTAATACCGGTTCGGAAGGTTGCATTTGCTGAGAAGAGCCGGCAATAAACTCAGCAATTACTCTTTTCAAAACAAGCTTAGATTCATTACATAATATTTACATTCTAATCGCACTGACAACAATTGCGTGCCCCGGCGCGGCCGCAAAACTACAAAGTAGACTGAATCTATATTTAATAAGTAAATAAATAAATGGCAAACTTAAGCAGACCAACCACCACAAGCAGCACCTGTTCACAAGTATGACGCGTGTGGCAGCCATCGCCCTCCTCGCCATATTGGAGGGAAGTGAGCGACCCGTCACACGACGCCGCCGCAAGCAAAGGCCTTAAAGTGAGCATGACTTACTTAAGTCTGGCTTAGAAATAAAAAATAAACTAAAGGGAAACTACTAAACACGCAATTTGTTATCACTGTGACTATTGACAAGTTTATACTAAATATCATTTAGGTATATGTATAGAAAATATAACAATTAAGGAGACAGACATAAACTATTGAAGAATTTAGAAATAAATGAAAATTCCCCAATCTACCTCTACTCACTCCCACACCTTGAAAAAGGTAGTCCAATCGATTTATGAATGGAATGTTAATGTGATTTCAAAAGATGTCCTACACCCTAAGGATATAATATCCAATTTGAAAATACTAAAGCCCCTTGCTCAATATTAGCAATTTACTCACGCCCTCAACCTGTGTGGCCAAACAAATAACAGCTTACATTGTAAACGACGTTTTACTTAAAACACTGCTTTACTACAACTCAAATAAACTCTGTTAACCCTATTACAAAGCGTTAAGCTGTAATTTGGCTTGTACATTGGATTTTAAATAAGTGAAACCTTGCTAAAGTAAATCAGGTTGCTCTGGTCACCTTCCAATGATGATAATCAGTCAAATGATAAGTTACAAGAGTATAAGCTTTAGTTAGCTTAGTTGGTAAAGTGACCTATGTTGAGAAATGTTTATTTAGATCCTATGTATTTCCAAGCTTGCTCTTTGATTGCTGATTTCTATGAAACTTAGAGAATTTTGGTTTTATTTCTTAGTATTCGGTGTACATTTACAATCAAGTGGACGGCATGTTCTTGTCAACTTTCTGGTATTCAAAAAAAGTGGTATTAATTTGCAAAAATTGACCATTTCGCTCCTGATGTCTTACGTATGTATCAGTAGGGTCAATAGATGCTTCGTTAAAGAGTAGAAATAATCAGAGAAATTAAAGATTTTTTAACAGTATTACTGCACATTTGCTGTTTTTTTATATTTATATTATACTATTTCCTTACAAAGATCTTTTGACATACAAGGTGGAAATTTGGACGGGTCACTAAGAGCAAGCTACTTTACGGGTTGAAGTCACGCGAATATGGTCCTAGGAGACTATATATCTCTTACTTTTTGAATTACTTATCTGCATTTCCAAATTTCGAAGTAATCTTTTACATTTATTTGCCTAACAAAATGTATAGGAAAATGAAATCGATTTGTGACAATTCTATAATATAAAGTTATTTGGTTGCGGTATTCTGTAAGTACTTCCCCAGTAGAGCTACTCCTTGAGCGAATAAACGCTACGCTCTACCTCTCTTGAACCTTCTTGGCAATATTTATTTTAGTAACATAAAATACTGCTTTCTCTGATTCTCAACCATGCTCTATCAAAACTAGAGGTGGGTAGCTATTCTAATAACTAGCCAAAAAACGGCTAGACACAAAATAGCCACGGCTATGTTATCTGTCAACAAGATAATTGGCTATTGGCTACTGGGTGGCTACTGGCTACAGGATGGCTACTGGCTACTCGCTAGCTAGAAAGAATGAGGAGTTTTCTTACCTGCCTAACTGTTGATAATTCGAACCAATTTGAACCTTAAGTACACGTATTGACAAGTATTTTGACCATAGAGGTATCATAAGCTGTAGACAGCACTTTTTAAGAGGAAAAATGCTCACGCTCCCTTCCATCTACATCTTAGAAATTGCCCTATTTGTTAGGAAAAATGCATCAATGTTTGAAACGACAAAAAATGTCCGCCGTAAAAACCAACTAATAATACCGGAATCAAGGCTCAAAATGTATCAAAATGACCCATATTATAAATCGATAATTATATACAATAAAATACCAAATCATCTTAAAAATGAAGTCAAGGATTTAACATTCAAAAATAAATTGAAAAATTACCTTATTAAAAAATGCTACTATTCAATTGAAGAGTTTATGGTAGATAAAATGGAGCAAAAATATTTATGAAACTTTAAAATAATGGATCAGTCTCGCGATCATACCTATTAACGTGTAATAATAAAATTCAATTATAATGTATATAACATAAACTAATATTACTATAAATAAATAATTTAAATACTAATTAATATAATTAACTATAATTCAGAATGTATATAAACTATGTACCAACTAACCATTTAATTTACTAATTAATGTTGCAATGCCCTTGCAGGGCTCATGTTCTGGACTTACTTAATAATGTAACAACTATGTAACAAACATGAAGCAATTAATAAATGAATATGAATATGAATAAGAAATTCTCCTCATTACGAGAAGTTTACGTCACACACAGCGGGTAGCCGCCTAGCCGCCACAGGTCTCTAGCCGCCACTAGCTGGCCGGCTAGCCAAAGCCATTCTAGCCGCCACTAGCCGGTAGCTGGCCGGCTAGCCAAAGCCAATCTAGCCGAGTAGCCGGTAGCTGTGAGTGCGTGCGTGTAGTCAAATAGCCAAAATAGCTGACTAACTAGCTGGCTTTTACACCACATATAGCCGGCTAGCTAAGCTATTGAAATTTCGGCTAGTTACCCATCGCTAATCAAAACCACTTTACGATTATATTTAACGCATCAAGTAATATCAATAGGCTTTACTCAAAGTAAATGATTGTGACAAGTCGTGCAAAACTGGGTCCATAAAACTTACAAGCTATATTAACTATAGTATGGGAGAATTATTCAAATGCATCATACCATCGCCAACCTGGGGCGACAGGCATTTATTATGATGACAGCGTCATTTACTTTTGATGGCATACATACTTGAGTGTGAGTTTTTAATGGAACAAGTTTGTGTTAATGAAAATTTTGTTACGAATATAAACAGCTGATAGGATGTTACCCTTATTTTGGTGTAGTCGAGTGTTTTTTTTTTTTAAATATGTTATTTATAATATGCACAGTACAAGCTAATAAGTGTAATCTATTTACACTTCAGTAATATTACGTATTTTTTATATTATTTTATTTTTATTATATTCTCTGGTATACTACGAATAAAGATGTATTATGCAGGTGCATAATACCATCGTATTTTAATGTTAATAATAACAAATCATAGGCTGGAACAAAAATACCTGAGTCCCCGCTCATCCATGAAGCAGGTAAGTACAGATAAAGTAAAAATGAAATAAGCAAATTACATAATATTATTAATATATATCTGTGTGTGTGTGTATCTATACAGGGTGTTGTTTTGGTCGGCGACAAGCGACCCAGGAGCGGTAGTACAAAATATATATTCCCCAAAAATGGACTTAATTCCATTAAATACTGTAAATATGTTGAAAAATACCTTATTCAATTTGAAATAAAATTATCGCAATGTATGGTTACTAGGCACGTGCACTGACTAGAGCTAGGCACAAGCCGCCATCGCCTCACCCCTTTACTCCCTCGCACTCCCGTTGAGTATTATGTCTACACTTTAGCTTATTACATGATTTTCAAAATTTTAATTTTTTTTATTTTTATTTAAAAAAAAAAGTATTTTTTTAATATTTGTTTTAGCACCAGTATCTATTGTATTATCGACCCTGAGTCGCTCGTCGCTGACCAAAACAACGACCTGTATATAAACCCTGCATTGCTTTTCTCTTAACTTCTCGTTGATGAAGATAAATATTCTCAAGAATGCACAAAACATTAGAGAGAATTGACTCCCACTGTCACTTAACAGCCTCATTACATAAAGTACATCCGCATCCTAACCTTAAAACATTGGAACTTTAAATAAATATAAGCTTTACATAAGTATCTTTAAGGTACAAAACTGCAAAAATATTATTATTTATCGATGATTGAAACAGTTTTTTTAGAACAAGCACAGACAACAATAAGCTCTCGATCACGAACTGTCAACCTAGATGTAAGTTTGACACGTGCCGATAAAAACTTGTCTTTAAATATTGGGTTCTGTATTATTTTTATATTCTACGATACGATTCTAATATCTTAGTGTAGGTTCTGCATATCATTTACGCTCGAGTAGATAATAGTGATTTAGGTTATACATGTCTTTAGTTATTTTTATGTATGAACTTGTATTATTTCTGGAAATAAATATTATTCCATTTATTTACATTATTATATCATATTAAATACATTTTAAAATATTTTTATAAAGATCATTAAAAAAATATAAAACATTTTTAAATATAAAACATGGTGTTCCGCCGGTATCCAGAACAGGGTCCAAGCTACCAGTGGTAAAGACTTTAGATACAGGGACCTCCTCACAATATAAATAAATAGAATCGATAACATAAATCTGGAAATATTTGCTTGAGGATTATTATTAAAAAAATGTGTAAGCAGTTTTAAAATAACTCTATATTCAATTTGTATGAAGGCCACACTGATTAAACTGCATTAAAAAGGTTTTTCGGGATAGTAAATTGAACTCCAAAATAATAAACACGTGGAGACTTGAACTCAGTGTATCAATAAATATTTCTTAATAACTATTCTAGAGTGATCGAAAAATGTCTCCGTTTACTCAATTAAATTTATTTGCAATCAAGCAATAATTTTCACACGTTATACCTTAGGTAGCTTAACTATTACAAATTTAGTATTTGCGTATAGCATTTTGGATTTTGTATCACAATTTAGAGTCTAAATTTAGAATTATAATAAATCCATGTGCCCCATTCAATTAAGTTCAGGCCTCCCGCACACGAGTGTTTTCCGAGCATGCACCGTTCTTGACCGAATGACAGACGTGAACACAACGTGAGCGCCGCTGCTTACGATATTCAGTTCATTTATATCCACATAAATATCTACACAGTTAACAAGATATTTTTTAATAAGCTATTATTAAAAAAAGCTTGAGCGGCAACTCGTCCACACGTCGAGCTGGTATAAAGCTATACATATTATAACATGAGAAAGTACACCTAAGTCTAAACTCGAGCAAAACGCTGACATCTCTCTGTGATTGAAAAGTAACCTAAAATTATTTTTTTTTCTTTTCAGGTCTATAGGAACGTAACATGGCGATTATATCCAGATTTTCAACTAATTAGGTAAGATATTTTAGCTATATTTTAATGTATAATTGTAAACACCAAGTCAAAATCAACACTTATTGCTACACTGATAATACCCTTTAAATGAATTAAATAAATCTATACAACCATTCATCCTGACAAATAAATCATTTGTAAACAAATATTACCATTAAATGAATACCATATAAATACAAAGGGCCCAAACCATACGGTCCGCGTTCCATCATGAACGGAAAATCTGATACGCCAAAATGGTTGGCATGACAACAGAAGTGCGAACGCGGCGCTTTTGATTTAAACACGCACCGGTTGTACGACGTAAATAATGGCGGGAGAACATAGGCTGAAATTGGCGGGACCTTGTACGGGTGTGGTGGGATTAGGCCCGCTACACAGTTGCCGATTGACGGCTGTTAGTCGCGTCTAATGACTGCGCACGCCGCGACGTAAAAACTTACGATAGAGGTGTGATTAGCATCGCGGTTTGGATATTTATTTCTTTGAACACGTCAGCCGACATGTTGCGGGATTTATTAAAATTCTTTTGATATTATGGTATGCGCTTAAACGTGTTTGATAAAGCTTCGCCTTATATATATGTGTAATTAGTTGAAAAATAACTCTTCTTTATTGAAGTCTAGCAATTACTATAAGTTAGTGAATAAATATTTTAGGTCTTACATTTTACGTCACGTAATTTATTATTAATGTTTTAATATATGTACTCAGTTGTTTGGCAATAAAATCGAAGTACCTAAAGGATATTATTTATATTTAAAAACAAAAAATAATATTTTCAATACAAGGTTATAATTTGGTCACGTGAAAACTACATGGATTTTTCTTTTCTCTACAAACACGATTGCAGAACAAAACGTATTCAGTTTTATGAGCCACGTTCTTTCTAAACGCGATAAACTCAAAAACTACTGAACGGATTTTCATACGGTTTTCATCAATTAACCTAGTGATTCATGAGGAAGGTTTAATTGTATAATTAATTAAGGTTTTCAGTAACCTACATAACAAAAAAAAACGAAATTCCTTCACACATGAAAATAATTGTCGTAAGTCACATAACAGCCTTATAATCTGCAATGGAAGACAAATGCCCAAGATAGTAAAATGATATCGCTCGAAGTGCGATTTAAAGCACAATGAAGTCTCGTGAAATTTACGTATTCCTCGCCATGTCGCAACGTGTTCGACACGATTAGGATTTTGTTTTGTTACTCGAGTACTGAGCTATTTTGTACTCGAACATGACTGACTAATTTTGGGTACATGCTGTTACACTAATAATGAATGGCGTCGGATGTAGGCGCAGCGTTTTCAATTCAATCTTTATTGCATCTTATAATTCATTTATAGTTTGATAAGTATAGGAGACGCTCGTGGTGTAGCATGATTAGCCGTTCTTAATCGATCGGCAAAGTTAAGCTACGCCTGTCGTGGTCGGTACCTGGATGGGTGACCGCCTAGTGGTATTTCAAATCGAGCGTTTCCGTGCTTCGGAAGGCACGTAAAGCCGTTGGTCCCGGTTATCACTTAATTGTGATAGTCGTTAAGCTAGTTGGATGCCTCCTAGGCGGCTTGAAAAATTCCAACAGTAGGTTGACCACTAGCCTACCTCCACCGATCCGCAGTGGGCACGCGTGGTGGAGTATTGCCCATTCCCTTTCACCTTCATTTGTGAAAGGAGGCCTGTGCTCAGCAGTGGGACATTATAGGCTGATGATGATGATGATGATGAAGTATAGGTAATATAATATTAGTACTGTCACTTTCAAATCATCCTATCCTAATCTATATGTTATCCTTCTACTATTTACAGGATGTCCTGAGAATTTACATTTATTTAAAACGCTACGCTGTAGCGTTGCGTTTTTTCGCTCATAGAGCACCTTGACTGGAGAATACTATCCATCCCACACAATACTGCTCAGAATTATTAAAAGAAACAAAAAACCTGAATGCGTAAAACATAAATTAACTGAAAAGAGAAAAACAAGATCTTAAATCTATAGAATTTTGATATTGCAATACCTTATAAAATTCAAGTTATATTCAAAATTCTATAGATTTAAGAGCTTGTTTTTCTCTTTTCAGTTAATTTATGTTTAACGCAGTCGGGTGTTTTGTTTCTTTTAATAATTTAATTTAGAAAGAGTTGTATGTATTAGTAAGTAAATGACCGGTACAGTAAAGGAACGCTAACAACCATCGCAAATCTGTGAGTTACGTATGGTAACGGCTTAGTACCTACTGTCCTTGCATTAAACGTGTTTTTTTGCAGTTTACGTCATAATGGTAGCATAAAAGTATTACAATATATGGAATGGTCTATTTACAAGCCTTCATTTGATACCCATATTGATAAAATAACGAAACTTTTATTTTTAATACCAGGGGGGGTATTAAAAATATTTTTTTTTTATTCTTAGGCGCTATATAAAAATAATATACCCTATGACACTCCCCCAATCAAATCGAATCTAACGACACCTCATATGCTTAAATCTTCCTTTCAGTCGGATAAAAATAACATAATGTGGTCCGCGCATGTGAGAGTAGGTAGAGCTCATCGGAGAGGGGGAAGTGTCGGTAACACGTGCGGTGCGGAGCCCCATGTATTACAAGCATCCATGGCTACATCAACCGCTTACCACAAAACGGGCCGTATGCTTGTTTACCGACTGAATTGTATAAAAACTATATTGAGGGTCATTATAAAAAAAAACAACGGGTTGCACTCCGGGAGTGCCGGCAGAAGTGAAAACGTTGTGCATTTTTGAAACTAAACATTTTTCACATAGTGTTTTTATACAAGGGAAAGCTAGTTTAAGATACATGTACATATAATACTTTTGAATAAGATTTATTTATTGTGTATGTTTAAAAAATGTTACCCATCCCAAAAAGTGCACATGCCGCTAAAGAAGTTTTCACTTCAATAAAAATAAAATCTCCCACAATATCATCCTACACTTTTTCCGAATTTTTTATTTACACCACTCTCGAATGGTTACAAAATTGCTATAGAAATAACTTAATACCTAATAACAACATAAGTATTGTGATTCACTACAAACTCATTACACAAAGAATGTCAAATACTTAGCACAGTAAATGACTTCAATTTTTTTTGCTGACTCCTCTTAAATATAAGAAAAGCAATAAAGTACATTCCATTACACCTCGACCGTACCTGGCAACATATAGTACCTACCACTTACCACTTTTTGCTGGCAACACTAATTTACCACCCGGAGTGCTAGCCGATTGATCGGTAACATTACAATAAAGGCATTACTTCACATACACCGTTTTTATGATCGTATAAAACGCCAAAAACTTACCTGTATTTTTAAATCAATATAATTCAATCAAAACGTAAACAAATAAAATAAAATAAAAGTGATTAGAATTTGTATATAAGTGATATTTTGTGAATATATAAGAATATAATTGAACTGTTTTACATAAAACTTAAACCGACTTCAAAGTACAGTAAGAAGTAATGAAATCTTGATCTGATGAAAATGGGACCAAACGGGAAGTGTACCCTTTCAAATAAAAAAAATATTTTCCAAATCGGTTAATAAATGACGGAGTTACGAGGTTACAAACATAAAAAAATACAACCGAATTGAGAACCTCCTCCTGTTTAACCGACTTCAAAAAAAGGAGGAGATTCTCAATTCGGTTGTATTTTTTTCAGATCAGGATTTGATTACTTCTTAATGTACTTTGAAGTCGGTTTAAGTTTTTTTGTAAAACAGTTCATTTATTTTGAAGTCGGTTAAAAATAGTTTATTAAGGACTCTTTTATACACCTTTTTAATGTCAGAAAGCGGCCAAGCAAGCTGATAGTCCACGTGATAGTAAAAGGTGCTGCCGTCCCTATGAACATTTGCAACACCAAAAGGATTCCTAATGTGTTGCCAAGTTTTGCAAAGCCTGGAAAGCAACTGGCTCTATCATTCACTAACAATGGATTTAAAGTTTAAACCAACCAAATCCGTGAATTATCAAATTATATAACAAATACTTCATGATCATATGACGTCCACTGCTGGACACTATATACCATCAGAACATCGGTCAATCAAAAATATGTAGTCAGTAAAACGCTGCGTTTTTACTCATGCATGAGACAGAGCCCTAACATTCGATTGATAGACCGCAGTACTAATGGTTGGTAAAATGTAGTGATGTTAAGATTAATGATCCAATACTGATGGGCTGATGGTATTCGCGGTATTCCGATACATTCAATTTGTCGGATCGTCCTTCATTTTACACTTACCGATGATTGTGGGAATTAGCAGGTTGTGTAAGTAGTTTATTTGAGATTGATGTATTTTTAATAAAAGAGTAAAATTATTATAACACGTAGTTTTATTAAGAGATTCCACAGAGTATAAAGATGACACAGACAGCTAGTGCAGTACCATCAAAATAGTGATGTCACTTGGTAATCGGTTAAGTCGAATTTTATTATTTCAACACTCTCACCAAATTTGAGCTTTACATCTTAATATTAAACAAAAATAAGTGACTCGACAACTCTCACTTAAAATAACAACTAAACAAATAAAAAATACTTTACAATTTCAATTGCTTAACACCAATTTTATTTCTAAGATATTGAAATTTATCTTTAGGTAAAGCCTTAGTAAATATATCAGCATATTGCTCTTTAGTGCTCACATATTTAAGATCTATTTGTTTCTCTAAATATTTTTCTTTAATAAAGTTATATCTGATATCTATATGCTTACATCTTTTGTGGTAGTCTACATTCTTAATTAAACAAATTGCACTTTGATTATCAATGTTTAAACAGATAGAGTTCTGATTAAATTCGTTAATATCCATTAACAATCTCTTTAACCATATAGCTTCTTTTGTCGCAGAACATGCGGCCATGAACTCTGCCTCAGTGGTAGATAATGCTACACTATGTTGGCGTTGTGTTGCCCATGTTACAGCAGCTTCATTTTTCATAAATACATATCCAGTTAAAGACTTGCGTGTGCATACATCTTTTGCATAATCTGCATCACTATAAGCTTCTAGGTCACCATTTGATGGTGAGTAACATAAACCATAGTCTTTTGTTCCTTTTAAGTATCTCAATATTTTCTTAACAACATTCCAATGAGTCTGATCATAACAATTTAGATATCTACTCACCAGACTGACTCCATACATGATATCAGGTCTGCTTACCACAGCCAGGTGCATTAGTGACCCCACAGCCTCTCTGTATGGAATATTCTTGTCTGGAGTCTCAGTTCCCATCTCCAGAGTAGTATGTGGATCAACAGATTCGATGGGACATCCAAACCTTCTGGTGGCTTCATATATATATCTTCCTTTATATCTCCATATAAAAATGCAGTTTTGACATCAAACTGGAAGATTTCTAACTTATGTTGAACAGCTTCTGAAAGTAAAACTCTGATTGAATCATATCTTACTGTGGGAGAGTAAACTTCGGTGTAGTCAATGCCTTGTCTTTGTCCACATCCTTTGGCACAGAGTCTGGATTTAAATACTGTACCAGATGGATCATTTTTGACTCTGAAGACCCATTTACAGTCAATTAATCGCACTCTTTCTGGTTTTTCAATTAGGCTCCAAGTTTTGTTTTCTTCATGTGCTCTCAACTCATCTTTAATTGACTGTTTCCACTTCTGTGTATTCGCATTGTTTGAGGATATTGCTTCAGTGTAGGTTTCTGGAACATCCTCTAGTTCTGAAACTTCATTTACGCATATATATGTATTAGCCTGCATTTTAGCTATTCTTAGTTTTGATCTTTCTGTTACATTTCGTGTAAATCCTGGTCGATCATTTGTTTGTTCTGGTTCATTTATGGATCCTTCATCAGAGTGAAAAGAATCGTCACTGCTTT
The DNA here is from genome assembly GCA_951394255.1 of Polyploca ridens. Lineage (NCBI taxonomy): Eukaryota > Metazoa > Arthropoda > Insecta > Lepidoptera > Drepanidae > Polyploca > Polyploca ridens. Next base: position 3,725,743 of record OX596252.1, read on the forward strand.
TTGATTTTATTTCACTATCTCCAGATACATTTTCCAATGTTGTATCATCATTGGTAGAACTATCTTCATTGTTTTTGAGTTCTAAGTCTGACTCCGATAATGGCATCATTGCATAATCTCTCTTAACTGAACTTTCAATGAAAATCACATCTCTGCTAATTAATACTTTTCTTGTCTTTGGATCTATAAGCCTATATCCTTTTGTCTGTTCACTATAGCCAATAAAAATCATCTTATTTGTTTTTGAGTCCCACTTTTTGGCTTTTTCCTTTGGAACATGTACCATGGCTTCGCAGCCAAAGATTTTCAAATTAGTAATGTCTGGTCTCTTACCACTCCACTTCTCTTCTGATGTTGAAAATCCTAAGACTCTAGTTGGGCACCTATTAGTTATGTAAGCTGCAGTTGACACAGCTTCTGCCCAATACTGCTTCCTTAGTTTAGCATTCAGTAGCATGCATCTTGCTCGCTCTAGAAGAGTTCTATTCATACGCTCCGCTAAACCATTTTGTTGGGGAGTGTAGGGAGTGGAAGTTTGATGTGAAATTCCAGACTTCTTAAGGAAATTTTTAAATTCATTGCTTAAATATTCAGTTCCATTATCTGTACGAAGAGTCTTTATAGTCAAATCAAGTTGGTTCTCCACTAAAACTTTAAATTCTTTAAATCTCTCAAACACATCAGATTTCTTATTTAGTATGTATACAAATACTTTCCTGGTGAAATCATCAATGAATGTAACAAAGTAGCAAGCTCCTCCGAGGGACGGTACTTCCATAGGCCCACATACATCTGAGTGTATGAGCTCCAGCTTTGCTTGTGCCCGAGATCCTTCAGAAGGAAAAGGTATTCTTGATTGTTTTCCTTGTAGACATGAAATACATACTACCTTTTCTTTATTTTCTAAATGAATTCCTGCAGATTCTGTTAGTTTACTTAAATCTTCAAAATTTAAATGAGCCATTCTTTGATGCCATAGATAACAATCATTGTCTTTTGATGCAGATATGTATGCTGGAATACTGTCAGTATTTAGCCTGTACATATTATTTATCATCTTTGCAGCGGCAACTTGTTCATTGTTTCTGTTTATTATCTTGCAGCCTTTCTGATCAAACTGTACTTGACATCCATTTTTAATAATTTGACTAACAGAGAGAAGATTGGTGGCTAGTCCAGGAACATAGAGAACATTCTGCACTTGAATTGTATTCATATTACCATTGCTGTTGACAACATTTAAATTTATTTTTCCGCATGCTTCTACAAAAAGTTTCTTATCATCTGCCACCTTTATGGTACTAATCGGAGGTGGGCTCTTATCATAGAGCCAGTCACTGTGCATTGTCATGTGCATTGATGCTCCAGAGTCTATGTACCACCCGTTATCGTTGCTTGTAGTTGCAGAAAATACAGCAACATAATTGGTACTATGATCTGACTTTTGTTTCTTATTTCGACAGTATTTACTTACATGCCCATATTTGTTACACGCAAAACACCTGGGTCCTTTAGACTTATTTATTCTGTCTGAAGCTTGTTTGGCAACCTGCGACTGATTTCCTTTGCTTTTATTAACATATAATGCATTTGATTCAGAATTTCTCACATCTTGAAGGAGTTTAGTTTTCACAGAATCAGCTGTTATTGCCACACCGGAGCTTTCAAGGGCCATAATCATCGGTTGATAGACCTCGGGTAAACCAGCCAGTAACAAGGTTCCCAGCCATTCATCGTTTACAACAAAATCAATATTTCTCAACTTATGCGCAGTTGACATAATCTTGTTTACATAGTCTTCAATGCTTTGACATGTTTCTAATGTTGTGGTTATCAGATCTCTCAATAAGCCAACTCTGCGTGTCAATCCTTTGTCATCGAAAGCTTTAGATAGGTTAGTCCACACTTCTTTGGCAGTTTTGGCCTCTTGTATGTGTACATAGTTGATAGGATGTACTAATAAAATTATTTTGGACTTAGCTTTCGTATCTTGTTTGACATCGACTTTTTGTTCTGCTGTGACACAATGCCATAAATCCTCGTGTTCGAGATATGTTTGGACGGCAAATCTCCACGTTGGATAGTTCTCTCTTCCGGTCAGCTTTTCAATCAGTGCCAATGTATTATTTGACGACATTTTTGCTGATGAAGAAATTGTGCATAGAACCTCGTGTGTCTTGTAGGTTATATTTTTACGAAACTACTGATATCACTGATTTTACTTTTGCTTACTAATTTTAATACTTTAAATATTATAAATCAGGTGGCCTGGGCCCATAACCTGATGTATTTTTAATAAAAGAGTAAAATTATTATAACACGTAGTTTTATTAAGAGATTCCACAGAGTATAAAGATGACACAGACAGCTAGTGCAGTACCATCAAAATAGTGATGTCACTTGGTAATCGGTTAAGTCGAATTTTATTATTTCAACAGAGATTCATTTTCATTGCTTCTTTAACAAATGAGACGCTAATCGAAGTCAGATAGCTTCTTATTCAGAATGAAAGTCGACGGTACTGAAGTGACTGGTTCGGAAGTCAGTCTTCAAATGAGACGAACGTATATAACATTTTCATTTTTAGCGGTTCCGTACCCAAAGAGTGGCCAAAGGGAAAATTAGCAAGCCTCCGCTTTCCATCCATCCGTCCGTCCGTCCGTCCGTCCGTCCGTCTGTCATTTTCACAGAATATGTATTTATCACATACAAAAAACTTTTTTTTTTAGTTTCTTTTTCATACCAAAGTTGAGTTAGTTAATATTGTACGGAACCCTCCGAGTGCGAATCTGACTCGCACTTAAATAAATAAATAAATAAATATCCTGGGACATTCCTCACACACGGTCATCTGATCCCAAACTAAGCAGAGCTTGTACTATGGAAACCAGATAACTGATATAATACATATACTACTTTTTGTTTGTAAATACATACTTAATATACATAATTACACCCAGACTCAGGACATACAGACATGTTCATGCACACAAATGCATGTCCTGTGTGGGAATCGAACCCACGACCTGCGGCGCGTAAGGCGAACCTTAACCAACTGCGCAAATTGGCCGGCTTTTATAGTATTTTTTGTATAGTCCAGGACATAAATATGTAGGTATACGATTAGTGAAATTCAACAACGATTTTCTGGTAAACTATTGATTGAAATTGTGAGATACTAGTTGTCCCGCGCGGTTTCACCCGCATTCCCGAGGGATTGTATGTTTCCCGGGATAAAAAGTATCTTATCTATTAATACAGAATATATTCTATCTTTGTGCCAAATTTCATCCAAATCCGTTCAGTAGTTTTTGCGTGAAAGAGTAACAAACATACAATCTTTCACGTTTATAATATTAGTAAGGATAGTAAGGTATATGCAGGTGGAATCTTTTAGCATATAAGTATTTGCTGAGTTTCTTGCCGGATTCTTCTCAGTTGAAGGCCGAGTTCCGAACCGGTGGTAACTTCAGTAAATGTGACCTTCATAAGTGCCCTTCTGGGGCCTAAATTGAATAAATGGCTTTGACTTTGACTTTGACTGTTATGATTTGTGTAATATTTGAATCACAAAGTGTATTCATATTTATGACCTCGGTGATCATCGACTTTTTAATATTTTGGAAGAATAACATTAGGACGAAATTGTTAGTTTTTAGTTCACAAGACTGTAAGTCAGTGAAAAAGACTTCAACGAGAAACAAGTATCTGTTAAATATCTTCTTTATAATTTTTCAACATATGTTTTTTCCCACATAGCCTAACGAAACAATGTTTTAGCAGAAATAAATATATGTTTTATATTTTTCAGATTATAGAACATTTACGTAACAAAATTAATTCAAATTTCTTCAACTATTATGGGCTGGGTGACTTATAAATTTCACAAAAAAATGCTTAAAATATAGTTTAACAAACAATTAAATTAATTATATGAAGCACACGAACTGTAAATTTTCCTTCAAAACTATTTAAGGGGCTTACTCCGAAAAATAATACACGATAGTACGATCATCGTTGTCAAATATTAACCAATGCATACTACTTATATACTTATACTACTTATATGAAGTATATTATTTATTCTGTGCTATTACAGCAAAACGTTGCGTCCCAACGTAAATGTAAAAAGTAACGTTTTTCAAAATAGGCCCTCAGTTTATCATACATTCATTCATGCAAATCCTGGTGCGTCCATGCTATGCGAAGCGAGCATAAAGCGAGCAATGAACGAACATAATTCGTTCGTTGTTTGCATAGCGTGGACAGACTTGCGAGCCAAGAACGAGCGTTCGTCTAGCGCTCGACTGTGCTCCGCCCGATTGTCAGTTTTTTCACGAACGCTTCGATTCGCATCGCGCTCGTTGTAGGCTCGTTGTAACGTCCACACTTGACATCGCGAGCAACCAACGAATTCTGTTCGTTCGTGGCACGCCTCGCGTAGCATGGACGCACCACATAACACAACCGTACACAAATACTAACTAATCCCCAAAGAATACTATTCAAATGTAAAGCTGCATTCTAACTGGTCGAGTATTAAATTTTCAACAAACAAGTGCTTAATTTACGGCAATAACTCTGGGTTACCCGTAAATGGCTCAATTGAAGCCATGTTTGTATTCAAATGGCGTAAGGGTGTGAAAAGCGGGGATTATTCGTGATATTATATCGGTACGAGCGTGTTTTGCACTCGATTATTATAAACTATGGAGCCGTTAATGCGCCTTTGAGCCTACAGCTGACTGGGATCAATAAAGTACATTAGAATATGCAGTTTATCTAATAAATATTTGATTCGGTAATTATTATGAAGTATTCCCATTTGCGCACCGATTTTTTGAGCACCGATCCTATTCCCTTTTCAGCACCGATTCATATTTTGGATCGGTGCTCAAATGGGAACAAAAATTTAATTCGAAATCATTCCCTTTTGAGCACCGACGGATTTGTAGCTTCTAGTGTTGTGGTGTTTTGATCTCTCTTTAAATACCTCCAAAAAATTATACTTGGTAATTAAAGAAAAAATGGTACCAAGACTTAGTACTTACGTTAGCTCGAGCGAGCTCCTTCAAACTTCTGTTATACTGTTACAATTTAAAATATTAGCTGATGCTCTAAAATCATCACAGATCATTTTACCTAAGCTCTTCATAATAATAAAAAACGTATGGTGACTTGTATTGTTTGTGTTTTGTTTGAATTGAGAAAATTTTAGTCTAGGAAAGTAATAAATAATTAATATTCATCTGTAATTGATAATACACAATTAAATTATTCTGTAAAATAAAACTAATTTTTTATCGATATATTTTTTACGGTTTTATGCGGAAAACGAACTGTGACGAATCTTGCCATATTTTCCGACTACGTGCACAAAAGTAAGGATGAAAAATGGCAGGTAGATGTGATCTACACGGACTTTGAGAAAGCATTTGACCGTGTGGATCACACTATTCTGCTTCACAAACTTCATGCACTGGGCATACGCGGAGATTTGTATAGGTGGGTTAATTCGTATATAACTAACAGAAGCCAGGCGGTTGTCATTGGTAGTGCAAGAAGTGAATTCATTAACATCATATCAGGGGTGCCACAGGGTTCAATTCTAGGTCCTTTGTTATACAATGCATATCTTTATGACATAGATACATGCTTTTTACACTCTAACTTCCTCATGTTTGCAGATGACAAGAAAATCTACTTAAAAGTAAAGTCGTTAGAGGATTGCGCTTTGATTCAAAATTACTTAGATAGTTTAACATCTTACTATAAGTCCAACAGAATCGCAGTGAATACAAGTAAATGCATGCATATAACTTTTACCCGTAAATTTCAACCTATAAATAACATTTACATACTTAATAACACACCAATCAATAAAGTTAACTCGATTAAGGACTTAGGAGTTCGACTCGACTCCAAGATGGCTTTATCTGAGCATATTGACGCAATAGTAGATAAAGCATACAAGCAATTTATCCAACGCGTTTGTAACACTTTCAACAGTATTGAATGCATCAAAGTTCTTTACTTTGCATACGTACGAAGTAATTTGGAATACGCTTGTAGTATTTGGTCTCCATGCTACACTGTCCACATTCGTAGATTGGAATCAATACAAAAACATTTCGTAAAATTCTTATGCTTTAAAGACTTTAAAGCATTTGACTCTTACTCAGAAGCGTGCAAGTTTTACAAAATTGACTCCTTAGAGCTACGACGTCGTCAGAGTGATATTTTGCTACTACACTCATTACTCTCGGGGCAAATAGATTGTAGTGACTTGCTGGCTAGTGTAAAGCTCGCAGTTCCCGGTTGCCGTACACGGCATACTCCATTATTGCATGTACCTCAAGCATATACTAATTATGCTCAAAATTCGATGCTCTGTCGTGCAGCTCGGAACTATAATAAATTTTACCAGAGCCTTGATTTGTTTCATTTAAATAAACCTGCCCTAAAACGAGAAATCATTAAACTACATAGGTCCCAGTAATTCTAGATGAATAAATATCACTTGTTATACACACACACACACACCTCCACACATACACACACACACACCCCTACACAGCAGTACAAATACACACAAACACCCCCACATCAAACACCCCTCTTATTCGTTGCTTGTTTTGTTTTTTGTTTTGTATTACCTATGTATCAGTTGTGTTTAAGTTGTATTCCAAATTCTAGAGGGTTTTTTTTTATATAAACTTTTTTTTTTTATTAACTTTTTTAAATTTGTTTTTGATAGCTTAACTTCAATGTATGATATTAATTAGTAATTCGTGTAACCCTTTCTTGGCCTTATTGTATATACCAATTGTTTTGAATTTTTGTCTTAAGAACGCTGTTGGATTACCTAATAAAATATAAATAAATAAATTTTATTTAAACACCACAGTTTTAAATAGTACCAGTACAACAGAAGCTTGAAGGAGCTCTCCCTAGTTACAAAACAACATATATTATTATATATTCTTTCCACAAAATGTATACTTATTATTACTTATGAAAAAATGGTACCAGGTTTTGTTTTTAAATTTTTTTTGGAGATATCTCCTTGGAGCTTATGGTATCCTGGTACCATTTGTTGAGGTATTAAGAGAGAGATTTAATATAAGTAAAATGGAGAGTACATTATGTTTCCATAATTAGTCAGTACCTAGGTTTTCTAACACAAGCTAGTCTTTGCTTAAAAGGAGATTCCAAAAATATATAAATTAAGATTAGTTATTTAGAAATAAATTAATTATTAATTTATTATTTTTACTAGGTAATATCAACAACAGTAAGTATATTTTGTTCAGCAATTGATAACCAACCTAACATATTGATCAGTACTCAAAGCGGAATAGTTTTGATGCTCTAAAAATGGGTTCTCTAACCGATAATACTTTTTACTTTAATAATAAAACTGTTAATTTTTATCGATACGTTTGTATTAAACACCACAACACTAGAAGCTACAAAACCATCAGTGCTCAAAAGGGAATGATTTCGTATTAAACTTTTGTTCCCATTTGAGCACCGATCCAAAATATGAATCGGTGCTGAAAAGGGAATATAATCGGTGCTCAAAAAATCGGTGCGCAAATGGGAATATTATATGTATTAAATAATACTGTTTTGTGTTCGAGCGATGTGGCCTGCCCATTGCCACTTCAGATTACAAACTGTACGAGCTATACCAGCAATTTTTGTTCTCTTACGAAACTGACACCTATTAATATTAGGCTATTCTCGAAAATGGCTAATTTTATTGCGATGGGACTTACACATGAAGGTTCAGTATTTTCTTAGGCGTATCTCAGTGAAAGTCTGATCATAATCAGATCAGCCGTTTCCGTGATTTGGCCAATTTTGACAGATTCTCGGCGGCCGCACTGTAACATAAGTATGAATGATATTTTATAATTCAGAAGGCTGACAAGCTGGTATGATGTCCACCTGTTGGTCAGTGTCCATCGTCACGGACCTTTTACAAAACTTATAAGTTAAAATATATCTCTACGTAGAATATCTGAAAAGAGCCATGGATAGATATCTCCGTTGTTTCTACAACCATAATTGGATCATGGAACACTTTTCAATTACTCTGTTCTATAAATACTTTTGAAGAAACCTTCTTTTAACCATTTTTGTTTGTTCTTCTCTTTTTACAAAGTATTTGCGCCTACCAGTCAATTGCCCAATTAATTATCAAAAGCATCGTTAAAATATACATAAAATTATGTTTCTGAAAAAATTCCGTAATAGTGGCTATTAAAACACGAGTGTGAGTTTAATAACCGAGCCTTAAGCGAGTGGTTTGCCTTAATCTAAATAATTAGCACGTGAGTAAAATATGTCATTACGGTACTTTTTCTGAATTCATAATTAGAACTTAACGATATTAGTATAGATAATAGTGCATTGTGATTAGGGCATCGGAACCGGGAATTCCCGGTTCTGAGGGCGAGGGGGCCGAGAGCTTGAAAATCGCAGAACATGTGTTCAGTTTTAGTTCAGCTAATTTTCAAGCTCTCTCCAGCTCTTGTTGCCATTTCACTATCCTGCTCTGGATATCAAATCCATTTTTACGGACGAGAACAATGTTATCGACAAAAAGCATGCACCAGGGTTTCTCCTTCTGTAATTTCGATGTCAGAGCAATGGATGCTCTGACATCGAAATTACAGAAGGAGGAATTACCAGCAGGAAGAGATAAGGAGTCATAGCAGACCCTTAGTTTAAGCCGACACCTAAATGGAACGTATCGGTACTATCGGTATCTATGTATGAGTAGGTAATTTGTTATGTTACATATATTTTTATTCAAAAAAACTGGATTGTTAAACGACTTGATTACATTTTGTTAATTTAATCAAAAGCTGTTTGATTGTCACTGTTTGATTGTCATTCTACTTCATATTCGATCATAGAAAACAATTTTATTGTTAGTATTATACTACCTGTAATCTTTTTGATGATAAATTAATAAAGGGAGCAAAAGTTTATATTAAATGAATAATGGAACCGAAAGAACCGGGTTCTGGGTTGGAATGGGAACCGAAAAAACCGGTTCTCAAAATACGGCCGGTTCTCGATGCCCTAATTGTGATACATGTGTGCAAAGTTAGTCTTTACACACGAGGCGGTATAAAAAAAAGAGGGCCGAGAGTGTAATGATTAATGCACACGTGTGTCATACAACGTTGTTCAACATACTTGCCAGGAACTTTCAATACATTGTGAAACATGTGTGCATTGATCATTACACTCTCAGCTTCCTTATCACTTAATACGGCCTCGTCTGTAATGAGCAACTTTGCACACATGTTTCACAATGTACTATTACCCTATCGCTAAAAACGTTGCGAGAATATAAAATTGGTTTTATATGCAACCGTCTACTAAATCGTGTGCCAACAAGAAGGCCCATCGCTAACCCCCGCTGTGTCATCGCGTCGGGGACATTTAAGGCGAACTATAAACTATTCCATATTCTACAAACATAAGAAAACATAATATAAATGTACGAATATGGAAGCATTGATGAGCGCCTGCAATGAACCTGTTTTTTATATTGTAGGAAAGCTACTCTAACAGCTATTTAATTCAGATGGTTTATAGATAACGTTGATAACGATAACCAGCTTTGTATATCACAGTAGATGTATTAGCAGTAATCCATCTTAAAGGAACAGTAAATTCACGGAAATGAAACATGCGTGATATCGCAAATAAAATACAATCTTAGTTCCTTGACTTGGCTTGAGTATAATTTGATACAAGCTAAAATAAATTAATTGATTCAATTAAAATTACATAAATGTAATTGTGATGATATTTAAGAATCATTGAGCTATTATTACTACTTATATAGAAGCTATCATAAGCAAAGTTTATGTCCCATTTTTTTAGTTCTCTTTAGAGCTGAAACAATAATTAGTCGTCTAAGTAGACAGCAGAAACACGTAGCACTATCAGAACGCTTTTAGGAGTATTTTTCTCTCAAACACTGTGATTTTCATGGCGTTAACACGTTTCGTTCATCGTTCTAATACAGCAAGTGTGGCCGGATGGGCTCACTTGAACGGAACATATTTGCGATGTAGCGTCTTCTCTATACGTAGTAATAATAGCTTATGTTGATAATACAATAAAAGTAGACACAACCTTTTCTGACCAATAAATAATTATCCTGAGATGATCTTCACGCACGGCTATCTGATCCCAAACTAATTGTCAGTAAATTTAGTTAATATGCAAAAAACCAGGTGGCAGATATACTAGTAATAACGTTATACACCAAAAAGATACGATGAAAATCATGTTTTATTTTGGAGAAGCAATTGACTTCTTCTTCACTTTAGTTAGCGGTTTAATGGACTGTATCATAAATAGGTATTAAATTGGAATTAAAGATTTAGGTACTTGTAAAGAATATTGGGGGGCTAGGAAATGCAGCCGTGCTGGGGCTTTTGGAGTATCAAGAAAGGTTCCACAGGCTGCAGAATGATGGACACATGCACTTACTTGATAAATCTCTTTCAGCGACGTTCTTCAAAATGCCACCATATCGTGGACAAATCGTGGGCGACTTGTCCACGAATCGTGGGCAACAATTTAAGAAGAAAAATTCACTCGCGCTGGCCGCGCGAGTGAATTTTTCTTCTTAAATTGTTGGAAACTCACAAATGTACACAGCACTATATTTGGATCATGTTAATTACACGTTTCACAGTATATTTGGAATATTTTGGAGGCGGATGGACCCTTAAAGTTTCGATTAATCACGCGCGACGAAAGTTAGTGTGTTGCGGTTGAAGACATTAAAGTAATGGGAGATTTTTGTCGTTGTACGATGCAGTTGCGCGTGTATGAGTGACGCACACATATATATTTCGGTGCATGTAGAAAGGAAGGGATGCGGAAAAGGAAATAATGTTTACAAGTTTATAATGCTAGTTACGTTCAAAAACCAACATGCCCCCCGCCTTAAAGGAACGCCTTTAAAGAAAAAATAAATGAAAAATAATACTATAGAAATACACATATAAAAGCCTATAACTATAGATAAAGCTGAATATGAAAGACTCTACTGCACGGGTAACGGTGACAGCTTAACTACTGGCCGTTTGTATACGCCGTTCGAAGTCTTAACTTCGACAACACGAATAACGCCATCATGGCCAGGGAAAATACGAGTAATTATTCCTAATGGCCACTGTAAAGGAGGAGAGTTTTCCATATTTACCAGTACTAAAGAACCTACTGTGAGTGGGTTAGACGGAGTATTCCATTTTTCACGAACTTGTAAGTTATGGAGATACTCAGTTTTAAAACGTTTCCAAAAAGTTTGTACTAATGAATCCATAAGGGAAAATCGCGTCAATAGACTCGCTCTTTCTCCACTTAAGTCAGCTGCAGGTAAGAATTCTAAGGGTGCGGTAAGTAAAAAATGCGCTGGCGTAAGTGCAGAAGGCTCTGATGGGTCACAACTCAATGTGGTAAGCGGGCGGCTATTAAGCACAGCCTCTATCTGGTTGAGCACAGTGACCATCTCCTCAAAAGTCAAAATTTGTCGTCCTATGACGCGGAATAGAATAGATTTAGCGCTCTTTATATTAGCCTCCCAAATACCGCCGAAATGACTAGCGGTTGGAGGATTCATGTGCCAAGTAATACGGTTCTTTGCAAGCTCTGAGCTAAAAGACTTGTAATAATCATCAGTTAATAAAAAGGAATAAAGTTCATTTAAGTAGGCTTTTGAAGCTACAAAATTTGTACCATTATCGCTATACAGAAACTTGCAAGTACCACGTCTCGATAGGAACCGTTTAAAAGCGTTTAAAAAAGTAATTGAAGTTAAATCGGAAGCGAGTTCAAAATGAACCGCTTTAGTTACCAGACATATAAAAATGCATAAGTACGCTTTTTGACTTCGTACACCACGTTTCCTAGTTAAGGTTATATAAAGTGGACCAGCGTAGTCTATACCTGTGTGTGTGAATGCCTTCGATTGCTCAACACGACACTGTGGCAAGTCTGCCATAGCTGGGAAAGTCTGTTTCGGATTTAGTTTAAAACATTTTAAACAGTTGTGAACGCGTTGTTTAACAGCGCGTCTACCAGACAAGACCCAATATTTTTCCCTTATAATTGAAAGGGTAAGTTGGGGACCGGCATGGCAATATTCGCGGTGATAATAATCAATCAAAAGATCAATAACATGTCCCTTTTTTGGTAAAACAGCTGGATGTTTATGAGAATAATCTAAACTTGATTTACCAAGCCTACCACCGACTCTTAAAATTCCTTCATGAATGAAAGGAAACAGTTTTCTCAAACCGGAGGAAGGCGATATTCCAGCTTGAATATTACGAATATCCCCACGAAAGGAAAAACGTTGAGTTATTTTAATAATAAAAGATTCAGCAACATCTAAATCGTTAGCGGTTATTAGGTTATTCCTTGGCAACTTTTTAATAAATCGAAGAAGGTAAACAGTTGATCGTAAAAGTTTCTGCCATGAGGAAAACCTTGAAGTAAGTGCGCTGAGAGAGTTTTCTTCTTCATGAGTATTAATAAGATGTGAAACAGTTTTCAATTCCGGTAAGTCGCAGTCATCTGAACGAGCTGAAAATTTTTGTATAGGCCATTCGCTGGCTGGTAATGAAGCCCACGAAGGTCCTGAGAACCAGAGCTCATGTCTCACTAACTGCGAAGGGAGAAGCCCGCGGGAAATACAATCAGCAGGGTTCTGTACGCCTGCGATGTGGTAACAAGTGTCAGGAGATAAAAGTGACTGGAATTGCGAAATTCTGTTAGCGACATAGGTGCTAAACCTATGAGGTGATGAAGAAACCCAACAAAGAGCGACTACAGAGTCTGAAAAAACATAAATATTGTCAATGCGGTGACGTTGAGACAACGTATCATAAACGGTGCGAAGCAATCTCGCTACAAGAACGAGAGCGTTGAGCTCTAGACGAGCTAAAGTAACAATTTTAGTCGGGGATGAAACCCGAGACTTGGAACAAAGCAAGGAAACTATAGGGTTCTCATTGTCATTCTCAACGTGTGAATAAATGACACAGCCGTATGCTTTCTCACTTGCGTCAGCAAATGCAAGCAGTGAGACGCTAGAATCGGTTTCAATGCCTATGTGACGAGGAAATTTGAGTTGAGAAAGTAATGGCAACTCAGAAGTATAGCGCTGCCACAGTTCAACGATGTGAGCTGGAGGAACATCGTCCCATGCGAGCTTGAGAAGCCACAGCTCCTTGATCAATAACTTTGCAAAAAGAATGGCGGGTCCGACGAGACCAAGAACATCATACAACCGTGCGGTTGCAGATAAAATAGCGCGTTTAGTACAAAGAGACGGCGGTTGCGAAGTTAAAAAATTAAAATTATCAGTCACAGGAAGCCAACGAAGACCGAGAATCTTAAAAACACTTTCGTCATCTAAAGAGATTGACTCGGATTGACGGTGAGAGACGGGGATACTTTCGAGTAACTCAGGCGAATTACTCGTCCACTTGATTAAGTCGAATCCTCCTTTTTTAAATAACTGAATGAGCTGCTGAGCTATCACTGCTGCTTCTGTACATGACGAAGCAGAGGAAGCCAGGTCATCCATATAAACATCTCTCTCCAAGACTGTGGCGGCGAGAGGATAGTTGTCTCTCTCGCGAGAAGCTAGTTCACGCAGAGTGCGCAAAGCTAAGAATGGTGATGAACAGAGTCCGAACGTAACGCGATTGAACTCGTAAGCCTCAATCGGTTCATCATCGCAGAAGCGGTATAAAATACGTTGAAATTTGCGGTGCGGTTTGTGAACGTAAATACACAAATACATTTGTTTTACGTCAGCAAGAAATGCAATACGAAAAATGCGGACATTCAAAAGAATGTGAAATATATCAGCTTGCAAATTGCAACCTGTGTGAAGAATGTCATTGAGAGACAAATTAGTATTAGTAGCGGCGCTACCATCCAGCACGATGCGGAGGCGCGTTGTAGATTTGTCGTCACGTACCACAGGGTGGTGCGGCAGGTAAAAGCAAGGTAAGATACACTCGTCTGGCGGTACTCGCGATAAAATTCCCTTATCGATGTAGTCGAGAATAACGTTACTATATCTTACACGTAATTCCGGGGACTTTGCGAACTTCTTTTCGAGTAATAAAAAGCGTCGTTTGGCCGTGATGTAAGAATTGCCTAGTTTCTCGGGACTATCCTTGAAAGGAAGATGTACCGAGAAACTCCCATCGTCTTTGCGAGTAGTCGTAGCGACATATGTGTCTTCGCACTCCTGCTCGTCTGGACTTAAAAACTTCTTATCAGGCAATTCTTCCACAGACCAAAACTTCTCTAAAGATTGATCTAAAGAATCACGAGTAAAAGCACAAAATACGCGGGTAGAAGTGGGCGCTGATAGAACGGGTGCGTCGCCCATGAGGACGTAACCTAAAGTAGTTTCCAAGGCAATTAGAGAGTTTTTAGAACCTCTGACTTTGTCGAAAGATAAAATGTCACAGTAAACCCTAACACCTAAAAGTAAATCGATAGGACCGGGCTTAGAAAAGTCGTCATCCGCTAACGGTAAGTCGCGAAAAACGCTTTCCATTGCACCAATATCCACGTGCGCGTCGGGTAGGTGTGACGTGATGCGTTCGACAATCATTGGTTGAATAGAATAAACATGGCCGTTATCAAAGCGCGAAGTAAAATCTAGGTCTGTAAACCCCTTGATTTTATGTGAAACTCCTCCAATACCTTTAACTTCAGAAAAGCGGTTTTGAGTTGAAATAGGTAGCGATAACCTATTACAACAATCTTGAGAAATAAAATCACTTTGAGAGCCCGGGTCGATCAGACATCTCAAGAAGTGAGTGCGGTTAAAGTTGTCAAATACTTTAATTTTAGCGGTACCTAACAAGGTAGTAGTAGCGGTGCGAGTGTGATCAGCGTGATCACGCGAAATAGAACAAAAAGAAGACTTACTGTTAAGAACAGAAGTGTGCGGTGTCGACGGGTCGACTTTACTCCGAATTGCAGAAAATTCCGAGCTTGCGGGTACGGAATTACCCGTGGGTACGGAATTACCCATGTGTGCGATATTACCCGTGGGTACGGGCGAAGAAACAGCTAAGTTGCACTGCGGTTGAGTTGGCGGATTAAAATGAAGAAGAGAATGGTGCCGAGCTGAACAATGAGTGCAATTATGCTTTGAAGTACATGCCATAGTCTTGTGTTTAAAACTTAAGCAATTGTGACAATAAAAGTTATTTTTAATAAAATTATATTTTTCTTGCGGAGTCAACTTCATAAACATAGCACAAGAGTACATGTGTTCATGTTTGTCACTTTTGCATAGCAAACAAATATTTTTGTTAACATTAGAATTTGTGTTCATAAAAGAATGAGTAGGTTTAGGAGTAGGTACTGTTTTCCTAGATGTGGATAAACCTTTACTTTGTAATCTACTCTGTAATACATCAAAACTTTTATTAGAAGTGCGGGATAAAACTTTACTTTGTTCACAAATAAAACTAAAAAGTTGTTCATATGTGGGAAATTTTTCCTTGCGAAAAGTAGTTTCAAATAATTTTATTGTATCTGTATCAAGCTTCTGAAGAGCAATATGTAAAAACACAAAATCTAATAAATTATTTAATTTTAATTGTTTAAGAGCTTGAATAGCTGAATTAAAGTTATTAATAAACAACTCAAGACCGGCAGCACTATTTGTAGTCAACGGCTTAAAATCTAATAATTGATTTAAATAAGAACATGCTAGCGAACGGGGATCATCATATTTTTGTATGAGAGCATTCCATATAAGAGTATAATTATCTGCGGTGGCAGGCAAACCTGCACAAACTGATGTTGCACTACCAGTCAATTTGCCAACCAAATAGAACACTTTCTCGCTATCAGTTAGAGAACTGTTATTGTTAACAAGACTATCAAATTGGGCATAAAATAGAGGCCATTTTTTTAAATCACCATCAAAAGAAAGCAAGTCGATGGGAGGAAGTTTTCTTCTAGGTTTCAAATTAATTTTTGACTCAGCTGGGTGAACCTGATCTGTGTTTGCAGAGTGCAATTCCTTAACATAACAATATAAATCCTCAAATGCTAACCACTTGCTGTAGTTCACTTTATAAGTTGGATCTGACTTTAAAGAATACAAATTAAATTCATCTAATGATTCCTCAAACTTAGTGCGAATTTCATGAATACTTACAGCTTGTTGTAGAAACAACGGTAACTGTTGGGAATCAGCTGATGCAGCCTTGGCTGAGTCATAAACACTTTGCATGCGTTGAAAGTACACTTCAAGTTTTGACTTTAAAATTGATAATTCTAAACACTTTGTAGAACTTAAACTTTCCTCACACTCGCCTATTTTGCTCTTTTTAGACATTTTAGTGACTATTTTTCTCAATTTAAAGAAAGTAGCGGTTATAGCGATAAAAAACAACAGATTATGTAAAAATACACAGTAAAAACAAAAGATTTTAACTAATTTCGATCGCGCGAATTATATATGAAACTTGTAAACAAACGTTTACGAACCGGGCTGACGTTTGACACTGACCTACTTAGAAACGTCAATCGGGAAGCGCACTATGCCTACCTGTATAGATATACGTAGGTATGCACTACACTAGCAGCCGAGATCGAGCGAGTCGTTCAAATATACGCACCAAGCACCGGCACAAGAAATATATGAATCTACCTACAATATTGCGAAATATTAATAAAATATATTATTTAGCGATAATTTTATATTCACTCACAGTATTAATAATTATTCAATACCAGTATTAATGCGGGGAAAAAAAATAAGAATAGCTTGCCAAAGCGGGGTGTGGAAATAATAAAAATTTGACAAACTAACTTAATTAAAATGGCATAAATATATTATCTATATTGTGCAAGTAATAAATATAATGAATATACGTAAGTATATATGTAATACAAATAAATACTATAGGTAGGGAACGAGATTATAAGGTGTCCTTTAAGTTTAATGAAGCGAAAATTTCAGAAAAAATATTGACCAGAAAAATGGTTATAATCCGGATCGAAGTGACCAGAGAAAATGGAGAAGCAATTGACTTCTTCTTCACTTTAGTTAGCGGTTTAATGGACTGTATCATAAATAGGTATTAAATTGGAATTAAAGATTTAGGTACTTGTAAAGAATATTGGGGGGCTAGGAAATGCAGCCGTGCTGGGGCTTTTGGAGTATCAAGAAAGGTTCCACAGGCTGCAGAATGATGGACACATGCACTTACTTGATAAATCTCTTTCAGCGACGTTCTTCAAAATGCCACCATATCGTGGACAAATCGTGGGCGACTCGCGCGGCCAGCGCGAGTGAATTTTTCTTCTTAAATTGTTGGAAACTCACAAATGTACACAGCACTATATTTGGATCATGTTAATTACACGTTTCACAGTATATTTGGAATATTTTGGAGGCGGATGGACCCTTAAGAGGCAGAAATGGTCAAAAGTCTCTACATTCCAGCCCAAATTATATGAAACCTGCTAGCTCTACGGTATTGAAATTTAAATATATGATACTTAAGGATATAACAAACACATCGCCCGAGCCGAAAACACGATTTCAATTAAAAGCCTCGATAAAAAAAAATGCCAAACATACCTCTGAAAATCAAGAAATTCCCAAATATATCCAACGCCTGAAGGTATTTTGATACGATTTTTTTCATAAATATAGTACATATCATAAGCAAATAAACGCCCGAGCTAGTTTTTTGAATTTGCGATCCAGTTTTTCATAATAATGATTTTAAAAAAAGTCGCTTACGTCAAATTGATCTGAGCACCATCAACATCATACCGCACTCTATTGTCCTGCAACTGGCGTATTTTGCTTCGCGCTCACTCGCATTCCGCGGTGATCCGCGTTGCTAGACGGACCTGTGTCATTTTTTTTCAGAACTTTCACATGATAAAACCCTCTCAAATTATTAAAAAAATATATCAAATTATCTTCAGAAGACACTGGAAAATGCATGCTCGTAAAATTAAGGCAATTGAGCCTATTATTTGCTTGTTATAAATAAAAAGATATAAAATAAAATCTGTTGAGATTGATGCTTTTGAAAATTGTCACCGAGCCATGTCGTGGTACTGACAGAGACTGATTGTTATTTTCGTCTTTGCTAGGTACGGCTAGGGTAGCCTAAGGGGCTAAGGCGCGGGGTATTTAAGTACTCGCGACTGAAGGAGGTGATGAGTCAAATCCTGGAAAATGTGTTTTTTTTTTCAAATCATACGAAATGAAAAATCAGCAATAAATATTATTTTTAATGAGCAATTACCTATTTCGTTATTTTCCTGATTAAATAACACCTCATTCAATATAATTTATTTTGAGATCAAAGAAAAGGTATGAAAGGTAGGTTGACTGATACTGCTAACAGTAGGTGCCCCGAAGTCGGGGCGGGCATGCCAGCCACTACTGCGGTCATCAAGTCATCTGTAGTCATCGAGTCGAGCCGGTAAACTTTTATTTTCATTGTTTTATCACAATATTATTGTGGCCCCTTCGCGTAGTCGTCAAGTGTCAATGGCACAGTAACATTAGTAACAGTAAGAAAAATATTACACAACTTACGTTGATTAAGTTGCTACTACTTACTGGACTGGTTAGTTGGAATGAGAACCCATCGTATATTTACAATTACTAGTAGTGAGCTCGGCTATCATTGTGCCGATTATCGTAACGGTCAATGGCCTGATGGCCAAAAGCCTCGAGGCTCTCGGCAGTACTCCTCGATACAGCTCGCATTGTGAGGAGGTTCCTGTTTCTGCAGCCCTACCGGTAGCTTAGCTTTTTCAGCCAATCAGCGAGCCAGGCACATTTTTATATCAATAAAATTAATAAAATTAGGATAACTTTTTTCCAAAACATTATATATTACTTCCTTAAGGTGGATGCTCAGCATGAGGCAGGAAATTTTATATTATATGGGTCAAAATAGCTTTTTGAGTTAGATGCCTGCAATAAGGATCATTCACATAACAAAATTCAAACTTTTTGATTACTACAGCGGATGCACATAACCTTTTTGAGCATAATGTTTTTTAAATTATTAATATCCATCAATAAATGACAAAGTTATTAAAGTTTTAAAAACAGCTTAATTAATACGCTTGCTCCCGCTTGTACATTAACGTTGACGTCATAATTCGGCCACCGTGCATCTCTGTTTGTAACCTTTTCACGGCTTAACCACTGAACAGATTTAAATACAATTTGGCAGGGAAATAGTCCAATTAGTGGAGAAGGACAAAGGATACTTTTGAACGTAAATGATCTTCATTGCTCAAAAATACAATTATGTTACATTTTACATACCTCGGTGATACCTGCAGATTTTTAACTACCGCGGTAGTACCTGCGTTTATCCTATATTATCACTCAGTAAATTTGACAGCGATAGCTTAGAAGTATCACCTCACCTGCCAGCTTTATAAAAAGAAGTCCTTATGCACGGTTATGCGCTACCTTTTAGCTGGTAGAGCATTTTTTTTTGAGTTATTGTTAATGCCATATAATGCGCCTGGAGTGCTATTCTTTAACAGTTGATAGGAAATGTTCTGATTGAGTTATAAACGTGATATTTTTAACTAACTTCTAAAAAAAGAGGAGGTTCACAATTCGATTGTATTTTTTGTTTTTTTTTGTGTTTGTTACCTCATAACTCCGTCATTTATTAACCGACTAGCTATTTCGCGCGGTTTCACCCGCGTTCCCGGGATATAAAGTAGCCTATAATACTCGGGGATAATGTAGCTTCCTATTAGTGAAAGAATTTTTCGAATCCGACTGGTAGTTCCAGAGATTAGCCCGTTTAAACAAACAAACAAACAAAAAAAACTCTTCCGCTTTATTATAGTAGTATAGATAAATAGCTCAATAGTTTTATTTTAAAACATAATAGAAAAATTTATCTGATTCCGAAATTGGATCACTCAGTATCGGAATTGTAATATCGGAACTTACGTGCCGAGATTCCGATATTCCGAGATTTATAGGTACAATACCAGAAGTATGGAGAGGAAATATAATGGTGCTCTTCTTCAAAAAAGGCTATAAGGCCCTATTGAAGAACTACCGCCCGATATCCTTCCTAAGCCACGTTTATAAGTTGTTTTCGGGAGTCATTACGAATTCTCTTGCACGTAGGTTTGAAGACTTCCAGCCTCCCGAACAAGCCGGTTTCCGTAAAGGCGTTAGTACCATAGATCACATACATATACTTCGCCAAATTATACAGAAGACTGAGGAGTATATTTGGCCGTTATGCCTTGTGTATGTGGACTATGAAAAAGCCTTCGATTCAGTTGAGACATGGGCGGTATTACAGAGTCTACAGCGGTGCTTAATCGACTATCGCTATATCGAATTGTTGAAGGTTTTTGTACAGCACAGCCAATATGTCAATCCGAGTACAGGACGAGTGTACGAGACCAATCCAGTTGCAGAAGGGTGAAAGACAGGGTGACCTTTTACCACTGTTATGGAGGATGTGTTCAAGCTCTTGAACTGGAAAGGTTATGGCATCAACGGTGAACACATCTCTCACCTTCGACTTTACGACGAAATAGTCATAATGGCGGGAATCGCTGGAAGCTTTGAACATCATGCTCAATGATCTCAAGAGACTTTCCCAACAGGTCAAGATGAACATATACAAGACAAAAATTATGTCTAATATTCATATTCCACCAATACCCGTGATAATTGGGAACACTGCTCTCGACGTTGTAGACGAATATGTTTACCTAGGACAAATTGTCCAACTAGGTAGGTTCAACTTTGACAAAGAGGTCAACGGAAGAATCCAACTCGGCTAGGCAGCATTCGGGAAGCTACGGCATATCTTCAAGTCTAGAATACCTCAGAGTCAAAGTCTTAAGACAAAGGTTTTCAATCAGTGCGTGTTACCAGTGATGACATCCGGAACATGGACGTGGTCTTAAACTGCTTGTCGCATAAATAAGCTCAGAGTCACTCAGCAAGCTATGGAATCAGCTATGCTCGGAATTTCTCTAAGAAACAGGATCCGAAACGAGGACATTCGTAGGAGAACAAAAATTATCTATATAGCTCGTAGAGTTAGTAAGTTGATGTGGCAATGGGCAGGCCACATCGCTCGAAGAACCGATAACCGATGGGGATGGAAGTTTCTCGAGTGGCGACCATTAACTGGAAGGGGACACCGTGCAGGACGACCTCCCACCAGGTGGACCGGCGACCTGGTCAGTGTCACTGGGCGCTGCTGGATTCAAGGGCCAAAACCGCAGAAAGTGGAAGTTAATGGGGGAGGCCTATGTTCAGCAGTGGATATCCTTAGGCTGATATGATGATGATGATGAATAAAAATGGTAGGTAAAGAGGACATTTTATTGAGAAATTCTACAATTATAGTACAGTATCCAATACAATTATTGTAACAGTGATGGAAGAAAACCTGTTTATTTGTCAAATAACATCTAATATTTCGATTGAGGTCCAATTTTTTGCCTCAATTTTCATTTTATGAGGACGCCTTGTTATTTTCAATTATATTGCGTTTGCATTGTGATATATCGCTAAGTTTAAAAGTTATATAGTTTTGTTTACGTGGTGATCACTGTAGTGAACAAGAATTTAAAAAATACATAAAAAGTAATTTTAAAAAAAACGCTCGATAAAATTCAACATAGTTTCCCTCCTTTTAATTTGTGCACATTATGAAGACTCACAGTGTATACGAGTAGGATACTCTCCTGTCTGTCCATTTGTCACAGCCTGTTTTCTCGGAATTTAAAGAACACAAATTTTATTCAGATAAAAACGCTTAGTTTCGAGACCCGATGACACTTACCTAAGTAGCGTATATAAAAGAATTCTGGTTTTGGGGGACAATTACCTAACCTGAGAAATATTATCATCAGTATCCACTTTTAAAAATAAATATCTTGAGTCATTTTTCACACACGGCTACCTGATCCCAAACTAAGCAGAACTTGTAAATAAATCTCTAAATAGTATAAAAAGAAGTCGTTTTCCGCGTCCGTTTGTCTCTCTATTTATCCGCTAACTCTAAACCACGCAACGGATTTTGATGAAGTTTTAACCGTATAATTATTGCTACGTAAAGAGAAGACGCCACACATCACAACTATGTTCCGTTCAAGTGAGGCCATCCGGTCACACTTGTTGTTGTAAAAAGATGAACGAAACGCGTAAGCGCCGTGAAAATAACGGCGTTTGCGAGAAAAATACTCCTAAAAGCGTTCTGATAGCGCTACGTGATTCTACTGTCTGTTTAGACGACTAATTATTGTTTCAGTGCTAAAGAGACCTTTAGTCGACTCTAAAGAAATGGGACATAACCTTTGCTTATGATAGCTTCTCTATATGTGGTAATAATAGCGCAATGCTTTACAGCAAATCATTATCATTAATATTTTAAATGATATCATAGATTTAAAATTAGCCAGAAACAGTATACGCGATACCGTGACCGGGTGGCGTGGGCGGGTGCGCAAATCGCTCCACTGACACCACATTATGACATTGTACCCATGCGAAGTCGGGGCGGGTCGCTAGTACTTACTACACCCAGACTCGGGACATGCAAATATGTTCACAGATGGATATCCTTGGTGGGAATCGAACATAAGATTGGCGGGGTGGAATCTTAACCAACTACGCCAACTGGCCAGTCAACATATTTTTTTAAGTTATTTGAAAAAAAAAATTGGTAAATGTTTATCTGCAGTTTGTCTACTGTTAACATTTATACTGTGTCCAATTCAAACAGCGTCGTTCTCGCGGAAATGTTTAGATGGCGGTGTGTCATGTTGAATTGTTTGTTTGCAATGACGCACTTCTAAATAGAGGGAGCTAGTATTTTTTGTTTGCTTAGTTCCGATAATTTCCGCTAATATTATGTGAAAATGTGGCGCAAGGGTCAAAACTGAAATCCGCTCGAGAGTATTCTGCGCCTTAAAGTTTCGATTAATCACGCGCGACGAAAGTTAGTGTGTTGCGGTTGAAGACATTAAAGTAATGGGAGATTTTTGTCGTTGTACGATGCAGTTGCGCGTGTATGAGTGACGCACACATATATATTTCGGTGCATGTAGAAAGGAAGGGATGCGGAAAAGGAAATAATGTTTACAAGTTTATAATGCTAGTTACGTTCAAAAACCAACAATTTTTTTATACTCGACAGTTTTAGCACAAAATAAGATGGTATAAAATCTACTGGTTAAACTGAAGAATCATATGGGATATGATGTACATTGAGTAGGCCTGTATATTTGTATACGATTAGATACATATTAACTCACTTTGTAAACTGTCGCCTGTCCCCCTAGACAAGATGGTTGTCGACAATCGACATCGTTAGTAAACGATCAACCTTTGTATGGGATTGACATAAGAGATTGTTAAAAATCACGTGATATTTCGATTTGAAATGTCAATCCCATACATAGGTTGATCGCTTACTGTCGATGACGATTATCGATAAACATCTTGTCTACTGGCCCTGTTTCGAAACCATCAGTCTACTGTTTCGATTATACTGTGACGCTGCCATCTAAAATAGACAATAGCCAATACAGCCATAGTTAAAAATTGATAAATTACATCATTAGTGAGCCAACCATTCTGTACCTTAAAAGTCGTTCAATATAAAAATGAACACACTTGCATAATTTATCTTACAAACAAACTGAAAAACTGATAAAGATATCACTTTCGTAGAACATAGAAAAAGTGTTGAAGAATGCTACAGTGCCTCATAAAGATCATCGTTAATAGACCAGCACAATCCAGTATTCTGAAAAGAACGATAGTGTAGTGGGGTTCAGACAATGTATAAACTTATGTACTGTTCTTATTGCCAATATGTGACCTGGTTATAATGAGACTTAGGCTATGGTTCCGGGGCAAATATACAAAACTACTGCGCTAGTACATTTTTTGATTTTTACAGTATTTTCCAAAACCATCAAATATATTGTTGCAGTTTTTTTTATAAAGTGGTGAGTGTAACAATAACGTAAGTAATCTGCACACTAATCCGCGTGAAATATGCAACATACTATTAGAACAAATAAAAAAAGCAAATAGTACAAAATCTATAGCAGCATAATTTCTCACAAAATCTATTATCCTATATGAAAATATAGTAATCAATGATATATAATAATAGCCTTAAGATTTAACACAACTAATGCCTTTTTTATATAACGACCATAATAAGTGTGGCATGCTTTACATATTCTTTAGAGTTGTATACACGGCGATCAAAATAAATCAAGTGATAAAAAAGTGATTCAATGTGCGAGAACCGCCTCGCGCTCCTAAAAACACTCAATTAACAATTGCTACTTGTCTTTACTTTTGTATCTTAGGGCTGACGTTTGACAGATATTATATAGAAAAAGCTGTCAAAAATTGAAATTGGACAATGGAACAATCGGCCCTTAGTTATTCTACTCAACAGAAATCTGTGTTCTATTCAAATTAAATAGGCAGCTTGAAACGTTGAAAATGATAATTAGCAAATTATAATGAGCCGCTACCACAAGGCCGCTACCTATCCTCAATTAATCATAACTTACACAATACACATGTAGATTTTTGTAAATGTTGCGTTGTTGAGTATCTAAGCACATTTTAAATGGTCAGGGTTGTCGCGCGCGATACATTTAATATTTTTACTAATGTGCGACGTAATTTGTGTACGGCAACTTCAGTGCGTACATTTTCGGTCAGCAACCGGTCGCTTTCATTTAGCTTTTCTATCTAGCATTTTAGTTTTCCCCTTTCATTATCGGAAGAAATTATTATAATGAGTTCAATAAATCGTTTAAATCAGCAGTTTTACCACTGGTGTCGCGTCCCGTTTGATATGAATTTATATTATGAGTAATGAAGAATATAAAAATATAATGGCGCGTCCATGCTATGCGAACCGAGCACGAGCCGAGCCACGAACGAGCACACTGCGAGCACGATTCGCGTAGCGTGGACAGGCTTGCGAACCTCAAACGAGCATTCGTCTCGCGCTCGACTGCGCTCCGCCCGATTGTCAGTTTTTTCACGAACACAGGGATTCGCATCGCGCTCGTTGTAGGCTCGTTAATTACGTCCACACTTGACATCGCGAGCAACGAACGAATTCTGTTCGTTCGTGGCTCGTCTCGTGCTCGCTTCGCGTAGCATGGATGCACCATGATATAATAATCTATTTCAAGAGAAATATATTGAATTTAACAACATTAAATCACAAACGAATGACATACACGCATATGAGTGCTAATTTTCACCATTTGTTGGATTGTATGCACGTGAAATTATACCAAATCAACAAAATATTATGTGATAAATAATAAAACGTTGACAGCCCTAAGATAAGCTGCAATCGGTTACATCTAAACATATAGCGGTGCATCGAATATGCAAATAATTCTGATTGAGATTCAGATACGCCCATTTGGCTTCCAACAGTGATAACATCGTTTTAATATCGCGATTACGGCGATGTCACTCTCTAATTATTGCTTATTGCCATATCGACCTCGTTGTATACAATCTGACTCTTATATTTTTACGATGGCAATAAAGATTTTATATCTTTGTAATGTTTACAAGTTATTAAGTGACTTGAGATTGCTGATGAGATTTCTTTAAACACTTAATTTAAAGGCTTTCTATGAGACTTAATTTTAATTGCATCTAAATACAGTAAGTTTTACTTGCACGTGTCGGTATATGATTATGACGTAAATCGTATTCACTGACAGACTCTTATGAAAACTTTCTGCTAAAGCTAATAAACTCTACATTTCCCTCATGTGAAAATCGGGATTTTGTGTGAGTATTGTAAACGCTCGTGGTGTAGCATGATTAGCCGTTATTAATCGATCAGCAAAATTAAGCTACCACCGTCGTGTTTGGTACCTGGATGGGTGACCGCCTAGTGGTATTTCAAATCGAGTGTTTCCGTTTTCCGTGCTTCAGAAGGCACGTAAAGCTGTTGGTCCCGTTTATCACTTAATTGTGATATTCGTTAAGCTTGTTGGAGGCCTACAGGTGGCTTGAAATCTCCAACAGCAGGACCACTACCCTACCTCCACCGATCCGCAATGAGCACGCGTAGTGGAATAAATAAATAATAAATATCCTGGGACATTCCTCACACACGGTCATCTGATCCCAAACTAAGCAGAGCTTGTACTATGGAAACCAGATAACTGATATAATACATATACTACTTTTTGTTTGTAAATACATACTTAATATACATAATTACACCCAGACTCCGGACATACAGACATGTTCATGCACACAAATGTATGTCCTGTGTGGGAATCGAACCCACGACCTGCGGCGCCAGCTGGCCCGTCAAATATCTGCCCATTCGCTTTGTGAAATGAGGCCTGTGCTCAACAGTGGACCATTATAGGCTGATGATGATGATGGTATGCAGCAATCACTTGACGCATTATTATTATTTTCCATACAAAATGATCTTTCCGCAAACGGTCATACATTGTATGTGACACTCACAGAAAGTGGCTTAATTGTGCGTTACCGACCCTACAAAAGTCTAACCTAAAATTAGTATAGTCATTTTCAAAACTGAAATATATTCTACAACAGAACTTTAAGACTTTAACTACATTCAATAAACAAGAGCCTACGCTAAACATCACTCACTTACAATCGGCTCAACTAATACCATGTCTACTTGCTCCTAAAACATAATGTTTTGGCATACCACCTGCACTGATATGGTACCACGTAGTACATATAAAGCGACAGCGCGGCGCGGGCGCGGGCGCGGGCGAGTCGAGCCGCGTGTGACCGATACATATCTACCTAATGATTGATGCTTACGCCCATTTGCCAGACTAGTTCCATGTCGCATGCGCGGCTATGCTAGCAGCGATTGGCTATTGGATGTTTTGTAAAATTTTATTTGTGTGTTTTACTGTTATCATTGTAGCAAATTGTGTTTTAAAATTAGAGAGATTATTGATGATTGACTTTACAATAATACCGAGTGAATTTTTTTCTCCATTCAACATTACCGAAACCCACATATTACCCAAATAAATACGATAATTTTTTTATATGGAGCCATGCCTGGGAAGTTACGGGTTTCGGAGATATTGAGGTTCAAAGTTGCATGTTTAAACATTTTTTTGTATGTACTATTTATCATGTTACTGATATTTTGTCCAAAGTTACCTTATTATTATTTCATATATTTCATTATAAACAGGACACTGAAATAAAAACACGCAATGTAGGTACATGGTTATTCCCACACGCTCACTCAAATTTGTAAAAAGTGCAAAATATTTCCCAACAATATTTTCAATTAAAAGTTACTTTGATTGGTGTCTAATATGCTTTCGTTACGTGTCGGAGATTTTTTAATATCCTGTATAGGATGAAAAATAGTTTTCTTTCTTAAGATAATAGAATAAAATAGATACCAAATAAGTAGCAATTAATGATCCACTAATTCCCGAAAAGGTTATAAATACATTTCTGATATGCAAAATAATGATTTAATTATACCTTTTAAAACATCTTGCAAATGCGCTACAACTTCTCATCATGGACGACATTTAGATTGCACCTACCATATTATATTAAAAATAAATTATTAGCTACATTTAAATGATAATAAAACCAATATATCCCGACTAAATATTTTCAAATCGATTCCAGTGTTTCCCCATTATTTGTGTGAATAGGACATAAATACTTTTCTCTCTTTCTTTTTTATTAATTTTTTATTCCGCTCAATGCATGGCCTCCCGATAGAAGGCACTGATGCGCACTGCCTACGAGCAACATTCAGTTCAAATCGTGATTAATGTGGCATCCCCTGATCTTAACTCCACCCGGAACCGGCAGAGAGCGATGTGTCCGCTCAGACATTATTTATTTTAGATTTCGACTGCTTAATGAGGTCATATATGTTGTCATGAAGTATATAAATATATATATATTTTTTACTTAGATAAGAGTCGGTTTCTCCACAACCTCACAAGGACAGAACCTAGAAAGGCAAACAAGCGCACGGCCCGCCTGATAGTAAGCGGTTACCGTAGCCATATTGACTCTTGCAATACACGAGGCATCGCTCACGCGTTCCCGACTCATTCCTCTCCTCGATGAGTTCTGGCGACCTAACTCACGCGCATCAAAAAAATGTAATATTAAAGAAAATTAACAAGTAACTTAACTGCTTAACGATAGGTCATACCTATCGTTAAGCATATATTCAACTAAGATTATGGACATTTAATGTCCTCAGGCGGCGATCCCACAGCGAGCGGTCTAGAGTTCTGCGGTCAGTGTTATACGTTCCGCGTTCACTGTAAACTATGCGGCGCTTTAGATCATTGCACATAGCGACCGCGGCGGTCAAGGAAAATACACGTAAAACACTGACCGCAGGCACCGCAGCACTCTAGCTTGACCGCTCGCTGTGGAATCGGCGTCTAAATCTTGTAAATTTTAATTTCCTAATTGCTTGCGGATTAAACTTATTACGCGTAGCACTGTCGCAATTTTTTTACGTTTTTTTTTTTTTTTTTTTTTTTTTATACCACTAAGGTGGCAAACAAGCATACGGCCCGCCTGATGGTAAGCGGTTACCGTAGCCTATGGACGCTTGCAACACCAGGGGTATCACTCGCGCGTTGCCGACCCTAAACGTGTAACTTGGAGCTCGATTCCCAATGCTGATTGCCAGCAAAAATAACTTATGTAACATGATACCTGTTTATAAAGCAATCAAACTCATCCATAGTCAACATTATCCATTAAATACCTTAATACAGCCCGTAACCAGAGGTGAAGAAAAACCAATGTCGTCTAGATGTGGCATAGAGGCTTATCGCCCGATCTATCGCTGTATACTCCATGTTGCAGTCATTTAATTGACGATACAACGACTAAACTAGGTATTTAAGCCTTTAACAGAACGGTTAAGTAACAACTATAGGTGATTTATGAACCCAACAAATCATAAAAGTGTGCTTTATACTTCATACAATTGTAATTTCATAGTTTTTTTCAATGACGTTCTGTTTTATAATTTATTGGAATTTAGGATTAAAATGCTTGTTAAAAAGTGGAGCTCTGCGGGTTACAATAAGTTGGGCTCTTCTAGAATCTGACAAAGATGAAATTTGATAATCTTAATTACTAAATAAAGTTTCTTTGTCCGAAATCCAGACAATTTCTAGTCAAGATGTATTAAAACTAATATAATTCTCAGTCTAGATATAGATACATATTTGACGGCGCCGATTGCATCAGGCCAAAGATTAGTTCAAAATCTGTCCACCTACCGAATTTTCGCCAGCTCCACTTTGTGTAATTAAGTACCACTTTCGGCCTCATCATCACTAGTGGTGATATATAGGTCTGCTTAGCATGAACATATAAATATAGCCTTCAAGTCATCCAAAATCGTTTCATTCGCAAGGCCACGAGTGCCCCTTGGTTCATGCGCAATGAAAACATCCACCTCGACCTGGGCCTTCCCACGGTCCGTCAATTCATGAAACGCGCCTCACGCAAATTCTTTGACACCGCGGTCAATCATTCAAATCCATTAATAGTCAAGGCGGCTACTTACACGCCATCCCTTATATCCAACGTCCGCCGGCCGAGGCATGTCCTCATCGAGCCCGATGACCCAATCACCTTAGCTCAGCTCGCAGCTTCCGAAGCTCGCAAAAATACAAATACAGATGCGAATCGCGGTGACCGTTCACCTCGTTACCGACCTCGTCGTCGAGGTCACGCGCCGCGACCCTCTCTCACGCAGTCTCGTCCCCTTGTTATTGCTCGACAAGCGGCCCGAGCCGCCAATAATAATCCGCTTCCCTCTAATTAGTCGTAACTCGTTCTAATAAAGAAGTCCGTCCCCTCCCCTCGGTAACAGCCCTGAGCCGAGGCTCGGCCCCAACTGGGGCACCCTCAGGCCATGTTACCTAAATCTAAACCGGTTGAGAGCTTGCTCGCCGAACTTGTCCGCGTAAGGGTACTTAGGCTAATTTTGGGCCAGAACCTTCATGTCCATTCAAAAAAAAAAAACATATAAAGCCTGGGTTTGATTATGTATATTAAGTATGTATTTACAATACAAAAAGTTGTATATATATCTGGTTTCCATATTACAAGTTTTGCTTAGTTTGGGATCAGATGGCTGTTTATGAAGAATATCCCAGAATATTCTTCAATAAACCATAGTAAAAAAAAACTGTGTACATATTTATTTATAAACAGCCCAACCCTCATTTATAGTCTTTGTTGACACGTAAAATGCAGTTTGTAAATCCACATCACATAATTGCAGATCCTTCGATACAAACAAACCCTAGCATTTTGTCGGCGACTTACGCTTGATCACAGACAACATGACTGAAAACGTGCAATTAAATAATTAACTAAATATACAAGTTAATGATCTGACGCGGCGTGGAATAGATCTGTTAAAATGATAAAGTGTTTCCTCCATTTTATCTTTTGCAATCGTTGCTTTAGCTTTTATGTTAAAGCTTTTACATGTCTATTATGAAAGATAATTGGACAATGTTGTTTGTATTTAAAATTTATGCAATGTCGTAGATAGTTACTTTCTCAATAATAATATCAAAATAGGATAGATTTTACAGGGACACTTTTCTCTAGCTGCATTTTGGTGTAAAAAATAAAGCTTGATCCATTTGCCTGGTTACAAAGGCGGGCCACTCGTCAACACAACTTCTCGTGTTCTACCGTGTGCATAGTGAGTAGTGCTCTGGTAACTTTTTGTCATGGTGCCATGCGGAGGTCATGCTCACACCTCGAGCCTCTTCGTTCGTTAACACAACTATTCAGAGGAATATTTCTATTGCGATCCATTGGAACTGGGAAAATGGAGAAAATCTCCTTATGGTAATAAATAAATAATTCTCTAAATGTTTTGAGTTATAGAAAGGCATAAGCAATAGAACATATAATAAAAGAAAATACTTCACATCCGATACAAATGTATTTCACAAAATAATACAAATAAATGCAAAAATACTCCAAATCATAATATAACGTAGCACTTCACGTTTTTATTTACTTCTATTTTTGAAACAGCCAGTCCACGCTTTAAACACCTCGCTGGACACGTTAAAAGTAGGTACATTAAAAGTAAAAGAATGAATATTGTTCTTAAAAATTGTAACCAGCCCTCCACCGGCACTATTATAAGCGCATTTGTACATTATATCGGTGTACCCTATGATAATTATAAGCGAATTTGTGCCGTTTAATGCCGTAATAAGAACAAGAATTCCGTATGATGACTATAAGCACAAAGCGCCTATAATTTGTGCCCGACTCCAGAATATAAGCATATTATAAATAATGAGCAAAAATAGTCATGAGATAGTCATAAGGCTTGTTTTTGCTTGATGAATTGACTCATTACGGTAAACATTGCGACTGTAAAGGGCCTGCTTCACGGCTGTCAACTAGCCACCAATCAAGGGTTTACCCATGATTACCCTCTATTTATAGAGGTTGAGTCAGCGACCGACCGTTTAGACATGAAGTTGACAACCAAATAGATAGAAACGCTAAAACATCGCCATCTCACAAATCTAACTTCTCTAGTTCATATAGACGCATGTTTTCTAATGTTCGTAATAGACCGAAAAGGTGTTACGGAAAGCAAAATTCGCCGGAAAATTGGAAAATTCGGGAAAATTTGAAAGTGCTTTTTTTTCATCGGAATTTTGTATGAATGCGGTTGAAATTGCGGGGGACAACTAGTTAAGAATATTAATTTGTCACGAGCGCTATCATATTTATTTTCCTGGTTCCTTTGAGAGCCATGTTTCTAATCTCTATTTATAAACAATTAATGATAGAATCAAAGCTTATAAAAACTCCACATGAATAATATGGACTCGGCAGTAGGTACATTCTTCCATCATTACATATTATTATAATATTACCCATTTGTGCACGTACTATCGCTTCAACATGCCATGAGTGAGGCGTCAAATAAATATTTGCTCTGAGAATAAGAAAACACTTTGATAATGTTCACTTCATCCACTCAATGTATTTAATATTTTATTTAGTATATGGCTAAAAGGTGGACGTAGAGAAATATAATTCTGTGTGCAAAAATCTTTGTGTTCATCAGTTAAATAATTAAATTAGTTGATTAAATTGACTGATTTTATCAAGGAATAAAAAAGCTTGATATAACTATAAAATATACAGATTTTGAGTTATGGGACTGAATGTAGCTTAAAATGGTTCGTGTAATTATAACATAAGATTTTTTTTTGCTTGACATTATGTTATGAAAATCAATCAAGAAACATAGACCTAAAAACACAATTTGGTATAATCTGAAAATTAACCAGACTCTACACTAATGTTGCTCGCTACGAAAAATAAATATTTATGTAGAGCTGGCAACTAGATTTATCTGGCGTGGACATCTGTATGTTATTGTTGACGCGGTGAATGTATCGATTGAGCTGTCACTTGGATGCGCTTGCGCACGCGGCTGCAACGCACCGGCACCGTGAGGAGCTAATGTACTACGTATTGAGTGGTACACCTGCGGAATATGATGTTTATGATGCTATTTTAACGTTTCTATTCTATTACCCAAGTAGTTTATTTCGCACCATGAAATGTGCCTTAGTGTGTGCCTACATTTTAATGTTTAAACGCCGTGCGATTTTATTTCATACTAGGAGAAATCGATTGCTATTTTCAGACGTAAAAGTATTTTTCGACTCGTTAGTTTAATTCGAATTACACCTCTCAGGTTAATCATATTCATATTAAATTATATCGCTATATCTCTAAAATATCGCAAAGATACCAGCCGGTGACATCCCCGCTTAGGCACAAAAGATTAGTGTTGCCATCAGTGAATAAATAGCCTGCGTTTAGGCAGCTCGCGTCGCCGACGTCACGCTGCGCGTGCGACACTGAGTAACAGCCAGCATTCGTTGCTCTACGCATGTGTATTTCACATTTAGCTAAATGTGAGCTAAGCACCCCCTTATTATCTTGATTGAAGACCAGGAAAATTTATATAAATAATATATCTTTACTATGTTTAAATAAAGCTGAAGAGTTTATATGTTTGAACGTGCTAATCTCTTGATCTAACATTCCGATCTGAAATATTTTTGCGTTAGATAGCTCGTTTAAAGATGAAATATGTAGGCTTTTTTTATACGTCTAAGTCGGTTAATAAGCATACGGCCCTCCTGATGGTAAGTGGTCACCGTAGCCATATGGATGCTTGCAACACACGAAGCATTGTTCACACGTTACCGACCTTTCCCACCTCCCCTATGAGCTCTGGCAACCTTACTCACCTCATATACCTATAACATCATCAGTAAAACAGCGAGGAGCCGATAGTTGTGTTTAAAATAGCATAGGAGCTTGGATCCTTATTCAACGGAGATTACTTCATTATTTTTACTTCAGCTTTCAAGTTGCTTCCAAGTACCAAAAAAGATGCTCCAGTCTATTACCTTACTTTTCGGTTGCTTGTATTAAAATATATTTCAATTACTTCATTTTAAAGTTGAAGCTGTAATGGTGCGTCTATGCTACGCGAAACAAGCACGAGCCAAGCCTCGAACGAATCTCTATTCGTTCATTGCTCGCGTTGTCAAGT
Organism: Polyploca ridens; assembly: GCA_951394255.1. NCBI lineage: Eukaryota > Metazoa > Arthropoda > Insecta > Lepidoptera > Drepanidae > Polyploca > Polyploca ridens. The sequence goes on from OX596252.1 coordinate 3,759,522, forward strand.
GTGGACGTACAATGACCCTACAACATGAGCGCGATGCGAATCCCTGTGTTCGTGAAATATCTGACAATCGGCGGAGCGCAGTCGAGCGCGAGACGAACGCTCGTTCGAGACTTGCATGTCCGTCCACGCTACGCGAACAACCAACGAATCCTATTTGTTTGTGACTCGGCTCGTGCTCGCTTCGCGTAGCATGGACGCGATAATAGGCCTTGTGTCAAACGACGCGACGTTTGAGAACAAACGCGATAGAAAAGACTTCTTATGAACGTAAAACCTTTTATAACAAGTTCTTCAATAAAATGAGATTTTCGCGGTTCCATTATTGGTTTATCGTTGTCGTTTTAGTTTATTAAATTTAATGAGCAAAAATAATTGTTTATACCCATTACTATATAAGTCAATATTTATACGTATTTTGTTCAATAGTAAAATAATTCATTTATGAAATATCAAAGTTCACTTCGCCGAACAATGTCGAATTCGAATCAATGTTACCAGATAATATGTTTACGATCCAGTGAAATCTTTATATTGGCAATAAACATGACAGAATTATGTTCTATCATTAATTTTATTGTAACCAATTGACTTGAATGGCGTATGACGATCGACCGCCATTTTGTTTTTTGTTTTCTTTACAGAGTGTTGACGTCGACACTGCAGCTGAACGGATGCTGCCATTTGCCTCGAGGTAGATACATCATGGGATGATGGATGGTATTCTCAGTTACATAGATTTTCTGTCAAAAGGTTTTTCTTATCGACGCCTCGTATTATCAACCCGTTAACGGTGAGTTACATGGGAAAATTTAACCGTTAGATTTTTTGTGATTTTATTAATCATGGCGAGATTTGTACAATAAAAATAAAAATTTTTAGAGACGCTGAATAAACGTTATTATTGATCCTTGGTGCCGAAGAAATAACTTGAGTCATTTAGAATATTTTTAAATCCCTGGGATACAATGCATCATTCTATTAATTCTAGGCCATGCCGGCGAATCGCGACCAAATCTATTATGTTGTTGTTATGTTTTGAGGGGTTTATAAAATATTTCAAGTATATTATAATTAATATGTTGCTGGTAATGTAATCTCAACATGGGAAGTGATTCAAAAATCTCTAAAATGTTTTATTTATTTGTACAAATCAATGTATGGATCTCGCCATGATTTTTTATAGCTCACAACATTAACAGATCTCAGAAATTTGAAATTTCGAGGGGCGATTTCAAACTCTATCGAATTATATGATTAAACGAAAGTCTAAACAAACGATTCAAGAGACTTCATAAAGTCCTATAAGTCAAACTATCAGGTACTCTAATCACAAAACCCAAGCACTTTTAATGAACCTGTTTACAACGATATCCAATTACACTATTATTCTTACATTCTAATCTAACCGAGGTATAAAGCTGTTTCCACGCGAATTTCTCGTTTGGAATACAATAATTTCTATCAAACATTGTATCGAGGTACATCAACAACTAAGCGGAAGGCTTACGTTTCGTCTCAATTGCTCCGGGCTATGCAAAGCGTTCCTTGCCCGCTGCCGGACGTTCCCGGAGGATTCCTAGATAGGAGTTAGTGTGTTATTTTGTTTGAAGTTAATTTTTTTTATATCCGTGTTTAGATGTTTTTTATGCAGATTATAATTCCAGTAAGTCGATTGAATGGACATCAAAATAATTGAAAGAACGTAGTATTTAATTAATTAAACATGCCAGTGTTATGGTGCGTCCATGCCACGCGAAGCGAGCACGAGCCGGGCCTCGAACGAACAGGATTCGTTCGTAGCTCGCGATTTCAAGGGTGTACGTACTTAACGAGCCTTCAACGAGTCTACAACGAGCGCGATGCGAATACATGTGTTCGTGAAAAAAATGACAATCGGGCGGAGCGCAGTCGAGCGCGAGACGAATGCTCGTTCGAGGTTCGCAAGCCTGTCCACGATACGCGAATCGTGCTCGCAGTGTGCTCGTTCGTGGCTCGGCTCGTGCTCGGTTCACAAAACCTGGACGCACCATTATATTTAAAAAAAAACATCGAACTAAAGACTTGATGTTAAAGGGAAGCAAAAAATGTTTGACACATGTTTCATCATGTCATGTCAACTTCCTAACAAGGATATAGGTAATAATACTGTATATCAGGTAGTAATTAGAAAGCTATTTACCGCGATACTTAATTTGAGCCCACCAACGGTATGTAAAGTTAATAAAACATGTTGGCCATGTCAGTTCTCATGGGGCCGTCTCTTACCCGTCTGCCGTCAGTCACGACTGGCAACAGTGCTTATTAATAACCAACCTCGTTAGTAAATTCTTATCTTCTAGTTAATGGCAACACTTTGGCGATTTACATAGCCGCTTGATGCTCAGGTTTGCATGCAACCTTTACTTAATCAAGTCGCTTTTACGTGACTTTTAATTCGAGACAAAATAATATTGAAGTCGATGTGCGTTCAAAAATGGGAACGTAAAAACACTTTCTTTATCCAATACCTTTATTTATCTTTTAACAATGCGCTTCTAGTGTTATCAGTCATGCGCATGACTGATGAGTATCTTTTTTAAATTGTTCGTTAAATTTTAGGTTTAAAAGAAGCGCCAGTTACTGGAAAGTTAATGGAGTTATTTTAGCGTGGGCAATATCAACATTTTATGAAGAAAGCTTATTTTTTGATATTGCTAAGCTTGTCCACAATCTTCATGGTAAGTGAGGATGTAGCCTGAATGTGTTCAGCTCGAAAACCTGAAATGGAACTGCCCCTCCAATGCAGCTTAATATTTATCTGTCACCAATCACGAGTATTACTGCCACTTCTGTGAGAGAAATAAATAAAAATTCTTATTATTATTACTTTTTTTTATACCACTAAGGTTGCAAACAAGCATACGACCCGCCTGATGGTAAGCAGTTGCCGTAGCCTATGGACGCTTGCAACACCAGGGGCATCCATCACTCGCGCCTTACCGACCCCTCCCCCTCCCTAATGAGCTCTAGCGACCAGGTCCAGGTTACTCACGCACAGGTCCCTAATTCTCGCGCTTTCGACATCGACGTCGAATAGACAATTGGCGAAAAACATAGAGTTCATCTATCAAAATGTATAATTTTTAAGATATCCGCCAAGTTTTTTGGTAAATGTCTATTCGAAGATGCGAGAGTTGGGGCCCAAGAACACAACATAAAGTTATTTGTCTGTGGTATTCTGTAAGGTAGCGGAATTTCCCCAGTCGAGCTGCTTTGAGCGAAATAACGCTACCTCTCTTAATAACTTAGATGAAACCAAAATAAGTAGAGACGGTTCGGATCTCATACCCATACGTTAACCGATAAAATTGTGTGCATTGAACATTTTAATATTGTTATCTCGTATACGCGACAGTCTATGTACTGCTGTCTGTTACGTGTCAATTATTCCCCGTAAGATGACAATGACGCTACAAAAGAACGTACCGTCTCTTTCCTTTTGCTTTTGCTTTATAATAAATCAATTTCATATTCTAACAACACGACTAATACTATTATATTGATTCTAAACTACATAACTACTTCCCACACGACATTTTTATAAATTCCTATAGTGAACCGGCTCTAAAGAGCACAATATAATAAAAAGTGTGCAGCCTCCCTGCGCATTAACGTCTCATATCTGAGATTGTTATCGTGACAATCTAGAGATGTTATCGCATGAATACATCAGCACCGGTGCCACATACAGTATGAACTTGGAACAAATCTCACATTAATCTATTGACGCAATGTTTTTTCTTTAGTGGTCGTTATATTCTTGAAAAATTAAAACTAAAACTTTCTAAAATTGGATTATTGCAATAATAGAGGGCTCAATATTTATAACTTATAGTTTGTATCCACCAATCATAAATAAAAAAGAAATCTATAGACCCAGTTCAAAAAATTACATATTTTTTTATCCATTATTGCAATCACACATCACGAATTGCAATAATGGATAAATAAATTTGTAGTTTTTTTTACAAGGTATAAAAAGTATCCAATACCTAAACATCTAATCGTAATATAGTAAATAAATATGGATGTTTTTAAACACATCTTAAATCCATGCTTGTAGAGTAGTCATTGCTACGTCTGTTTTTCAATACTTATGTGGTTGATCCTATATCCCTTTAAGAAACAGAAATCTAAATGGATTTATTTATTTATGATCCCAAGTTCACACTTACAGTGAAGATCGCAATGTAGGCACCATGTAAGCGGTACTCGAACAGAATATATTGTGTGTTAATGTATTCCGATGTTTGTTAACGCGTCCGTTATTGAATAATTGGCCTGCGCGTGCGCCGCAGCCACCCGCCGCACACTTCCGCACCCGAACAATGTGACAACCAAGACAAATATCATCTGTTTCATTTATAAATTACATAAGCATTGTCGTTTACACAATGGAGTCCACTTTTGAGATATAGGTAAATGAAAAATTTACAATGTATAGGTATGCCATCATGAGGTGAACATGATTTACTCAGGGGTGGTCTAGTTACGCTAAGTGCTAAATATGAAAATCCTACAAGACTATATCTATTTCTTTACCGGGGTTTAAGTGTATTCTAAACCGGTGGTAGATTCAACTATATGTACCAACTTAACGTTCATAAGTTCCTTACCAGGGAGCCAATTCTCAACACACAAACAATTGTTTGGTTTAATTAAACCCTATTTTTTGAATAAAGGACAGAAATGTCGTTGTTGTTATTTTTGCTGTGTCCGACAGGGTCCACAATTTTATTTTACTTAATTTACCACCTAAGGTTTAATATTGATGTGGAAAGCAAATAAAGAATATGAATATGAAATCTGATGAAATAATAAATCAATAATATTTTGTATGAATTAACAAATAGTTATAAATATCGCAAAACCACTCCCGAAGCACAATCACAACATAAAAAATGGAATCCCGTTGAAAACAAAACATAACAGGCTGTTTAACATTTTCTAACAGTTAACCTTTCCAAGTACGATAGCAGATATCCCATCTGACCCGCGCTCCACTCTCAAACGATAGTTTATACCAAAGATCCGCTTATTTGATAAGCATAATATAAAATATGTGGCTAAACCAGTAGCGCAGCTCTGACTTTGATGTCGTTTGACGCGATATACAGCCTTATGTATCACGATAATGATCTTGATAAGATAATAGATATATGTAACTACTTTGATTATCAGATATTGTTAGATAATATCAGATTATTGGATATTTTATCGTGGATTGAGATTAGTCAGACTATAATGATGACTAATGTATTTACGATGGAATTTCAACTGGACAAATCAATATACTGGTATAGATTTTACTGTACGCTATTGCTCCATCCATAGGCAGCTCCTTGACACTAGATAGATAACCTAACAAGCGCTGTATATTTTGACGCGTGAGCGCGTTGATCCTGTGAGCTCGCGGATGGAATGCGCCTTCCTCCTATACACATTATGAAAAATAAAACTCCAGTAACATCAAGTCAACTGCTTAACTTATTCTTCTTAAAAAAAACTCGGTCTACCCTTTTGTACCAGTTATGATGAGTTGATGGTCGTTTGTTTTCATGATTTTGTCATGATTGTCTCTAAACCGATTTATTATGGTGCTTTTATTCAGTCTGGTCAACTTAGTTTCACTAGTTGGTTAAAATTTTTTTTTACTGATTTTTGTCCTGTAAACAGAAGACCATTGATTATTGTTATTATTTCTGGTGGTCTATTAAATAAGCAAAAATAAAATTTTAATTTTTAACCTATTATAAGATTGAATTGGATTTGGAAAGCCTCGGAAGCATTTGGTCATCTTTAATGTTTCTTGTAATATCAAGAAATGACCACTTATGAGCGTAAATACTTCTTTACAATGTGAGAAATTATGTTAAACAAAATATCCATCTCAAGGCTATGCTACAGATATGCATAGCTATATATTTCACACAATTCAAAAAGGTGTACTCTTAAACTGTTACCAATAACTTTCACAATTGCTCAGAACACGATACGCACAATAAAGTCTGTTATACAAATGGTCCTATTCAGAGGTTAGGTCAGGCCTGCGCCCGCGTTAGATTTACGCGATTTACAACCAGCAAACGTAATCGCGATTTATAATCTATACTAATGTCAATAATCTAAGAGATGGGACAAGTAGGCGCCTAACAATACTGTAGTAGATGTTATTTGGGATAATTAGATTAATTCAGAATGAAGCCAATTTATTTTAAACTAGGCGATCCCCGCGGTTTCACTCGCGTTCCCGGAATAGACAGTAGCCTATAATATTTTCATCCTCTAGGGGAGAATGTGTTTTAAATTTGGAATACTTACCGAAATTTATACTGAACTACATCTGTGTTTACACCATTGAGTTTGTATATAAAGCATTATACATATTTTTAAAAAAGGAATATGCAAATCATCTCATCAACAATAAATGTACCGAACAAAAATGTAACTCTATCAATAATTGGACCAATGTTTCGAATGTTAACTTTTACTTTTAATTGTCATTATTTTTAATAAATGCTTATCTCATATTATTATTGTGTTATTTTTTTCGCAAATGGTACGAAAAGTAGAGTATTTTCCTCGGTGATAAAGCTGTCTTAGTCTTAGGTGAACTTAAATCCCTCGCTACACTCAGGACTCGTCTTAAATCCCTCGCTTCGCTCGTGATTTAAGTTTTTAACACCCTCGCTACGCTCGGGAGTAAACCTCGAGTCCTTCGCTACGCTCGCGATTTAAATCGTCACCCGCGACAGAAGACATTGCTTTATCCCCTTGGTTAATAATCTACTATTTTTGAAATTCATAAGGATACCACGGAGAATGTGGCTGTTTGACGTGAAAGGAAAGGACAGAAAAAGCAAAAAAAAAAGAGTTGTATAATGAAATTCAGTACAGCATTATAACACTGTTTTGGTTGATATAATGGTCACCATGACAACCAGTGTTTTAATGTTTGCTATAAGCTAACTGTCTCAGGAACTTTAATAGAAGATTTATAGCATGGGTGTAGATAAAGTATATTATGTATTTACAAACAAAAAAGTTGTATATGTATTGTATCAGTCAATCAGTCATAGTACAAGCTTTTCTTAGATTGTGATGCCCCAGGATATTTATTTATTATTTATTTAGGCTTTGTTGGCCTTCGGCCACGTCACCACCAAGCTAAGGCTGTAGGTAGTATCAAGTGAAGGTCACAGGTCGCTACTTCAAAAGAGTTATTTTTTTATACTATAAAGTCTGTTAATAAGCGTACGGTCCACCTGATGGTAAGCGGTTACCGTAGCCATATGGACGCTTGCAACACACGGGGCATCACTCACGCGTTACCGACCATCCTCCTCAATGAGCACTGGCCACCTTACTCACGCGCAGGAACACAACATAAAGTTATTTGGCTCTTCTGTAAGGTGGAGGTACTTCATCAGTCGAGCTGCTCTTTGAGAAAATAAACGCTCTCTTGAAAATTATGTTTATAAAACTAATATGCTAAGGTAAAAGCATCTTACCATTCTGCTGCATACAATGTCTGATATTGTAAGTAACAATATGGCAAATATACTGCGATAAGAAAACTAAATCAACAGATATTTTACTTTAACTACTTATTAGCATTTTATATCAATTTAATATTAACATAATAATCTCTACACTGTTATACATTATTCATTGAAACTAGTTTTTGTTACAATGTTTTTGACTGACATTAAAATGTATCGATTTATCGGTATTTACTATATAATAACTGATGTCAAACGAGTAAGATTACGTAAGACACAGATTAGATTATAGTTATAATACTAAGATAATAAACTAAACATTGATTCTATATATTAAAATGTCAAGGGAAAAACCCCCCCTTTTTGAGCATATCACGCAGAAAGCTTATACCTACCTAGTTTGTTGCCGAACTCTTCTCAGTGTATTCTGAACCGGGGTGGTAGAGTCAACTATTTACGTTCATAAGCCTCATCAGGGCCTAAAACGAATAAATAGCTTTATGATACTACAACAAAAAATGAATTATATTATATTATATTATTCAATCACTGGGCGACCACCATAAATGTGATATTTAATTTTTAGTGAAGATACATTCAGAACTGCTTCTTTCGCACATATAGTTCGGGCACAGCAAAATGGACTGTACCTAATGTATGAAGAGAAGTGGTATAGGAAAAGATTTATTGGTAGAGGATTTACCTTGCGCCTTTTAAGCATATTTCTCCTTGCTCCGATTTAGATCACAGAGTACATAAGTCTGTACCAAGAGCTTGATAAAATTATTTTTAATTTGATTTCACAATTAAATTACCTTTATATTGTTTATTTATTACATACATATTTATGAGCGCTCGTGGTTTAGCATGATTAGCCGTTCTTAATCGATCGGCAAAGTTAAGCTACGCCTGTCGTGGTCGGTACCTGGATGGGTGACCGCCTAATGGTATTTCAAATCGAGCGTTCCGTGCTTCGGCAGGCATGTAAAGCCTTTGGTCCCGGTTATCACTTAATTGTGATAGTCGTTAAGCTAGTTGGATGCCTCCTAGGCGGCTTGAAAAATTCCAACAGTAGGTTGACCACTAGCCTATCTCCACCTATCCGCAGTGGGCACGCATGGTGGAGTATTGCCCATTCCCTTTCACCTTCATTTGTGAAAGGAGGCCTGTGCTCAGCAGTGGGACATTATAGGCTGATGATGATAATGATGATGATATTTACAAGAAATAAATAAAATATAATGTATATTAGAAAATGTTCTCGATTTAGGCTGGCAGTTTTCCCTCTTTAAAGTAGGTATAACAGGAAGAAAGAGTGGATAAATTTCATGTCTCGTTTTAATATAACCACACATTTCACACAATTTTACTGCAAAGTTGTGAACTTAGATTGGACGCAATGTAAGAGTGTGTATAATCGCAATCCTATATCTGAGGTAATAAAAAAACATGGTTGCCGCATTTTCTGAGTTCCAGGGTTATTCAATAATTAAACTAAAACACATACGGTGTAAGATCACTAAATTAGTATAATCAAGTAGGCAACACATAAAGTGTAAAATTTACATGTAATCGACAGATAAGACCCTATCGGCCAACATAAATACACTGTGTTATGCCCAGTAGCTAATCGACATATTAAAGTGACACCTCAGTCCGTCTGTGTGCAATTATGTTAATTATACGTGCCACCTTATATTCTAATGAAGGTGTGCACGCGCCGGTTTTTTGTTTCTACTTTTTGTTGACGTGAAAATATATGTACATTTAGTTAATAGGTTTCATTTGCATATAACTTCAGTATAGATAAATAAAAGATCATCTTATAACATATTTTCTTGTTACAGTAGCGCCTCGATTATCGCGTCTTCGACACTGATGTCGCATTAGCATTAGCATGCGACAACAGTGTAGCATCAAATCGGCACCGTTGCAGATTCCCCTACCCTATTCAAAGGCGAAATTCTACCAGCCTTCTGAGAACTTCAGCAGACTCGAGGATTTTTTTATATATATAAAAAGTAGATTGTAGAATGTAGATACTATAATAATATCATATTAGTAAGATAAAATATTTATGCATGGAAATATTAATTTTATCAGTGGCAAAGAAAAGTTTAATGAAGTGTCATTCATTCATCAGTGATGTTCCAAGGGCCGATAATTTGTCATCGTTTTTTTTTAATCGATACATCGTACTTGCTAGCTTTGAGTTAGAGATATGTTAGCATCCACATCTCTAACTCAAAGCAATATCTCTTGCTCTACTTTAAAATGTAATAAACAACACATGTTATTATTTTATTAATATTAATTATTCGTGTAATGATTTACACAAGAAGTGGTCTGTCATATAATGGCACGTGTTCGCGAACATTAATCACTGGCTAAGTGGTTACTTATATATATGATAACTGTGATAAGTTATGATACGCAGCTCATAATAGCAAGAAGAATATTTTAATGATTTAATTGATTCGATCTTGCTCCAATACGAGTTTTGGATTTACTTATTGTTTTTTTAAATATTCACATTATCTTTGTTCATATTAAACTTTTTAGAGTCTTTAACTCTCACTATGAGACAGTAGTGACATGTAAACCAAGGCAAATCTAAAAAGCCATATTTGACAAGAGAGTGTCTATCCTTGTGTAGAGAACGCCTGTCCAAAGGGACTTATTAAGATGATCCTAATTTAGATAGATAGATAGATAGATAGATAACTCTTTATTGCACACCAAAAAAACAAAAACAATAAAAAGATAACAAAAGTACTTAAAATTAATTACTGTACAATGGGCGGTCTTATCGCTAAGAAGCGATCTCTTCCAGACAACCTTTGGATGGAGAGGAATCAATATACTATAAAAGACGGTGGTGTCATTTTATGATAAAGAAAATAAAAAAGATAAATCAATAAATAAAATAAGTACTTACATAGTTAAAAAAATATATTAAATACATATAAAAATAATTTACATATATATATATATATAAGTATAGGAATAGATATTGTACAAATAAATACAAACCAAATATTATACTACGATACATATAAATATAGGTACTAGGCAATAAAAACATTCATAGCAGCAAGAAGTTAGTTAGTTTATAGAAAGATAGAACTTTTTAACATAATCTTTAAATACTGGAAGTGATGGCGCTCTCTTTATTGAAACCGGCAATGCATTCCAGAGGCGAACCGCTTGGACGGTAAATGATTTATCATAAAAGGAGCTGTCATGTAACGGTGTTTTCAAAATAAGATTTTCTGATGACCTGAGTGACTGAAGGAAATCAAAACGTTCCTTAAGATAGCGTGGGGCGGTGGGAACAAACAGTATTGTATAAAGAAGAGAAAGTATATGAGTATTCCGGCGAAGGCGTATAGGAAGCCACTTGAGTTTAGCACGATATTGGGAGACATGATCATATTTGCGCAAGCCAAATATGAATCTTATGCAGAAGTTTTGAAGTCGCTCAAGTTTATTTAGCTGGTCCTCCGTGAGGTCTAGATAGCAGGCATCGGCGTAATCTAAAACGGGTAGCAGAAGAGACTGCGCGAGCGCAACTTTAGTGGCAGTAGGCAAGAAATTACGGAGTCTTCTCAGGGAACCGGCTGATGCAAACAACTTGCGACTGACTGCCGCCATCTGAGGACCCCATGTGAGACATTGGTCCATGATTAGACCCAAGTTTTTTACATTATCACTATAAGGAACAGTGGCACCACAAAACTGAACTTTAGGCAGATCAGACCAGTTAACTTTTGAAATCCTTCGGGAACTGCCGAGAATTATAACCTGAGTTTTCGAAGGATTAATTTTTAGGTAAGGATTCAGTTCTTAAAATTTTTTATATCAATAAAGCATACCATAATATATTATTATATTGATAATAGTTGTGCAAATACTACCTGCCACAGTTAACTTGAGACCCGAGAGGCACCTTACTAAACAAAACCTACATTGAAACGCGATAGTCTACTTTTTTGCAGTTAGCACGTCATCCATGCGACATTTGAAGTCACTTAGGTGGGCTATTTGCATCAATCATCATCAATTTCTAGATTTGAAAATCTCAAAGTGTAATTTAATTAAACTCCCACATAAAAAAGAGGTTATTTTATTGCATCTCCCAGTTTTTATGATCCGATATGATAAGTAATGATAGGCAACGTGCAAGTTGCGTGCCAGCCGCACATTTCGGATATCCTGCGGATATCACGCTCATGTCCACTCTGATTTATATCCGCACTGATCTGGCGTGTCATTATGGTATGATAATTAATTAAGCTAGGCCGTGATACGTGATAGCGGTGTTCTTTATTTCTTGGTGTCTTGTGATTCTGGTTCATTTTTTGTTCGAAAATTTTATTGTATTAAATATGCGATTTTCAAGGCACTCCAAGCTTACACGGGAGTTTCACATTGCAGATATCAGCCATATTTTTCGGAAAATATTGGGATATTATTTACGAAAATTAAATGTCAAGATTGATGAAGTATAATCCCTTCCATGTGTTCTTACCACATTATCACTAATTAATTTATCTATAACTAGTCTTAACATAATATAATAAGTAATTTAAACAAAACTATACTAAAAAACTTAAACTAAAAAATTAAATACTAATAACTAAAACTAAATCTTAAGAAAACTAAAAAAAATAAAAAAAAATTATAACTAGTTGTTCGTGTCCGGCGTGGCCCGAGTGAAATTTCAGTTAAATTATTGGAGTTTTCCTAGGGATCCATATTTTTTTAAGTAATATAATATATTCTATGTCACTCAGTGATAATGTAGGATTCACCTGGTGAAAGATTTTTAAAAATTGGGCCAGTAGTTATTGAGTTTATTCATTACAAACAAAAATACAATAATCCAAATTTTCTCTCTTTATTATTAGTGTAGATTTCGATTAGTGTAGATGTAGATTACACATTTTCGGTAAAAATTGGATCTAATTATATCATGCATACACAAATCTATTGCGACTCTCATGAAAAAATCCAAAAAGCAAATAAAATATATATGCTTTATCCAAATATGGATTGTAAAAGCTTATAGTCATAATCAGTACCGATAAAAGACATCAATATCATTAATCTCATCATTATAAATAGAAAATAATTTAATAATAATAATAATGAGAAAACACTGACAAAAACATGAATAGAACACAATCTGCTATTAACAGATAGCTTTATAGTAATTAAAGACTTGATTAAAAACTAAACTCAACGTTGATTGCAATTGAACGGTAAAGTATATAATACAGCTAAGTCATCTATGCTATTATAAATCTTGATACGAGCTGATAAAATAAAAGCTTAAGCAATTCATGATGTGTAAATAAATGTAGCTGAGATAAAAAGAGTCTTATCTCTAGTACTCAAGCTCAGCCAAGACGCAAACAGTTAAACCAACAGACTAAACATGCCCATTATATGATATAACGTGAAACAATTGACAATAAAAACAAAAACTAACAAACGCTTTGGCGATGAAGAAATAATTAAAGAATATTGAAGAAAGAAATATTTAAATGGAAGAGTTGAAAAGGCGAGGGAAGGAAATAAGTATTTTTTCAACCTTTAAGATTCAAACTTTAAGACCTTAGTCAATATAGAAGTTTATGTTAAATATAAATTACTTATTAGCCTAATATTAAGGCTAGGTAGATTATACACTAAAGAAGGACCTAGGACAAATAAAAAAAACCTTTCAGAAGTTTAAAACATCTGATAAAGAGTACGCTCATGTCTGCGTCTAAGAATCAAGACGAAGATTACTCCAGCTCATATTCACAGGAACCGATCGAGGAGAGATTTTAGGCGCCGATCCCACAGCGAGCGATCTAGTATTCTACGTGCGTTCTCTTTGACCGCCACGGTCGCTGTGTGCAATGATCAAAAGCGACCGCAGAACTCTAGACCACTGGCTGTGGGATCAGCGCCCCAAAGTTCTCTACGTCAAATTCATACTCAATGGTTTCGATTCTCCGCGCGGTAGAGAACCGAGCATGCCATTTCTACTATCACGATCAAATGAAACACGGCATTACCCTAGAATGTTTAAAGATGATAAGGAAAAAACTGTAGATATTCATGAATTCAAATTCAAAATCATTTATTTAAATAGACCTTCGCAGGCACTTATGAAAAGTCTGACTCTAATACTCTAATACCGGTTCGGAAGGTTGCATTTGCTAAAAAGAGCCGGCAATAAACTCAGCAATTACTCTTTTCAAAACAAGCTTAGAATGTAAAGTTTACAAGAATACAACTTGTCCTTAGTTCTATTAAATCTAATTCGCAAACCAAAGTAGAAACGCAGCAAGTTAGTCATAATAACTTGTCAAGCACGCTTCGAGGTCAAAAAAATATTAATTTTTACTAGACTCTGCTAATTCTACTGCCATGTAATAGGACCGTAAAAATGTAGCGCAGCTAGTTTAGAAAACCATAAAATATATCAGTTAATTTACCTTATAAGCGAACAAGGGCACACATTACACATTAACACATTGCTTATCGTTTCTGCTAACCATTTTTCTCCACTATACTATACTATGGGCCTCATAATGGTATTTAAACGATGGTTCACTAAAGTAATTAATGCCCTTATAAGTGTGTACGAACCCATGTTTTCGTTGTAAATACGTTTATAAAGAACATATAAATATTTTACTGTTTTTTACATCACTTTATGTTCTTAAGCTAGTTTAATATCTTATTACACCAATTTTTAACATTTAATTGCCTTATTTAGTGAATTGATGCAACTTTCCACCATACACTCAAAAATGGTTTTCGGAAAAATCGTTCCAAAATCTTAGCGGCATACAATTTTACACAAGAAACACTCAATATTATGAATAATAAAAAATATGCTATAGGAATCCTTCTAGATATGACTAAAGGATATGATAAAGTAAAAAATAACATATTATTAAATAAATTATATGGTGTAGGAGTAAGAGGAGTAACTCATAAATAGTTCACGTCATACTTACTTACAGAATAGGGAACAATTCGTGGAAATTCAAAACTACAACCATGAAACTGGTTTAATTAGCTCGGTGAGATCAAAAGGGCATTCGAATAAAAACTCAATACCACAAGGAACCGTCATCGGGTGTTTACTATTTCTTATTTACATAAATGATCTTCCTAAAATTATGAACGAGACGTGCGTACTGTTCGCAGATGACATCTCAATTATATCACCGTGCTCTACAAGCGAAAACCTAAACGCGACATTGAATAATATTCTTGATAGCATTACAAATTGGATGAACGACCACAACTTAGAAATTAACTTCAAAAAATCAAAAATAATGCAATTTAGACCGTATCAGAAGCGCCCTTTAGATATAAATTTTACATACCACGGTATACATTTAGAAAGCGTTAAAACTTTCACATTACTGGGGTTGCATTTGGATATTCACATTACTTGGAAAGCACGTATACAAAAAATAAAAACAAAACTAGCAAAATTTATTTATGCCTTACGAGAAATAAAGAAAACTACAAATTATAAAACCGCGTTAGCTATATACTATGCATACGCATATGCATGGTTCGCTTACGGTATAATTCTCTGGGGCAATAGTACTGATATTAAAGATCTTTTTATTCTACAGAAAAAATGTCTTAGAGTTATTGTAAATATAAGTGACATGGAAAGTTGTAAGCCACATTTTGTAAAACACGAAATGCTTACCTTAACATCATTGTACATTTTTGTAATTTGTAAGTTTGTTAGAAAGTACCCTAATTTTTATACAAAGCAATCTAATATGCCACGCCAACACGCATCACGCTTTAAAAATAAATTAATATTACCATCGTCAAAATTAGAATTACACAGTACAAGCCCAAATGTAATGTCAATTAAAATATATAATAAAATACCGGACGATATAAAAAACGAGGAACGGGAAAATATATTTAATAAACGCCTTAAGTCACTACTGATAAATAAATGTTATTATACATTAAATGATTTTCTAATTGAATAATGATATGTAATTTAATAATAGATAGGGTATGATTATAAAATTGACGATTATGTTGTTCCAAATTTTTATTGATATTGATATTTAGTTTCAATTTTTAATTTTATTTTTATTGACGATATATAGATTCATCTTTTTCAAATGTGACATGACTTAGAGTTAGCTATTTTTTTAATAATTATAGTTATTTTATTGTATTGTTTTTAGTATAACTTTTAAAACTAGGCTAGTTATTACTACTTAAGTTTATATTATTATTACTAAGTGTCAATCTCTAATTGCTGTGCCCTACAGGGTCCATGTGAACCATTTCATATTGTTTAAGACCTTACTACACACATGTGATGCAATAAATGAATGAATAAAAAGTTTCCTGAGTCCTACAATCTAGGGAGCTTTAAGCTTTGAGTGAATTAGCTTCTTCTAGGTACAGTAGTACCCAACTAATATGGCTTACCGATGTACCTGCGCAGAAAATACATTTTCAAAGCGAGAGAAACGCTATTGGTCGGCAACTGCCGCCATGTTAGCGCGCGCCGTGCGGAGGGGCGTGACTTGCGAGTGAGACGGAACTAACAGCTGCAGTGTAATTATGAACCTTATATGTAGTAGTGAACTAAGGTTGATTATAAGTTTTAAGCATTCTTTCGTAAATCTTCGAGGCTATATTTTCTTTTCTGTGCGAACGAAGATTCGCGACGCGCCATATCAGTTGGGTACTACTGTAAACGTCTTACTTTTTAGGATACGTCATTATTGAGTCAGCAGTCAAATTAAAATTTAAACCAATAATATATAGTAAACAAGTTTTTGTTAAAAATTCCATTTTTAATACAAGATTTTTGTGGTGACTTTACTTTTTGTAGTCTGTTTTTGCATTTTTTCATTTGTATGCTAATGTATACCAAATTTCAGCTCAATCGGACACTGAGAAGTCGGTTAAAACCTTGCAAGATTCGATTACAGACACCGGACAGGTGAAACTAAATAAAAGCTTGTAAAAATATGACCGATATTTGCATTACCTACTTTTGAGTTTGGTTTAAGACATGACATGACTATTGTTATAATTTCAGATTTTTTTTTGTATTTTATTGCCTTTATAAGATCTTTTTGAAGGGTTACTAAAGTAACCAACTTATAGGTAATACCTATATTCTTATTTAGTAAGTAAGACAGTAAAAAAACGCATGTTAAATAAATTCAATTAGGTTCGTTATTTATTTATTAATTAACCTTTGGTCAGATGATTAACATTCTCTTTGCTGATGACGAACAAAAACTCCATAAAGAAATAAGTGATGCTGCATCGGATAGCGAAGATGAGGCAAAATGAAATATATATTATATTAGACAATGGAATTTAACAACTCATAAAAAAGTTTATATGTGATCTATATCGACTCTAGAAATCTTTTGAAACCCGGGATCTTAATTAATAAATAATATCAACTAAACTCAAAAATGATGAATTTCATATAGACCCTGATAAGGCAGCTACGAACGTTCCAAATTAATTCCTCCACCGGCTCGTAATACACTTGAACCGAGAAGATTTCCGGCAAGAAACTCAGTAATCAGTAGAAATTATTGTCACTTGTCGTGTTGCTCTAGACACCGCTGACCACAAATCTATATTCTTATATATATATATTTTTAGGGAACTATGTGTAAGCCTTCGTAGGTATTAAGACATGGAGTCAAACTCCATTGTCTCTATGGATTAACACACAAAACACCCGCAAATTTTCAGAATTCATTAGTAGATTGAAAAGCGATGCTTATGACATTATATTATCTGAGAATGAAAAACTACTTGAGTTATTTTCAATGAACGTCATATCCACATGAGATAAAAACTAGATGTGTGGATGCGTATAATAGCGTTAGCGAGCAGCACAGCTACAGCGATAAGGCTGGAAGACCACTGTGAACAGGCGCTGCTTGTAGAGGCTGGTCTGCTTAAGTTTGCTATTAACTTATTGAATATCGATTCAATCTAATCTGTAGTTTTGCTGCCGCTCCGGTGCACGTAATTGTTGTCAGTGCGATTAGAATGTAAATACTATGTAATAAATCTAAGCTTGTTTTGAAAAGAGTAATTGCTGAGTTTATTGCTGGCTCTTCTCAGCAAATGCAACCTTCCGAACCAGTGTTAGAGTATTAGAGTCAGACTATTCATAAGTGCCTGCGAAGGTCTATTTGAAATAAATGATTTGAATTTGAATTCAACGCTCTCAACTAATATTGAGTTCCAATCTCAGGAACTCAATGTTAGTAACGAAGTCTCTTCGTTACTAACACCTAATTATAGAGTCGCAAGAGTTGATTACCGCAACGATTCGATCAACAAGACTCACCCAATCATAGATTCATTCTCAAATCGAGTAATAATTACCGATATGGACAACTCGTTGCATTGTGCCTAAGTCTAACTAGCCTAATGAATCGATTCTGTATCGATTCGATCAATTAAGGACGTCCGAGTATCGATAAATCACGACTGTACATGACTTTGATGAGACTGTTGCCTAATAAAGAAATGCGGTAACTACGGTATAGTCTAGTTGTGGACTTATTATACGCATTGGGTGTAATGCATTCATAATAATTAAGATGTGAAGATAAAGTCTGCTTTAAGAAAGCCGAGCTTAAATGAGCTATTATTTCTTGCGTCGGAGCAAATGATAGATATCCCTTGCAATTTCTATAGATGTCAAACTGGATATATTTTTCACAAACTATTTTCCCCGTGGGTTCAACCGCGGTTCCCTATGTACCTTATACTCTAGGAATATTTCCTCCAAAATTCAAACCTCTAGGTCCACCGATTAAGTCTGTGCATTTTCTGTCAGTCTGCCATTTCATATAGATATCCACGAGTAAACTCCTTGTTCATGGCTTTAGAAATGCACGTATATGACGTCACATTTACTTATGACATTACTATTTACATCGATAAACCCAATATAACCACTTTTAGGTGGTGCTAGGTTTATACTTTTCTTAAAAATGCCACATGACTCTGTGTCACCCTTCCTACCATAATCACTCGTATTTATTTGTTTAAAGTATTGTACAATTTTATAAAATATAGTGGGTAGGTTGATAGCTATTAAAAAGTCAAAGGAACGCAATAAAAGTGTAATTATTCTAAAATTACACTTTTTGTGGGACTTTTGGCCCATCGAAGACCCGCCTGCCACCGCCCGCGTGGTAAAGTTAACTAACATAATCGAAAACTATTTAGTTATTTGCTTCTGAAATACTCCGCCCTCGAACTCTGCCACCCCTAGGCCATGTTGCTATTAGGCATCGAAGAAAAATCCCTTCAGAGTACTAATATCCAATTCCGAGTGATTATGCACAGATTATAACAGTACCGACCAATTACTACATCTAAATGTTTATTGTATCTTTGACTTAGCCAATCCGAGCGCATTGTCAGTGGTGGGGGCTTGGCGAAATAGATTTCAAACAAATAAACGACATTTCATTTCTTTGGGTTATTGTTCGATGCCTAATGGTATGGTAAGTATGGGTATACAACGTGTAACAGATTTAGATACTAAACCGTTAAACGGTTTGTTCAGAATTTTTTTATTCTGAATCGTTTTATGTAACTTAAACACAGATATTTAAAGTTACATAAATTGATTCAGTGGGCGATTCTGAACAAACCGTTCAACGGTTTATCATCCAAATCTATTCAAATTATTATTTATCATAGTTCATTCATAGGTCAAGATCATTAAATATAAAAACCTTTATTTTGTTCCACCGCATTAGGAATTCAGGAATAATTTCCCCTAGAACTAGACTAGTTCAATATTTTCTTGTTGGTGTTTGCTTTCATGACCATTGACAAGTGCACTACAAATCAAACTAAAGCCCATTCATACTAGTGTATGCCCACGAGCGGCGATGTAATTACGAATATTCACGGTTGTCGCGCGGTCACGCTGCGGTGACGCGACGTGCGCGGTGCGAGCCACTCGTTAGCCACTTGCGATTTATTCACGTTACTGTCACAGTTTGTTATGTAATTTATTATTTTACAGTGTGAATGTTTGATTTATTTATGAATGGTGAATTTGTTCGAATCATAATCACGTCGTGAAACTCAGTTTTACGGCCCACGATTTTATTTACATAATGTTTGTCTCGTTTCTAACTTCTTGCTAATATATTTGACAGCGTCTTGCTTATTTGATATGTTTAGCTACGAATGTTTGATGCTCGTTATCTGTCTTGCCTGCAATGCTCTTTTTATTCCCTTCTTAAGAATGGAAAAATATATCAATTACAATGCGTCTAAAATGAATAATTGCCCTCTATGTATCCGGTATCAATGTTTTCTCTTATTCTTCTATTTCTTTCACAGCTGCACATTATCCAGCGACAACACTTATAATTATCCTCACCCTATATATCACTTTTTACCGTAGAATGCGTACGGAGTTTGCAATTGATTCCGCACGTTCACGCAAGCTGGTGAGATTTCCACTCGCCAATTGCACGGCAAAAACGCACCAGGCCATTTACGCGCGTCTGTACATCCGTTGGCGCCTTTATTACGCACCCTCTGCCCACTCACGCCTCGCGCCCGACCAATCACAGTAATCTATTCTAAATTAGAGCTTCACGCGCGTTTCTCGCGCGATTACAATCGAACGTTGCGGTTTCTGCGCGAAACGCCACTTTGATGTTATTATTTTTTATTGTGTTTAACTGTTCCTTTATTTGCGGTTTCTGTAATGTATATGTTTTTTTTAGTTTATTTATTTCTGATAACAATGTTGAGTATTTACTCATGAAACGCTATATAACTAATATACTGTTTTTTTTTTAAGATAGCACAGTATTCTCTCACTGAAATGTGTACATTTTTGTGTAGTAAATAAAGTTCTATATTCTATTGCTATCTTAAAAAGTATCTCAGTGTGAACTGATCCTAAATAAATAGTCACGTAAATAATGTCACATTACTTAAGTGGCAGATGATTGATAAGTATGTGATAACTTAAATAGTGTTTAGTTAAATTTTATAAGATAGTAAAAAAGAGTTTTTTAGTTTCATTTATCTACTATCATTCGGTCACTTTCTAACGTCATATAATAAAAAGAGACGAGGCTATTTTAAAACATTGTTTTACTTTAAACCACGTTTTGTAATAAGGGGGTTAGTGTTTTGATTCTTGATACTGCGGTAAGGATCACCGCCAACGTCATCAAGGTCATCGTTTTCTCTCAATTTATTAATTGTTTAATCTTTGTAATATTTTGTCTGGACGCGATCGCGTCTTGGCGATAAGACCCTACATTGTACAATCATTAGTATTAAATAATGTCTTATCTATCTATTTATCTATTATAACATACATGTAACATGTATAATCACAAGTTTTGTTCTATGTATCACCTGCCATCGTCATGGGATCTTACAATTTAATACATTCTGTTTTACCGATCAATCTTATTCGTTTATGGTTTTGGTGCAATTAAAATAAGAATTGACATTTTAATGGCCATAGATTTAAACTCACGTCACTTCCACACAGCATCGTTAGCGACAGAACACGAAATAATATTTCAAACTTCAATTACACCATCCGTCAACATCGATGTTCCGTAGGGGCAGCAATTTTGTCATTCAAAATCGCTAGGACCAGTGTATGGCCCGTTATGGGATTAATTAATGTTCCGCCGGTCGCGGGCGGCCATAATCCGATGTAAACGAGTAGTTCGCTTGTCACACATGTATAAGAAAAACGTTGGAAGCGCGTGTACCGATCGTGACTACATCAGTCAAATCTGCGCTTGATATTCAAGAGATAGCATTCGTTACAAGTCCTCGGTACGCGTACCTCTCCGTACAGACGTACACATTATTTGCTGAATATATTATTGTAACGTCCTGTTACAGTTTCATTATTATATTTAAATAGCAACACGTTAGTCCACATTACTGAATTATAGCAGTAGTAACTATCGGGAATACAGAAATCAATCTAATTGATCATCATATTTCTTAAGGTTTTTGTTGGAACAGGACATAAGATGTCGCAAACATGTAACTATGTTAACGAGTATCTACGCGGAGAGCTTTTAGTATAATTTTTCATTAAGCTAGTAAACTAGACGTATATTTAAGTCGTAAACATCTAGTGCCTATTTCCATCTCTAGAAAACATTCAAATTGCAGGCTTGTAAACTTGTTATTGATTCATGATTGATATTTTCATATTGACAGATTATATATTCTATCACGTTACTTTCGAATGATAGTTTCGGAAAACACAAAACTGGCACATATAAAAAAAACTAAATATCCTACAATCATATCCTTACGTCTTTCCAAACAGAACATGACAGGAAACTAACTCCAACAACTTTATTTTATCACCCTTCAAGTATACCATAACCCTTAACCTATATTAATTAGGATTCAAAATAGTAAAACAGCCTGAATAAAGCGGTAAATGTAAGTTTGTTGCGACCGTAGAGAGATGATACGTAAAAGGCGTTGCACATTGCACAAAGACCGTTGCGTTTAGTTTAAAACGCACAATGCTAATAAAACAAGACAAGTGATGTCGTTAAATGAAACGTACAACTGGTACAAGCCACGTCGTACAGGAAAGCCCTACATCAGTGTACTAAGCCTCTTAACTGATAAAATCTTTGTTAATTTTTATCACCACTTAACAGAGGATCGTGCTCAACTAAATACTCCATAAAACAAGAGACTTCAATAACCTATTTAAATTACAGAAGTGCTTTCTATTTTCTAGCAGTTGGAGTAGTTATTCTATAAAGTTTTATAGAATAAAGATTCCTGAAGCTATGGAGAATTCACTACAAGTGCGTGTCTCGAGAAAAAACACGAAAATATAAAAGTGGAACATAATATGAATTGTATATTCGTTTTACTTGGCCACTAGCGAGAAACCTCGTAAACACAAATGGTGATCACAATTTCTTTGGATAATTTTACTCCATTCCGCTATGTTTCTATTTCATGTCTTTTCCTTTTGCTAATGTATGAAAAGTATTTCTGTTTTTTTTTGTGTAGAGATTATATCGTCCCTCAATGAGTCTTTATTTCGTCATGGTATTAACCAAACATACTACTAGGAAAACCTATATGTATTTTCATAAAGAAAGCGCCGGAAACTAGTACAGAGGCCGCTGAGTATGCTGGTAGGTATAGGTAGGTACGTCAAACGTAGTTTAAATGTATGTAAGAGTCAATTAAACTTAATTCATATTGTTCATAAAAAAAAATGCCATAAGCTATCTAATCAATATAGAACCAAAATTTACAACATAAAAAAGTCAATAAACATCTATCACCGAAAACTTTACAGTCTCTTGAAACGAACAACTATGTATAGCGGATAAGGAATTTATTTTTTATATAGCTGAATGGTATACTGAGCAAGAAAATTAAATAAACAAGAAAATATAGTAAAAAACTTAAAAAAAAACTCTAAACATCCTAAAATAATACACCGTTTTTAATCACGCCGGGCACAAGATTCACCCTGTGGCGTTGATATGCGCTGATCTCGCGGGAATCGATATAAAATTTGAGGACTTATAGCTACCACTTACCCATGTTGCGAAGACGTTTGCACTGCACTTACACCGTAGTAATATGTAGTGTAATGTTGTTAAATTGTGCTACTGTATGTTTATCTGTGTGTAGGTGGTGTTTTCGATATATTTCTCATTAATTTTAAATAAAATTATATTAAAAGGCGCGGGAGAATTATATAGCGAGTCAAGCTCAAGCATAGGCGATCGAAAGAGAAAAAAAAACAAAGGAAAATCATAAAGAAAAATTTTAAATTAAGAAATCGTCCCAATTAAAAAAATAAAATTATACAGCCAGTGTCATCTACTAAAAACTGCTTGAAAGGCGCGAATAGTTTTCTTATATCATTTAACATCGTAAAAATGATATTAACATGCTAGATACGAAACTCGCGGTATGTACAGTCGTGTAGAATCACATTACACCAAACCCACATGTATTATGGCGTGGCCTAAAAGCCACACAATTAATCTTTCACCTCTCAACTATCTATTACAAGTTGCATAAAGTTGAAAATAGCTTATTCGGTATCCGCAGAAGAGTTTAAGGATGGCAAAAACGAACAACAATGATGAAGGAGTGTGTCAGCAGGCGGGAACTTACACGAAGTCTCGCGAGTCTATAAAATATTTCACGACACATTGAATATTGTATGATACTTGTGCTTGATTTGTGATTGAAATATTACCACAGATATATGAAATAATAGATAGGGGGATATATTTAATATATCAATACTAATATAATGTAGCTGAAGAGTTTGTTTGTTTGAACGCACTAAATTCTGGAACTACTTACCG
Organism: Polyploca ridens; assembly: GCA_951394255.1. Classification (NCBI taxonomy): domain Eukaryota; kingdom Metazoa; phylum Arthropoda; class Insecta; order Lepidoptera; family Drepanidae; genus Polyploca; species Polyploca ridens. The sequence continues at coordinate 3,783,490 of OX596252.1, forward strand.
GTACGATTTTAAAGATTATTTCACTGATTATACCTGCATTGTATCCGAATGCTATAGGCTAGTTTTCACTCCGGAATTCGGATGAAACCGCGATTGCTAGTTTAATATAAATGTAAACTGTTAAATGTAACTGAACTTTTCTTTTTATTTATATTCAACAGAAAAATTCAAAAAAGAGGAGGTTCTCTATTCGTCTGTATTTTATATATGTTCATCGATTACTCGGAAACGAGTTATCGTATTTGAATGGTTTTGTTTTGTATTACAGTAGATCCCATGGTAGCCCTATATGAATATTATCATGATCCGACCATGATGGAATTTGATGATATGATGGAATTCCTTAACGGAAAAGAGCACAAACATAAATATTACAGCATATTATTCAATATTGTCGCCAATTTTATTTATACTAATATAATAAAGCGGAAGATTTTTTTTTATACCACTAAGGCGGCAAACTAGCATACGGCCCGCCTGATGGTAAGCAGTTACCGTAGCCTATGGACGCTTGCATCACTCGCGCGTTGCCGACCCTAAAACGGGCAAATCTTTGGAACTACCAGTCGGATTCGAAAAAATCTTTCACTAATAGGAAGGTACATTATCCCCGAGTATTATAAGCTACATATTATCCCGGGAACGCGGGTGAAACCGCCAGTCAATTATATACATATCCTCGGTCAGCTACAGTTGTGATTATACTTATACTTTGAAGGCGTTTTTTTGTGGTATTTTTTAGGACACGAGTCCCATTCGCCACTTTGGCTGGCGGTTCATCATCACCATTTTCATCATAGTCATTCGTCGTCTTTGAAATTCGTTTCGCGTCAATATTTATATGATCCATGACGTTTTCTAAGAAAAAAGCTCATAAGAAACAAGTGGTGTGTAATTTTATAAGACTTTCATAATATTTTCTCGCTAAAATATAATACGTTCATACATAGAACATTGTCATGGTAATTATTAAAGTCTACGTCAGTGCTGAGAAATTAAAATGTACCCGTTATTAATATTACAAGTATAAAAAAGGACTTTTTGGCGATGATAGCTCAGTGGTAGTGACGTCGGATACCGAGACGAAGGTCCCGGGTTCGAATCCTACAATGAGCTTGAGGTTTCGGTGAAGGAAAACATCGTGAGGAAACCATAGCACGGTGGTAGGGTACTTTGTAGTACCCGTCTGGCTGGCTACCACCCTCAAGTTGAAAATCTGTCGCCAAGCACCTTTCGGTGTGTTCCGACAGCTGCACTTGAGAGCCAGCTCCTTCTAGGCTTTGTGTGCTTACCACCTTCGGCCGCATCATCACTTACCATGGTGAGATTGCGGTCAAACACAGGCCTATAAATAGTAAAAAAAAAAAAAAAAAAACTTGCAGAGTGACGTTGCGTGTTCATTTTTATTTTCATAAATTCGTGTATTTTGAGATTTATTGTATATCGGTGGTATTTTATCCAATAAAGATCAATCCATGTGCACAGTGAAGTGAAATGAAATGAATTATGTGTATCGTGGCTTTTCAAGTTGTCTCAAGAAGTCCGTGAAAAGTGTTAATACCATTGTACTAAAACATGACTATTATGGACGGTGACTGACTGAGGACTATGTGAAAGTGATTCATTGTGACTAGAACTTATAATATTACTGGAAATTGGCAAAATACACAAGCCGTGTGAAGCCATTGAAGAAAAAATAAGATAAAGGTAATAAGAGCTAAACTCACCAAACATACTTCGAATCGCTCTTTAATATAATACAGATTATAAATTCCCTCGGTATCTAAACTATAAATAAATACCATCGACTACAATGCGAATTATCCGACTATTTTAAACAATAAAATGTCCCAGGGAACCAGATCTGAAATATAATAATATATTAAATTCTATTTTCATTTGTGAGCCTACCGCGAGTTTGGCATAGCGGCCACATTTGCAGCTTTACACAATGGGCAACATCATCGCTTAAAATGGTAAACGATAATAGACCATCACGTTTGGTGCGAGCTAGAGACTCGCACAGATTTATTTTTTGGCATGCCAACAGTACAAACAAAACTACAAGATAGACACAAAATTGCTTGCATGTAAGTTAGTAAAGTACAATGAAAAAAATGATCTACAAAACTAGTTATGTAAGTTGACGTTTTGTTGTCGGGAAACTAACTTTAGTTGTCGGGAAACTAACTTTAGTTACATTTGATCAAATAATTTAGTAACAAACAAAAACTAGTTTAGTAACTGGTAAGTTTAGTTCGCAAGTTACTCTGTTTAGGTTATTGGTCGTCAAATTTTGTGTTACTGTTAAATCAAATTTTTAGTCACTTGTAATCCATTTTTTTCAGTGTATGTAACCTATAAAGTCGGTGTCCAGCATTAACAAATTTTTAATTCAATTAAAAGAGAATTATTTAAGGCAAAATACGAAGTAAGATTGATTTTAATCTCTCCCCTAAATATGTAGTATAAACTTAAGTCGCGGCTGTCTGTTTGTTTATCTGCTACTTAACTCTTCCTAAACCACGCAACATATTTTGATGCAGTTTTCACCATCAGATAGATAATTTTTCAAGGAAGGTTTAAGTATATAATAAAACCTAATAAAGTTAAGTCGAAAAAAAATATTTTGCAACCAAGTACGAAAAAAAATGTACATGGCTTACGCAGGCTAAACCTTAAGAGGTACATAAAGATGATGTACTAGGGAATTGTGCAACTTAAAAATATCTACAAGAAATCCCGGGATAGTATACAGAGAGTTTTTTTTCCAGCCATTTAGAGCAACTTCTGAACTAACGAATAACTTCTAGCAACTTGTGACCAAGATTGTGTGATAATTTTGTTCATATTGTGACGTAGAATTAGAAAATTTTCAGTATTCAATTTTCAATGTTATTGAAAAAAAAATTTTTGTGAATATTCTCTCCGAAAATACTCAATTTTTAAAATAAATTTTGTATGCCACTTTTATTTTCTTTAAAATTCAGGTCATTCAGTTCAGAATTTGCTCATACTGGCTAGAAAAAAACACCTGTAAATCTATAATCGACGGATATTTTTATGTGACTGAGATTGATTTTTTTTGTGGGTTATACTTTGGAAGTTATTTTGACCCATATAATATTAATTCTTATCTACTTAAATAAGTTAATTACGACGGGCAATTAACGTAGATATAATTTGCTCTTTACAGCAAATCATTAACATAAAAAAAACATTTATTTCAGACTTCGCGGAGTCCATATTTTGTTAGTATTTACATAATTTAGATATTTAAACGAAGGAAATGTTGATGCAACAGCTGTAAGCGGAGCGTCGCTCTTGTAAAATAATTGTAAGTTTTTATTTTATGGTTCAGCATTATAATGCTAGAATTATTTGAATATGTTAATAATGTTGTAATATGGAATTACTAAAATATAGTTTATTTGCAATGTTTGCTCTATTTTTCCGCAAAACGAAATTAAATGTTAACGTAAAAGTAGAGCTAAGTCAATCGTAAGTGTACCATTAGGTAATACTTAAATGGAGTGTTCTAAGTGTATCTCCCTGTCGCGGTAAGTGCTTCACTTGGGTCACAACTATTAAGAAGTGATAGTTCACCATTATCGGTCCACGATCGGTGCATTGTCGCCAAATTGTTTCATTACTGGCTCATTGTTGCAAGACAACAAAGGCGACACTGTGTTGATTCGCTCGCACAGAAATATTTCCAATTGTTGCTATTGTTTTGCACTAGAGTAGACGTTGGACGCTCAATTAAGTTTATTATTGTTGTTCATAAAAGGAAATAATTATATTCCATTGGATATCAACGTAACATCAAATTATAACAAAAAAAATGGTCTGCTCTCTTCCTCTTTTAACTCAATTTGGTAACATTAGAGAGACAATTATCTGAATCATTTTTCAAACAAACTTCTAAGTCAACGCAATCAAAAGATGGTCGTTAGTGCCACCTATTTTGACGCTCGTAAGGGAATCAAAACTAAGATATGAAATTTGGCAAGAAGCAAGGCTTATATAACATAAATAAAGGAAGAACAAGGAGGACGATGAGTCGATGTGGTCACGACTCATCGTGCGATAGCACAGCGAGGGTGCTGGGGGGAGGTATCACACTTCCCCCGGGACGACCCATCAAAGCGCCGCGCTTGGAGGGGTGAGCAGGTACGCGTTCAACACGAGAGCCCGCCCCCCTCTCTATAGCGCAGATGGCGACCACCGTGGGGTTTTAGCCGGTAAAAGTCCGGCATAACCTGGCATTTCCCCACAAAAAAAAAAAAAAAAAAAAGTAAAGGAAGAAATCCGATAACGGTAAAATTTTAGCTACAACACAAAAAAAATAACATAATCGGAAAAAAGGGGGAAAATCTTCGAGACTCCATCCCCGTGAACGAACTATTTACATACCTGCAAGTTTGTACGGAACCCTCGGTGCGCGAGTCCGACTCGCACTTGACCGTTTTTTTTAAATATTCGAAGTAATTCCAACACTAATCAAGCCATAATGTTGGAAAAATATATAAAAAATAACAACAATAGGGTGTCCACGTTGATGGATGAAATCAAAGAATCGATAAATTAAAATGATAATTAACAAATTATTAATTAATTTATTGTCATTTTTCATGAGAACACCTTATTTGTAATGTATGTACAATTTATGAGTTAAATATTAATAGACAGATGAATACATAAATTTGCATCCATTTACTTATGACGGATATTTTCAATGTAATTACCTACAGTTTGTAATTATCGTAGTATGCTAGTAGCTATGAGCATTTCCTATAAGGTCTGTCTGCTAAATACGTATAATAGTAATAATTTACATCGAAAAAACAATATTTTATATTGAACTTATTTGAAAGAAAACATGGTCGCAGCAAATGTAGCTTTTTAGTGGCCTCAATTTTATTTTTGTTGCCACATCATGCGTTAAGAAAATTCAGTAGACATCTTTCACTTTCATTAGGTACTACGGTACCTTACGTAATATTCTACAGTGCCAGTAGTTCAATTATAATATGAAACCTTTTGCAAAAGTCAGAAATCAGAGTCAAAGGCGGTCGTTAAAAACGTTCCATAAAAAATTATAATCGAACGTAATTTCACTTTTGAGTACCACTGTACTAGAATGTATGGAGAAAACACATAATTTGTCGTGAAGTACATGGTCATGGTCTTTTAAGTACATGGTTGCTATACATTCTTTTTTTATAGATTTTTTCTTGAATTCGGTTTTTAATTTACTTTTGGATGATAAAAAAAACCTAACAGTGTATAGAGGTCTCGTAACTTAAATTTTTTTTTTCTTTATTTCCGCTTTGTTATAATAATTTTCTATTTTCCAATCCGTCACCCTTATTAAATATAAGTCGTATAAGGACACTTATGCAGGTCAAAACTACTGAAGTTAGCGGTTCGAAAATCTGCAGCCTTCGACTAAGAAGAACCGGCTGGAAACTCGGCTAGATTACATTTTTAATATTTTCATGAAAAATTACTATCTGTCTCCTTTAAACTTCATGTGTAGGTAATTAACAAACCACTCAACGTGTCTGATCATAAGATGTAAACAAACACATTTTGCTATTTTTATGTAAATGTTTGTAATTAAACAAATTAAACACATTGAAATAGCCTAGCTTCATCATTTTAGCAGTTCCTGGAATTCATTTCTTTTTCATATTTGTCCTTATAGGTCGAGAGTCGCATGAAAGGACCAAAAGATGAAAATTGGTACATTGGTAGATCAAACATTGGATTATCATACGTGATATAGTAATCATCAAAAGTCGTAAAAAGGCTCCAACAAATAGCGTGAACTTACTCCACATAAGTTGTGGCCTGCGAGCGTGAATTGAGTAAGTAACCAATTATAAAGCTGACTCCGATGTAGCAGGTGGACTGCATTTATCTCAACAAATACGCGTGTAGCTTCCCTAGTTCTTAGGGTTACCATTCAATAAGGAATTCTCAAAGTAACCTTATTGATTGGTCATATTTTAATCTACTCTTACAGTGCGGCCACCGAGAGCATGCGTTTTTTGACACATGTTAATATTTGGCTAATCTTGAAATCCGTTCAGTAGTTTTTGCGTGAAAGAGTAACAAACATACAATCTTTCACGTTTATAATATTAGTAAGGATAGTAAGGTATATGCAGGTGGAATCTTTTAGCATATAAGTATTTGCTGAGTTTCTTGCCGGATTCTTCTCAGTTGAAGGCCGAGTTCCGAACCGGTGGTAACTTCAGTAAATGTGACCTTCATAAGTGCCCTTCTGGGGCCTAAATTGAATAAATGGCTTTGACTTTGACTTTGACTTGGAAATGGCTGATCCTATTGTTATGGGACTTTCACAGGATGGTTCTGTATTTTCTTAGGCATAGTTTAATGGATCCCATCCTATCCCATCCCCATCCCATCTTAATCAGCTCAGCCGTTTCCGTGATTTGGCCAATATCAAGGTGTCAGGAATGCATTATCTCGGCAGCCGCACTGTAGAATATAATATTCTCGCGCGACGGATATTTTTATGGTATCGCTTCAAAAGTAACTTGTCTCAGGTAATTTTCAGACTTCAGTTATGTACTAATTCTTTATGGTCCGGTATAATTAACAAAGCAACTGGACTACCAGAAAGCTAAATTATATTTTTTGATAACCAACTTGTGACTTTCAAGGCTTTTTAAACAAAATGAGGTCTTTTCTTTTTCCATCTGGTAACCCTACCTGTCCCCGCTTCAGAGGATGTATGCTAATAAAATTTAACTAACCTCTACTTCTAGTTTTACTTTAAGCAATTAGCACCTGGGCAATCAAAGCTATATTTTAACATAACATATTATTATCACCTTGTTTAAAGACTTGTGCTATTTTAATGACTATCATTTACTTGAGACTCTTCAAGATTGCGTTTTTGCTAGAAGTTATGCACCATGGAATTTGTTTATTTTATGTTTAATAGAAATAAAGATACATTATACTGTTCTGTGTTATGTAGGTATGTGAAACCAACTATTAAACTAAATGACAAAAATCTCTATCTATAATATCTCTAAATAAACTCAATCAAAATTTATTCAAAAAGTGTAGTTTTCGCTGTTTCAGAATATTTTCAATAGTAAAAGTTGTTCAGCATGATGAACCCAATTTACTTATTGATAAGATTCCGTCTATAGAAATTTCCACCCAATATACATTATATAGAGCGTCCCGAGGCTTTGCTATACAGAAGGAATACTTTAAATATTATAGACAGAACATTGGGGTGAGGAGGTGATTACTGCTGATACTAGATTTTATTTCGAATGATGATGTTTCATTCAGTTTACTTGTGTGTGTGCCATCCCCTGTACACTTTTTTATATCTGTGGAAACTTTTAATTGGCTTTCAATATCTATGTATTTATAACTTTGTTAATTATGAACTAGATTCTCTAGAGCTGCTAGATTCCCTAAGAAAAATAAAACTTTGTTGAGAAAAAACTATCACTTTTTGATTCAATATTCAAGTAGAATCTGACACCGTTTCGGTAATTATTTTCTTAATTCATTACTGAAGCCAAAACCTATTCCGACCAATTATGAGGACATAGATAAAGACTGCTAGACGCTATTTGTAAATAGATGGAACATGCAACAGTAAGTGCGCAATCTGTCTATTTGCACAAACCCCATGCAAGCCCGGATGCGCGGGCGCACGCTTCGGCCCGATAGCTTAATAGCGGCGATCACGTGGTCCAATTGAAATTATACGTTAAGTTAAACGTACTGGCGACATGATCTCGGCAGTTTGATCTGTTTTAACAACGTCCGACAATGTATACGTTCAATCTTGTTGATTAGCTTGCTCGACTTCATGTTAAATTGAGGTATGTGGAAGAGAATGGAGAAGGAGAATATAAATAATATTAAATAGAGAACTGTCATTAACAGATGCTCTTAGATCATTTGATCAAAATAAACATAGGCAGAAGAGTTTAGGGCGATGATAGCTGAGTGTTAGCGACGTCGAATGCTGTAACGATGGTCTCGGGCTCGAATCCTGCAATGAGCTTGAGCTTTCGGTGAAGTAAAACATCGCGAGGAAACTATAGCACGGTGGTAGGGTGCTTTGTAGTTAGTGCCCACTAGGTTGGCTACCACCCTCCAGTTGAAAATCTGTCCAAGCACCTGTTGGTATATTCCGATAGCTGCACTTGAGAGCCAGTTCTCTTTGTTTGCTTACCACCTTCGGCTGCATCATCACTTACCATGGTGAAATTGTAGTCAAACTCAAGTCTATTCATAATAAAAAAAAGATGTAGACACAAAAGATACACCTTGCTTTATTCAAATTGAGTTCTTTGAAGGAAGTGGGTAAAATAAAGAAAACTTCTCATTCTACCAACATGCACCATCTCATCTGAGAGATCAACTTAAACTCATGTTATATTTTTTTACAAACAACTAACTTCACTACGTTCTCGTCTTATTTCCGAAAGCACTAGATTTCGTAGCCAACAAGATGAATCAAATAGACCACGTCAATATCAATTGCACATAAAATAAAACGATTAAAATAAATTTATATTTTATTACTTTCAATATTGTGAGAATTTCAATAATGATAGACTAAGGTTTTCCAATGAATAAATTTACCGCGAACATTTACAGACGCGTGCGCCACCATTTGCATTCAAACTGTAAATTGAACAAATTTGAAATTCATTGCTGGAACCACTTCAACTCTTATTACATTAAACTCTGATCGAGGCATTGAGCTATTATTACTACGTATAGAGAAGAGCTCCACATCACAACTATGTTCCTTTCAAGTGAGGCCATCCGGCCACACTTGTTGTTGTAGAACGATAAACGAAACACGTAAGCGCCGTGAAAATTACGGTGTTTGCGAGAGCGCTCCGTATTTCTACTGTCTGCTTAGACGACTAATTATTCTTTCAGCGCTAAAGAGAACTTTAGTTTACTCTAAAATGGGACATAACCTTTGCTTATGATAGCTTCTCTAATATAATAATAGCTCAATGGATCGAGGTGATGATTTGCGGTCGAGAGCTCGTTTTAAAAAACATCATATAACAATTTATTTAAAATTGTCTATTGGTTTCCAGAACTATTTCTCTCCGATAGCACCAAGCTTCTCTATTTATAGAACATCAGACACCTTAATAGCAACTCCGGGCACTCACGTACCAAACATAATACACTGTCAATCCATTCCAATCACAATCATTGTTAGCTTAATTGGCAAGGTTCACAAGAAAACGAGCAATAGATACTGTATCTTCATTTAAAAAAGTGTTGTATACATTAATTTCCTAGAAAAATCTAACGCCAAATTTGGTAAACAGCAATCTACATTCTACAATCGGCCACAATCGTAGTCCTCGCCCGATTTGGCGTCCTATGGGATTAACATACCAACATCAATTACTCTTAATTGTTTGCCACTCCATAGGAATCTTTCTTAGAACCCCTACAACGTGTCTTTGACCGTTAAACTTTTTTTGTATTAATCATTGATGGCTGTAGCATTATTTACAGGTTTTTTTCAAGTCTCCAAACAGCTTCATCTTACGAGAGAGTAAATTGCCATTTGAGACTCGGCGCTATAAAAAACATAACAACGCCAGCATTTTCCTTCTGAATACGCAACAACTATTATGAATTTACTTGAAGTATCAATATTGAGCCTTAATTCTTGCGTGGCAAAGTTTAGTTTAAATCTATGAGTTACTACTATGCATTTTATCAAGGGTTTATTTAAATAATATTCTTTCCATCGCGCTACAAAAGGAATGCTACAGTTAAGGCAATTGAAAATTGTTTAGAAGCTAAAAAATCGTATTTTTATTTTTATTTGATTATAAAATTATATTTCGTGGTAATTAAAAAAGGGAGAAATGGGCGACCCGTCACTCGTTCTATAAGAATCTTATAAGAAAAAACCTGTTGGTACCCATTTTAAGAATATGATGCGTATGGAGGAGTGTGAGATTAGTTTATATGGAGAAGAAGTGCATTCATTTAAAGAAAAATACGGTCGACCACTACGGAACCACTAGTACTAATAAATACAGCAAGTTATTATATATAAGGTCTGACAAATTAAATTAATTGAAAATAAATGTTTTAAAATACATACATGTAAATTAAATGCAAAAAAAACACAATATATACACATCTTATTTTGTTGGAAGCAAATGCAGAGAGAAGCTTCATACATCCTTTGTATTCAATGTAATGAAGGCCTCGGCCTCTTATAAGTACGTATAAAAAAATATGTTAAGCAATATATTGGGATACGCGCTACAAAGGTCGACAATTAATATGTTTGGTATTTCATTAATACTATGATAAAGTTAGTTGAGTATTTCTTCCTATCTTGATTAAATTAACTGACATACTAATTTGTTCAATAGGTGACAACATTATTTTATTACCTTTTGTTATTAATGTTGGTGTTGGCGTTGATTACAAACATAATGTTGGCAGTGAACAAGAATGAACCTTGCATTTCCAATGTAGATTCTAAACTCCTTTAAGGTAGATCCGTCACCAATTAGTTTTTTTTACGTTTTAATTTATTACATCAATTTTAAACGTCTATTATGTGATTCGGGGATTATGGCAATGTATTATTATTCATGTATTTTAAAACTATTTAAAACCACATTGCTTCTTTCACGTTGCTTCTTTATCAATAAATAACGGACATTTGTTATTAGGGAACCAATGTTTAGTTCTATAAAGTTTTGAATACAATATTAATACATACATAAATCTATTGTCATATGTTTCAAGCGCAATTCACAAAGATATGTCTTATAGGGGCTTGAAATTGACGTAATAAATTAATAAGTTAGATATATTTTAATAAATTCAAAATGGTGACGCTCAACCTTAAAACATCAGGCATTTTTGAATGGAATTTGCAACGATAACTTTAATCTACATCCAAGATGTAGCAAATAATTACATATCTAATCAAATAACATTATATAAGATAGGAAATGAAATATAACAAGGCACTGCGAGCACCAAGCACCTAGTTTGTATAACAAAGAGCCGCCCGGGGCCATTTCATTAGGTCCCGGTGGTTGCCGCGGCCGCGTAATGATATAGTTCATCACCTACTCGACCTTTGTATGTATTATATTTATGTGGACATGTTTGTATTAGTCTACTTAAGTATCTACTCTATATTTTTGAACAATCAGTCAATAAACTCGCTCGCCAAGATATTTTTGTAGTTTTTTTTTTTCTTTTTGAATTGACAAGAAGATGACGGCCCAAGATTAGCCTTATCACCCTTACGCGGACAAGTCGGTGAGGAAAATCCCAACCGGGTTAGCAAGCTCTCAACCAGCAGGGTGATTGTCAAATACTCTCGTTATCGGGAAACCGATAGCGAGGCTCTTAAAACTTTTATAATTTGGGTATTACGTAACACAAATAATAGCAAAATTGAAAACTATTACAATTAACTTATTTCAAATGAAACGGGCGACTATTTTGGCATAAAAGTTACACAAAACCAAAATTATAACAACCTACGAGACCCTCGCTATCGGTTTCACGAAAACGAGAGCGTTTGACAATCACCCTGCGGGTAGTAAGCTCTCAACCGGGTAGCAAGCTCTCAATCGGGTTACTACAAATAGTATGAACATCTCAAAAATACTGAAAAACTACGCCTATATAAATTTTAAAAATTAATTTTGATATAATTATATCAAAATTAACTTACTCAGTGTTGGTCCTAAAAAGGCACTTATGAAGGTCGAAGATCTGATGTTACCATCCAGGTCGGAATTCAGCCTTCAAAAGAAATGAATCTTCACCTAACCCGAGGTTACATCAATTCACAATATTATTGGCTATTTTTTATTCCAGATGTTTAAAATATTCAATAAAGAAAAATGAAAAATCTTAATTTGAATTAAATTAATATATTTTAGATAATCACTACTAGGAATATCTTCATCATCTCAACGCATAAATGATACAGATATATTTCATACAGTTACAATAGCTACAAAAGTGAGTAAGTAGCAATCAATTGCCACGATCAATTGCTCTATAATGAAGTCATTATTCTGCTATTTCATTGCGAAAAGACAACATTCGACATTTTAGTACGTAATGAAATTCAAAGAAAATATGTAATCCCATCAAAACTTTTTTATGTAAAATATTACCAAGACGAGACCATATAGCTCGCACTATCAAAAAGTTATCAGATCTCATTTAGAGTCAAGCTTATACTTCCACGACCATAGCAGTTGACGTCACTCAGTGGTGCAATGATTTATTATCGGTCAAATACCGGGAAAATATCGGTAAAATAAATGACAATCGAATATCTAAGAAAAATAATATAAAAAGTACTTGGGATGAATTTTTTGAACTCATCCCATCGTCATAATTGCGTCGTTATTACACTTATGATTAGTCATCTCGACACATCTTCGCATTAATGAAAACCAGCCTTACATCCTGCGGTGTCATTACTATTTATGTTAATCGAGTTTACCCTCAACTCACCAAAATTATATGTCATCCTTCGTAGAGTGTAGCTAGAGCGTAAAATGAGGCTCTATAGGGTCTAGATGACAGCAAATGGTGAATGACCTTCACCGTAGCGTATATTTTTACTCTTTCATATATGCGATAATCTCTGACATTACCCTACCGTTATATTACAAGGTAATTCTAGTTTTATTTGCATAATACGCAGAGGCTGTTCCCTTATTATGTGTTCCTGGTACATGTTCTACTGTGGCGTATAGCTGTTGCTGCTTTTTAGTATGTAATCTATCTTACAAAGTAATATTTAAAATGTCTTCTTGGGATGATTTCTTTTAAACAATTTGTGTGCCTATATTTATGGTATTTCAGGTCCGTAGGTATTCTCGATGAGCTAGCTGTCTTCCATGCGAACTTATTAATTGCTCAGTTACATTGTAGTATTGACTGAACGAATCTGGATATTCATAACCCCTTATTAACACGCATCTCAGTTAAATAATAATTCTCTATGCGAGGGTGATTTTATCTCTGTGGATCTATATACCAAGTTTAACTACCAGGGGCCCAATTCTCACCCAATCGAAACTGATCGCTCGATCGAAAAAAAGCACGAATATTAACTTTTACGAACGTTACGTTATTCTGTCAATTTCAAGGCCGGCATATTTAGAAGGGAAACCAGTCAGCTAGAGCGTTGATTGGTCGGGACCGTTCCAATTGACTCCGCCCCTCGAAATTTTACAGTCGAATAGGACTCGAACCGTAAGTTCGATTCGAAGGCTAGTTCGAGGGAAGTGAGAATTGGGCCCCTGAGGCTCTATCGCGAATCTCTGGCGGTAATCGTAACGAACGCCATTAATGAATTTCATCCAATCAGGCGCACCAATGGTCTTTGTCGTACCGCGTCATTGGATGAAATCACTATCACCACCAAAGCGCAGTTTGGAATAAACTATCGAAAACCAACACATTAAAAGTGTCATAATGGCAGATTAAAAATGTATGAATCATTCAAAATATAGATATATACTTAGATAACTCTTTATTGTACATCAGAAAAACAATTAACAAAACAGAAAGAAAAGAACATAATATGAATAACTGTACAATGGGCGGTATTATCGCTAAAGAGTGATCTTTTCCAGACAACCATAGGATGGAGAGGAATTTATAAATAAGACGGTGGTGTAAATATATTTTATATCGTTGCCGTTAAACTTTACACTTCATAGATGAACAGCGGTTCCTGGTTGGACGAGAAAATAAATGCAGTGTACAGTCAGTTTTGGTGGAGTAAATACTGGTGTCGGCGTTAGTACACGATAAGTATAGTGTCGCGACATCGACATGAGTGTTATCAGTGAGCTACTTAGAGCCACTCTGAGCTACGGCGCCTGGAAAAATCATAAAGAACGCTTGTGTTTATTATTGGTTTATTTTTTGATTTTAGGTAACTTGTGAGATGATTATAAGTTCGATGCCGTTATTTTATTACACGCTACAAATAATGTTTTCACTGTTTTGCTGCTCGCTGTTTAAGTTAGGCTTAAAGATCAAGCTCACCGCTGAAGGATAGCCTCAATGTACAGCTCCAATATATTAATAGTACCTACCTACCTAATGCAATAAAAATTGGCAAGCATTGTCTTGCCTTGGCAATATTAACCTAAGCTTACTCATCAGTCATTAAAATGACTTAAAGAGTGGAATTGCATTTGAGATTTAATAAAAATAAAAAAAACAGATTTATTGGAAAGTTTGACAAACTTTACGATTCGATTTACTACGAAAAGCTTGAGAAATAAATAACATGAACAAACTATCGAATAGCATGTCACAATGAAATGATTCTAACAATCCATTAATATAACAGCCGATCTTAAACAAAGCTCGGGCTGCGACTTTTCTAATAAAGACAATCCATTTGCATGTCCCGACTCCCGAGCGGTAGTCCCGACTATTATTTGTTTATCGCCCACTCGATAAAATATTAAAATTACACGGTAGTCATTATACAATGAACTATATTATTAGTGTGATAGCGTTAAGGGTTGCGTCCATCGCAAGTTTTTGCGCTGCAGCAGTGATGCATTTGCCGAAAAGCCTTGATGCTGACGCACCACCGCTCCCTTTCTTTTCCTAATGTGTCGCTCAATTCAGTCGCTGCAAAACATGTAAGGTATTTTTTCGCTTGACATCAAGGTTGATCATGCCATGACAAAGGCGGTGGGATCCTTAGAAACTTAAGTATTTCCCTAATAGCATGCAAACATAAACAACCATCCATGGAAATTATAATATTGAACTAGAGCAATCCAGCCGGAGACTTTTTATTTTCCGATTGTTTATAACGTCAAGTATCTATGTAATTTATTAACCGACTTCAAGAAAAGGAGGTTCTCAATTCGGATGTTTATATTTTTTTTTTATGTATGTTCGGGCATAACTCCGTCATATATAGACGGATTTGCAAAATTGTTTTTTGTTCGAAAGGGGTATATTCCGAAATGGTCCCATATAAATTTCATATAGATCTGATGATGAGTTTCAGAGATAGACAACGAAACTCTTAAAAAAATTACAGCAAATTAGCCGCGATTGCCGCTATCGCATAAATATGCATTGTTTACGCAATCACACAACAAAACATCAGGCCTGTACACTCGAAAGGGTTACGCAGATGTATTCAGTATATAATGAAACTAAAAATTCAAAAATAATTAACTTTTTAACAAAAAAATAAACCGTCAGCGAAATATTTTCAATAGAACACGTCATGCGATTTCGCTCACTTCAAAACAGTGTCAGATAAGAGTTATTTTATACTTTTTAGTGTACTTTGAAGGCGGTTAATTTTTATAAACGTAAAGTGCCTACAAATATTTTCAATTGTTTTTTTTAAGGAATCGTATCATTTTGTATTTATATTATTTTTATATTTTGTACTATCATTAATGTAATGTCACAGATTACCATATACAATCCTCTGTGGTAATGTTGTGTGTTGTCCTGAATAAATCTTTTTTCTTTCCCTCTTTCTTTCTAATTTCTACGCAGTAATCGTAAAAACCGTGAGTTACATAAAACTACAAATTTTCGTTGGAGCCCCATACTCTTTGTTCATTATATTTGATACCTTTATTTATGGGTAATTGAATATTGGAGTAGGTACGGGCGCAAAGGTACTCGCGTGTAGTCGCAGATTCCATTCCTGGTTTAAAACAATAAATTCTTATGACACAAATTATTTGTGGTGGGTACTCTATGCTCTACCTGCATATAGTATTTTCGTTCAATGAGCAACTCGGCTGGGAATAAAGTTACATAATACCACAGCCAAATATAAAGCCCATCACAGATGTAGCTAAAATATATATTAATATGCCGAGCTATAATATAAATTACAGTACAAGTTGGTGAAGTAACAGAAATATATATAATAGCTACGTCTGTGATGTTGTTTATATAAATAAAAATGGCGCATTCGATTTTATCCTACCATTTAAAGAACGTTCGTTATCTCTAAGTTCTCTAAATCTATGAATAGATATAATATGTTTGCTGGGTGCGATCGTATTAAAATTGGGCTTTGTCGAAACCCTATAGTTACGTTTAGGTGAAACATCAGATAATGTTATTTTAATGACAAGGAAAGATATAATTAAATTAGCTTCCGTTGCTATAAACACGGATTGATATACCCTGGCTAATAAATAACCTACAACCTAAACCTGCATACATGTTACTCGGGTTATTTATTCGGCTAATTAAAATACTAATTGAATTTGTGTTCAGCATGTTGAGACTTGGGAGTTAATATACGTGATTACCCTTATTGTGAGGTAATTTAATGTTTAACCTCTTGGGAGAGGAGGCGCCCCGCTTGCACTCGAAAACTTAAACAAAATTTACACCAACTAATTTAGAATTTTAATAGATGAAAAACTATGGAGCGCACGTGGTGTAGCAGCGTGATCGGCAAAGTTAAGCTATCAGAAGTGAGGCTGGTATTTGAGGCTGATGATGATAATGAATAGCTTTTCTGTTGTACTTTTTTGTTTAAATTTACAAATATTGTATGGACAGGTCACACAAGCAATCTTTGGCATATGGAATGTTTTTATTTTTTTGAGAACTCGATTTTGTTTTATATTGTAGAATATTAGTTCTATACGCTATATAATTATCCAAAGTCAATAATATCACGGCTGAGCATGAGCACTAGACGTTTTCGTTTCGTTTGCCTTTTTTTAATGTAACATATATGCTACATTAGACACATTCACCCATTCACACTATTTTATTGGCCACTGACCCGCCCATAAGGGACGAAGACGAAGCCTTAGATAAAACACGCATACCCAGAAGAAACCTATTCACTCGGGCTTTGAAAGTTCCCAGATTGTAAGCGTCAGGAAACACAGACGCCGGAAGAAAGTTCCACTCCCTTGCCGTCCGCTTTATAAATGAGGATGCAAAACGCTGTGTCCGTATTTTCGATATGTCAACAACGTACGGGTGTCCCGGCGTTCCCGGCTTCTTGTGGTTCGGTGTAAAAATGGGGATGGTGGAATAAGGTTGAACAATAATGTGTTTTATGATGGATTTTAAATCCAATCAGCCTGAAATACATATGCTTTTCAAAGCATTTTCAGGTTCATCGATCAATCTCAATTCTCAGATAACAAACAACAAATTGGCGCCAATAATAACTTTATCTATCTCATTGGAATGCACGTAGGGATGTTCCGCAAATATCGGTATTTTATCGATTGTGTGGTGATAACATCGCGATGTAGATCCGATATGCGATAACCTATCGTTAGGCATGTGTGCACGTTTTACGTGGAAATTAATTAAACTTCCCTATTGCTTTCAGATCAATGCGTGTTTAAGGCATTCTAATAAGCTTAAGTAGGTAACTTACTTCTTGGAAACTTGTCTCGGAATTTCACTTTATCTTACACTTACCTACATTTTTGTTATTACGTCATTATGTTCTCGTGTAAACTGGGAGCATAGTTTCTCTGTTTACGTCTTTGGTGGGCCGGAGGGTCAGTGTTATAAGAAACTACTTCATAATGACTTTTTGTTGATAACAATGAAAAGGATTTTTATGTTGAATATTTTTCATCTTACTTTTTGATATTTTTAATTCCTCAGCTTCTCATTTTTTAGGGTTCCGTACCCAAAGGGTGCCAAACGGGACCCTATTCATAAGACTCCGCTATCCGTCCGTCCGCCCGTCCGTCCATCCGTCCGTCCATCCATCTGTCTGTCAGTGGGCTTTATCTCATGAACCGTAATAGGTAGACACTTGAAATTTTCACAGGATATGTATTTCTATTTTAGCTTTAACAACAAATAATAAAAATAAAATAAATTTTAAAATAAAAGGGGGTCCCCATACAAGATACTTCTTCTATTGGTGTTTTATTTTTGTTGCGCATTTAATTTTCACAGTCAAGTTGAGTAAGGTAACATTATTATTATTATTGTACGGAACCCTCCGTGTGCGAGTCCGACTCGTACTTTATACGGTTTTTTTGAGGTAATTTTCGTTTAGAGTATTATCGGTAACCCATCCAAATGTCATGGATTCGTTTACTATCATGATCTTGTCTACACAAACTTTCATCTGCAATAGTTTCTCTCAGCATAAACAAAATTAATAGCAACTTTTTATATCCAGACCTACGCAATGGCGTGCATTTCTACCGAACATTAATTCGATATATCGACACTAAGCTATAAGTCTGTCCTTCCTTCATTACTCAGCTACATTGTAACTCACTGAGCTCCGTTATCTTTGGCCGTTTGTTTTCTACCTTCGTAATGACTTTAGATAACACGCTGAAACTAATTTATACTGTGGCTTAAACAATAGTTGAAACATATTAATTTGGAAATCATTGAAAGATTTTGTAATTAATTGATTATAACTTATACTTCAAAATCAATTGTACATTCACATAAAACTGTGAGATGGGCGAACTACTGTGATTCGTCTCACGTCCACGGCAAAGAATATAGGGCGGCAGTGCCACACGGTGTCTCACAATATTGGCAACAAATAACAACGATATAGGTTCGTAGTTGAACCTATATTTTGTTATTATTTTTCTTTCGTCTCTCATTATATTTTCCAATTTTAAAGGATTTTTCCCTCGTGTGATAATCTAAGCATCTACACTGCGGTTTTACCCGTGTTCCACGGCTATAATATTTCATTATTTGGTCAAAATTTGCCACCAAATATTTTGTCGGTCCTTATTTTAAGGTAACCATCTAGAATCGGCCCATCCTTACAGGGCTACCCCGGTATCTCAAAAACTAAAGCACATATGCGCAGATCCATTTGCTGACAGAATTTGTCACAAATTTAAATAAAATTTCTACGTTATATTTGATGACGCACATAGGCACATATAGGAATTACTTAATTCGCGTTTATGCTCTCAACCCATCTTTACGTATTTTTTTGCTCATTGGGTTGCCCACAAATGGAAACAAAACCAAATGGGAAAGGTTACATCGTAAAGAACGAATGTTTTACGATTTATTCATGCTTGTATCACGCAAATCGATTCGTCTGTAGTATCGATATCTATAGCGAGCCTACGAGCAGATTCGATTGTCGATAAGACGCCGATCTCGGCTCGATAACGTCGCGCGCTACATATGTTACATGCTGACATTATAAAGTAGCTTACGATACGCGTATCCGAACGTACTTGCTTTATGGTCTGTCGGCTGTCTATTTCGTGTGAGGCGAACGGAGTTATGGCCGTTTGAAAATATTCCATTTTTAAACGCCTATTTTTTTTATACATATATAATTTAGGTACTTGCATTATTGTAACACATTTTGATTTAATTGCTTTGGGTATCATCATCATCAGCCTATAATGTCCCACTGCTGAGCACAGGCCTCCTTTCACAAATGAGGGTGAAAGGGAATGGGCAAATACTCCACCACGCGTGCCCACTGCGGATCATTGGAGGTAGACTAGTGGTCAACCTACTGTTGGAATTTTTCAAGCTGCCCAGGAGATATCCAACTAGCTTAACGACTATCACGAGTGATAACCGGGACCAACGGTTTTACGTGTCTTCCGAAGCACGGAAACGCTCGATTTGAAATACCACTAGGTGGTCACCCATCCTGGTACCGACCACGACGGTGGTAGCTTAACTTTGCCGATCGATTAAGAACGGCTAATCATGCTACACCACGAGCGCTTTGGGTATAGTACGTTAGTATATCTACTAGTTAGCAAAAGATTAGAAAGCCTATGTTGGCAAGTTTATTACTTACCTAATGGCTATTTAAAAACGAGTAGTTACAAAAGCATTAGGTTAAAAGCTATCAAACCAACGCAAAAAAAAGTATCAATCGCAGTCGATATACAGGTTGTTGTTTTGGACGGCGACAAGCGACCCAGGAGCGGTAGTACAAAATATATATTCCCCAAAAATGGACTTTATTCCATGAAATACTGTAAATATGTTAGAAATACCTTATTCAATTTGAAATAAAATTACCGCAAAGTATGGTTACTAGGCACGTGCACGGTCTAGAGCTAGGCGCAAGCCGCCATCGCCCCACCTCTTTACTCCTTCGTACTCCCGTTGAGTATTATGTCTACTCTTTAGCTTATTAAATGATTTTCAAAATTTTATTTTTTTTATTTTTGTTATTAAAAAAAATTAAGTATTTTTTTTATATTTTTTTAGCACAAGTATCATTTGTATTATCGCCCCTGAGTCGCTCGTCGCTGACCAAAACAACGACCTGTATCATAGACATTAATCGTAATATATTGGCGAGGCAATTATTTTAATTGCAATAGATCATTACCGCGATGTAATACCGCAGTGTTATCTAACTGTAATATTTAAGAGAGTTGTTTATTTATCGTGGCCGTGTAAATATTTATTTGTGGTAAATTTACCTACTATTGGCCGATGCAAACTGATTGACTGGCGCTCGCGGCTCGCTCATTACATCCCGGCGTAATGTACGAGCGATTTGTTTACCAACTCTACGAAAGTCTAGATGTGATCTTAGATAACTAGTCAGATGATATACTGGCTACAGACTCGACGGCTGCTCAATAAATAAAAATAATAAATAAAATGCTCACTCTGTTATTTCATTACAATAATTACGATTAGGTATAATTAGGTAAAGCATAAGTTGATTTTTTGCATAGAAATTATGAGCCAGTTAAGAGTGCGTACCAAGCCAGAAAAATATGGCAATGTCAGATGAAACAAACTTATGTCTAATCTTCGCGTGGAGATGAGATGGAGATAGCGTGTTTCGCGGAACGAAAATGAACTAAGCGCTTTTTATCTAAATAACTCGTAAAGTATAGAATATTTTAAAAAATCGTTAGTAGCAGCCCTAGGTCATATGTTAGTGATATTATTTATCGAATTTTTATCTTAATTAGATACACCATGAACAAATAAAACCAAAAATTCATTATTATTAGAGGTAGCTTTGTGATTTTTTTCTATCGAGGAAATTTCATTCCATTATGTTTTTGCTCAGATAGAAATATTTTTTCATTTAAATACTATTTACTTGGGTAAATTTCAATTCTAAGATTGTTATTTTGCTTTATACGCACTCTTAATAAGATTAGTTTGTAACCCTTTGCCCCAACACTTAAACGCCACTTACATATATGTTGTGATTAAGTCGAAATTTCACAGTTCGAGAGTTTCGGCTTCCTAAAATACTTATGGGTACTAAATGACTTAATTACATTTTATTATTTTTTCATACCACCTGCTTGACTTTGTCCAATTACATATCACGCAATCTAAGCGTAAAGCAAAGCTTTAAATCCCAAGGGATATAAAGTAATGATTTGAATATGGAACGTTACAATTTGTGTGAAAACTCGGCCTACTACCGGCTAGCCGTAGCCGCAATGCGGCCCGCTACCCATTGCGGCAGGCCGTATATCTTGCGGTCTGCCGGGTCCAGACAGGACTGTATGTGTACTAAATAAAAGCATAAAATAAAAAAAATTGAGATTATTGTATATAGAATGTGAAACAAAAAACGGTGTTTTGTGTAATTTAACAGTTCTGTATTTTATAATTTTCACGTTGGCACAAAAATTTCGCCATTTGACCCCAGAGTTTATTAAAACAGATGCTTTAGGGATTATTAGTAATCTACTACCGGAAAAATCAAAAGATAAATACTTAACTTCAATAACAGTAACTTCAGTAAATGTGACCTTCATAAGTGCCCTTCTGGGGCCTGAATTGAATAAATTACTTTGGCTTTGAAAAAGCTTAAACCGATTATAATCAAAAGAAACAAGAAAAGCGAGTCAAGGCTATGTTTGAAAAGTAGATTATTCACCTCCTGGCTAAAGCCTGTCTTCGTTTTGAGCGGCTTGAACCCCTCGCTTCGCACAAGACTCTACATAACTCCCTCGCTTCGCTTAGGAGTTAAGTTCAGTCGGTTTTTTGCAGTTGAAGAGTAACGTTAGTGAAATATCACCACTTATGAAATATTCAGTAATCGGACCGCCTTATGACTTAGCCGTAAACAATATGGAGTAGCTACTAGTATGTGTACTGCTCGGGCTCGGTGTCGGCCAATCACGCAAAAACACGCCCAGGGGTATGTGAATAACGGTCCTAATCATTACCCGCAATTATGGTAAAAACATACCGCCCGCGTGCCCTTCATATCGTTACATCTTATAACTAATTGAAATCTTAACCGAGCTCAGATGATAATCATTGTAATTTTAGATAAGATACTTCGGTTTAGCTAGGCTGTTTCTTGGAGGTTACCTGTTAAGTTCGCTTCGGGTTTGTCATGGTTCTTAGCGTCTAATGAAAGGTGTGTCTTTATTGTAATTATCCAAATTAAATCTATCTATCTACTGGGTCACACTGGGTGTAACGGAAAAGGTACCTATATCCATTACTGTAATCCACTTTTTTGTACTAGGCGCACAGATCGCGGAAGAGACAATTTTATATTAGCAAGTGACTCAAAACGATAATGACTGTCATTGATGGTTGCATGTTGGTTATGATTATAATTCAATAAACTTTGAAGCAAAAATTTGGTATGAATTTGATGAGATTATAATATTAGTGAGATAATAAAACAAAGAATATTTAATGTTATATATATATAGTTAAAACGTTAATAGCATAACCATTTACAAAATATATGGAGAGATAGCAATGGATACAATAAATGCAATTAAAATACAACCAAGTATTAATGATGACTAAATTATAAACAACAAATTAACGGGCAATATGAACGTGAGCTTCTAAAAAGGCTCTCTAAATCATTATAGCCAAGAAGTAATAAATCGTGAATCTTCCAGCGGATTAATGGTCACAGAGTATGTTCGTTGTAATCGACAGTTAAAATTAACCGAGGGTTCTAGATAGAGATATCTCGCTGCTACTTTAAATTTACCCGTGCGCAGAGTGTGGCCACGGTTATTCGGAACCTGAGACCAATACTTGATTGGTATACCCTCCCTCATCACCAATCTGTTATTTTGACAAGATAATTTTATTAGTATAGGCCGAAATAATACATTTAGTTATACCAAATTGTTTATATATTAGTGGACTAGTTCCCGCGTCATCAAGGGGAAAATAGGGCCCTTCAACATTTTAAGTTTTTAACACTATTGGTTGAGCTTTTTTTATCTGTTTTTATGGGCTTTTTCGCTTATGCGATTATGTCGCCCTGGGTCTGGGCTGTTCGTTGATAAATCAGTCGGGACAAGTGTTTTATAAATATAAAATATTACGCAGTATTATAACTCAAAACAGTATCCTGAGTGAATCTGAGAGCTAATTTAACGTGAGCAAGAGCCATCGTGTTTACGTTTACAAAAAATCTCTATACAATTGTTAAGTAAACGCAATCGTAGTAAAACGCTATTATGATTAGTATGCCATAAAGAAAAGTCAAGACGAAGGGTGTCTTCACTGGTGGTAGGTATAATAAACTAGTTTTTTTTAACATAAATGGGCTTGCGTTTGGCCCATAAGGTACGATGGCGAAGCCTATGTTAGAACACGCTTACTCAGAAGAAACCTATTCACTCTGGCCTTAAAAGTTCCTAGATTGTAAGAGTAAAATGATTAAAAGTAATGTCCGAAAGTCGATAGTTTACGTGGTGGCATCATACGTAGGTAATCAAGCTCTTAGCTGGCCGCCCATTAAAGGGCAGATAACTCTTAAACCATGCGAAATATATAAATATCCAGCATGTCACGAGCGGCATTAGCTTCCACTTAATGGATTAGATAATGTGCCTGATTTTGTTAGTACGATACCGGGGGGAAACTTGTTATTTTTGTCAATATATAATCTTCATAGGATTTTGGTACCTATAAATAATGAAATAGTACATATTAATGAAATTTTAGGTTAGAACAATGTCATAGAACTAATTACCTACGTAATGTTTTTAATACACTCTCTCTTTTTTATTAGTTTCATAATATTCGTGATAAAGTCTGATACCTAATTATATACCTATTAATCATACAGGCCTAATTAATAAAGTATACAATCGCGTGCATTATTTTTAGCAAACTCGGAATAACGCTTTTTCCTTAAGATGAGACTGAAGATGAGAATTTCGCCCCCAAAAACCCCGATATATCATCGAAATCGGCAGAGCATTTTTCGATATCTCAAAACATACCTATATACAAATATTGTTCGTATAGGATAGGATAATATTTTTGTAATGCTAGTTAATGAAACTTCTGTCTAACACCTAGATATAATCAAGTACTGTGTATACTGGAGTCCCATAACTCGTATTAGTTTTGAAATATCCTGCACAAACTGGTAACATGAAACATATCTCAACACACGCTCATACATATTAAATTTATTTAACACACAGCCTACACACTCAATCGTAGAGTTTTGCAATGTAAACGAACTCTTACGCATGTATGTAATGCTAGTAGACTTGAAGTAACTGTCAACCGCTTAAGGCGAGCACAGAATAAGGTAAGTACTACAAACTAATCGATCTGTACTGCGACGTCTACCATTTTCGGGGTTTTTTTTTTACTATATGGTTAGGGTATTATTCAGCTTAAGGCTATCAAATCTGAATATTATTAATTAATGGTAAATATCCGTTATCCATAAAAGTTTATAGAAAAGGTAAGCGATCCACTCAATTTAAAAGATAAACCTGAAAAATGTTTGGACGATTTTACATATTTTAAGATATAAGATGATGGTTGAAATATGGTTATAACAGACGTAAGCGCCAAATTTAAACTTGCAAAAAGTCTTCTTTTATTGGTTTCTGATTTATTCTTAATTCTATACAAGTAATTAAGGTGCAAGTGACGTGTTGATTCGGCGGACACAGACAGTTCGGCGCGCGCGCACGTGGGCGGGGCGAGACGCTAACGAGCCACTGATGTGAATGTGACGTCGCACTGTCGCCTCTGTCGCTGACCACTCACAACTCACACTCATTAATATTGGTATAAAGTAGTTTATAGAGGTAGTAAAGTAGTCTATGCTGTTTTTTTTAAATAAATCTCGCAGTTTGAGCCGCTAAAATCGTATGCGTTTACATTAGGTCGGTTTAGGGTCGGCAACGCGCGAGTGATACCCCTGGTGTTGCAAGTGTCCATAGGCTACGGTAACCGCTTACCATCAGGCGGGCCGTATCCTCGTTTCCCACCTTAGTAGTATAAAAAAATATTTGGTTCGTCCACGAATGTAATGCCAATATGTGAAATCTACAAAAACACAAAATATGCGTTTATGACTACAGAACGCCTCTTATTATACCCATCAGACAAGCAATTGGCTGTTATTATACTTAATAATTATTAGCCTAGAAGTAGCATAAGCTAAAGATAAGCTTCTGTTATTAAGCTATTACAATTTAAAATAGGTTCAATTTTTACATAATTGCAACCTTTATCAATGCACCGCAGAGGCTGAGCGCATTTCTGAAGCACTTAATAATAACCTCCATGTAGTACGGTCAGCAACACAATTATGTATCGAATCGTGTTGTGCAGTTAATTGTGGAGGCCGATTAATTAGAGACGTGTCGCGTGGGCCCACGACGCCCCCGCGGCCAACTAGCTCGACTGTACCGTCTGCAAATAAATACATCCCTTTGGTAATAAAATTGATAAGAATAATAAATAAGCAATAATTAAGTTTATGGTGCATTATTTGAAATTTGGTAAAGTTCATATAAAAGCGATATAAAAAATGCATTTGAAGTTTCGACACGTGAATAGCTACACCAATTTTTATAACTATAATTATATTTCCTACAAACATAAATATTATTATACGATAGGAACGTACATCAAGCCTCGTTTCTACAGAAATATATGTATTATATTATCCGTGCTTCGGGAGACAATTAAAGCCAGGACTTAATTGTGATAGTCGTTAAGCTAGTTGAGGAGCCTAGGAGGCCTTCCTAGACGGATCGAAAACTCTAACAGTAGATTGACCACTAGCCTACCTCCATCAATACAAATAAATAAATCCGCCGTGGGAATTAGTGTTGGAGTATCAGCACATTCCCTTTCAACCTCATATGTCAAAAAAGCCCGTGCTCAGCTGTGGGACATGGTCTGATGTTGATGATGATATGTGCATTATGCATTATCCCTCACGTCAGCAATCAAAATTCGTAAAATTATTCAGATTTCGTTTGCTATCCGTACTAGAGATGAGAATTAAGCTAAACAGAGCAATGTCGGCGCGTGGCTTGGTTTCATAGAATACCTTTTCCCTATTCTCTACTGTCACCAACATTTATATGAGTGAATTATATATTTCGAAAATTTTTATAATTCGGCATACCTCCCGGTGAGTGAAACTACGCCATTAGATCAAGTTAAGAAATAAAATATTCATTGAGCAGTCTACACATACCAAAACATCCATCAGCTACAACATATTAAAACAAACTACATTTTTAAACGAAAGAAGTAAAAACGATCATTTAGTAAGTAACTCACGAGGTATATTTATTTCATTTGGTTTTTTTACCTGATTAATACCCACAGCCCGCAGTCGTTGATCTAATTCCGTCATTTTGAATTCAGTGGACGTTGTCGAAGATTTATTGTTCCGTTTCTTCTATACCCGCCCTGCGGTGGACATGCAAGTAGCGGCTGTTATGCGCCGGTCACGACTGGAAGCTGGCTCTAACAATAAGTATGACGATTGTCGGATTTGTGATGACTGAAAGCAATAGGCATTGTGAAAAGTGGTTGACAGGTAATGTTGCAATGAACAAACAAAAACAAATCATGGAATAGGTACCCAAACATGACACAGTTTTCTTTTTATTAATATTATGTACATATATATTAATATTATTAGCTTTAGGGGGGAAGACACTGTCGCCTGTAACACAGTTATTATATAACTAGCACAGACGACAGGGCTTCATGTATTATTGTAATATCGTTTTTTTGTGAACAATAAATTACTATTATTATTATTATTTATAAGAAATATTATAATTTCGATTTCGAATCACTGTCAACGTTTTAGATAGATAATAGTGCTGATTCTGTTGTTTACAACTTAACTAATTTAATCTCACTATGTCTCTTTCTAACAAAGAACATTAGAAAAAGATGTAAGAAATTTAGTCCTGTCAAATTAGTCCAATGCTTGCTTTTAATATAAATTTAGTCGCCATCTATCGCAGTTACTTACGTCTAAATACCCGCAAATGAAGACGGCAAAAACTAATTTCACAGCTTCAAATATGTTATATCTATCCTTTTTCAATAATGTTTGTAAGAAAGTGATGTGATGTGACTAAAATTAGTTTAGTGCGATATACAACAGAATCGGCACCGATAACACTTTTGTACACCTAATATTTAACAAAAACAAAAGAGAAAGAACAAGAGTACGACAAGAAACTATCTCTACTAGACAAACTTTTTAGCTCAATACCATGTAGGTACAAACATATCACTAAAGTAAGTACCACAAATAATGCAGGTAAGGAATTAAGGAGATCACAACTTTTTAAGAAAAGCTTTGTTTGGTATTGTGATTTTGTCATTAGACTAAAGTGCCTGCATGAGAATGTAACAAGATAATTTTAATTTAATCGAGAGAGGTAGAGCATAGCGTTATTTCGCTCAGAGAGCAGCTCGACTGGGGAAGTACCTCCACCCTACAGAATACCGCAGACAAATAAGTGTTGTGTTCCTGCACGTAAGGTCGCCAGAGCACATCGGGGTTCGGGGAAAGCCGACTTGGTTGTATAAAAAAAACGCAAGTAATATCGAGACTCAGGAATTTGTTAAAATATAAACAATTATCAGAACACAACCCACTTGCATAAACAAATCTTGATAAATAACACAAGCATACAATCATCCAAGGGACGTCTGGTCATCCCACGGCTATATTTCCCGTAAAACCTTTCCTATCTCCCATAGCTAGAACAGGTAGGTAACAGGTGCTCCCAGCTTCGAATATCTCTCACTTTGTATAAATTAACATGGGAGAATAGTTTGAATATTCATTTGTAATCAGAGTAACACAGCTAATTGAGTTATATAGAATTATAAGATCATTAAACTCTTGTAAGTGCGGATTAAGTTGAAAATGCAATCGAGATCCTGTTTGTAATCTTCTAAGATTTAAAGCTTAAGTTAAGGATAAGAGTGTGGTGCTATGGTAATGGGTAAGATAGTCTGGAAGCGTATAACTACCATCATACTATAAGGCGATGATAGCTCAGTGGTAGTGACGTCCGGATGCCGAGACGAAGGTACCGGGTTTGAATCCTAAAATGAGCTTGAGTTTTCGGTGAAGGAAAACATCGTTAGGAAACCATAAGCACGGTGGTACCCACCTGGTTAGCTACCATCCTCAAGTTGCTCGCTTCGCCAAGCACCTATCACTGTGTTCCGACAGCTGCACTTGAGAGCCAGTTTCTTCTAGGCTTTGTGTGCTTGCCACCTTCGACCACATCAGCGCTTACCATGGTGAGATTGCGGTCAAACACAGGCCTTTTACACAGTGATGATATGTAGAATGGGTTAAGGGTATCCCTGCCCAACATTGAAGACAAATATCTGACAATAACCATATAATATTTGCTGCAATAGTTTGTTGTAACGAGGGAATTTAACATGTTGAATTAATACTCCATTTATTGAGTACATGCACGTACAACTACTCTAGAAATTTGAACGCCTAATTAACACTCACCATACAAGTAAATGACAAATAAAGGTAAATAAAAACTAATAACAGAAAAATTCAGTTATTTGTTACAACAATTTTATAATTTGTCACGTAGGTATGAGTATTATCAATCACTTTAAAACGTCATATGTTAACCACTTTTTCTTTGTACACAAAAAATAAGTCTGCATGAGTGAAAGCCGACGTCTCTTCACTGTCAACCGATCTGAATCCAAAGGTCTGCCCGACGGTTTGATCGGTTTGATAGTCTGTCGGTCCGTTTGTCCACTGACCTATGTAGATGTCACCCAACAATAAAAATACAACAAATGAGTGCGACATTTTTTCCACGTCGTCGGTTTTCTCCTAAGCGGCGCGGCGCGGCGCGGCGCGGCGTATGTATCGGTGAATTCAATTGTCATGTAAACGTGATATTATACCCATATACAGAATGTGTCATTAGCTATCAACCCGTTAATAATCCAGATGGTCGTAATGAACTTAGAAACAGCCGCGGCGCGACAAAACCCTGTTATTATATTCTATTTTTTTATGATTCAAACAGCAAAGCTAGTCGCTTCTCTTTACATTAAAAGACCACCATGAATTATACATTGTCGTTTGTTTTTGTTGAACTCGAACTATTAATTTCTTGTGATAAGATAGGAGTTTGCAAAATAATAATCATTTTATATTTTAAACATGAGAAAGGGAATGTACCAGCTTTATTCTGTTTTAAAGAAACGTATGTTTTTAGGGTTACGCACCCGAAGGGTGCTAAACGGGACCCTATTACTAAGACTCCGTTGTCCGTCCGTCCGTCTGTCTGTCAGTAGGCTATATGTCATGAACGGTAATAGCTGGACAGCTGAAAGAAGAAAAGCAAGATAACATGTTACTTGGGAGTTGGGACCCATTGATAGGGGTACCGTTCATACAGGAAACTTATTAATAACTAGCTTCTGCTCGCGGCTTCACCCGCGTGGCCTACAGGAAACAAATGAGATATTTTTCTACAACAATAAAACAAAACAAAACAACTTCATCCCGTTTCGAGGGTAGAATTATTAAAAACGCTGAGACACGGATAAATTAATTTTCAATCTTCAGCCTAAACACAAAATTTGAAGATCCTAACTTCGAAACTGACGGACTTTCATACAAACTTTCATCTCCTATTTTACACCCCTAGGGGTGGAATTTCGAAAAATCCTTTCTTAGTGGATACCTACTCTTCACAAAGAATATACCCTCTAAATTTCATGTCTCTAGGACCAGTAGTTTAGGCTGTGCGTTGATATATCAGTCAATCAGTCAGTCAGTCAGTCAGGACTTTGAATTTTATATATATAGATGGTAGAGCGTTATAAATTTAACTAAAAAGCAAATGGAAAGTATGTTGTAAAAGCTGGGAGAAAAAAATATGAGAGGTACAAAATATAACATAAATTGCCAACTAACATTTTTAGCCGTTTACAAAATCCAAGGCACTTGCAACTTGCAAAACGTTATCCATAGGTAAATCAAATGCATCTAAGTTGGTATACTGAATAGTCGGTACAAACAGGTAAAGCCGGGTGGCCCATTATCCACTAAATCAAAAAAATATGTTAACCGTTGAATACGAACGATACATTTGACACTAGAGTTACACTAATCGTGAAAATATCGATAGACTATCGATACTACCGGTCAATAGTATCAATCATTATACTTCGATGTTACATCCTCGAGATTTAATTAAACCATGTAGTATGAGTATTATTATTATTTATTTATTAGTTCACGTAGTCAGCAAGTATATGCAACTGTTACTAATTTGTTTTGCGTGAATCGGTAGAAGGTAATATGCTAAAAGTGTAAGTCTAAAAACTATGTTAAATTATTATTGTAAATAATAATATCGCAATTTCTCACATAATCGATAGTACCTTCTATAGTATCTTCCCTCTACTTGGGAGTGACAGATTTTATTTGACGGCACGTCATGCTCGTTGCGTTTTGTGAGTGCACGATGTCTTAATTTTTAATAAATTAAAATCATTTATAACTTTTGATTCCCAGCTTTTAGCGCCTCAATATTTTTTATATAAAGATCTTGTAAACTTTTCATTATAATTAATATCAACTTGCACGTGAACGGTACCTAGTTAATTTTTGGGTCCAAAGCTGACAACCTTCTTTTCAGACAATATGTGTTTCTATTGCCGCTATAAGAACTAATACTAATAATAAAAATTAAATTAAATTAAAAATTAAACGTTTTTTGTTTCATAGCAAAGTTGAGTTAGTTAATATTGTAGGGAACCCTCCGCGTGCGAGTCTAACTCGCACTTGGCCGGTATTTTTTTTATTTCGTATTGAATTGACTTGCGTTTGACTACAATGTATCATGGGAGTTGATGATGTGGTAGTAAGAAGCATACAAAAACCTAAAGTCAGTACCCGGCTACGGAAAAACAAATTTATTAACTCAAGAGTTACCTAATCAATGCGTTCAGTCGTTCACTGTGATTTCGTACATGTAAGAATGAGATGCTTATCGTGCTCTCAAGCGCGCGCCACCCGGGGCAAGCAATAGGAATACACGACGTAACTTACAAAACAAATATAATTTGTGTATAAAAACCTTGTTATATATGTACATAATTAGTACATTGTTATACATCTGTGCAAAGTTGGTCATTAGGTACAGACGAGGCGGTATAATACTTCGAAGACTCTTTCGGACTTAAAGAAATATGTCTTCGAGGTCAGATTGATTAGGCATTTTCTGGGGAAGCGTGATACATCCTCAGTATCCCCGTTTCGGACCCCAAGAGGAGTTTCTTGGGGTCAATTGATGACCATGAAAGCCCATTGGAAAAGTATGCATTTTTCGGCACAGAGTTATAATGAGGCCTTTGAGGCAGAGTACCTGACGAATTATTACGCGGCGCTCATACGCTACATATATGGAAGTTTTATGCGCGTTGCGAGACAACGAAGACGCCGAGTTGCTGGACGAGGACGAAGTAAATCTTCAAGAATTAAGTGCAATGCTAACTGCTGAGGTACAAGATGCTTGCCCGTTTCTCACCATTGAAGACAGCCAAGTAAGCCGATGATGGTCGGAAGAAACTGGTTTTTAATTTTAATTAACAAAACACTCCTACGACTACCTTTTCATTATAGAGGTGGGTTAAAAAATGCACGTGATTTTGGGTTGTGTGTTTTTTTTTAGTCTTAAACCTCACCATATATCAGGGGGATGAGGGGATCCAAAATTGGCCTATAAACCTCACATGATTAATACGCACCTATACTCAGAAATCATATAATAAAATCTCGTATCCCTTAGGTAGGTAAAGTAGCGTTAATTAATGACTAATGGGATAAATAAAAGTAAAAAAATATTCTTCCTACAAAATTTTAAATCAAAAGACATTCAAAATTAAAACCAACATCGCCATTACCATTCTAAATCACAATACACAATAGATACGAGCAAAATGTATTAGAAATACTGAACCTAGATACATACAGCATTGGAAGATTACCGACCCATCCCGTTAGCATCAGAATACATAAATAATGCAACAGCTAGGTACCTAACGTGGCAACTCCGCCGCTCTAATGACAACAAGCCCGCTTTTGTTAACAGATATTATTTAAAACGTACCAGTTAACCATTGTTTAACTCACTAATGGAGCTTCATAAGGTTATTTCTTGAATTTTAAAAAGCTATCGATCTTATCTGCTACCAGCTAATATTGTATGAAGATAGCTTTATTTATTAGTCTCGTCAGGGACTTCACCGTAGGCCTATTGTTTCAAACCCAGCTGTTTTAGAAATGGGAGCTTAGTGGGGTTATTCGATTCATCAAACGTACCGGCACAAATAATCGAATCGTATCGATTTTAAATAACAAACACGCGCTTTATTTACCTCCGCCGGGAGCGTCGCATTATTTATACACGAATAATCGATTCTGCACTCAATTCCCCGTCAGCACTCGATATAATAACAAACCTATCGAAATCTGAATCATGGCCGACGTACGGCGATTTCTATTATTCGAATGCATTGATTTGCCGACGGCAAGTAACGATGCGACAGTTATTATTCTACTCGGATGTGGGATTCAAACGAATTTATCAATTCAATTTATGTTACGGATTGGAATTGGCAAATCATTATTCGATTATAGTTGCAGACAGTTATACTAACTATTATTATAGAGAGTTTGTTTGTTTGACGCCTTGATTTAATTTGCATGCAGACATGTCTCTCCGTTTGTTTTACCGGTAGTAGCCTAAAACTAAAGGTCAGTTCACACCGAGACGCGACACGACACGTAGCGACGCGGCACACTTTTTAAGATAGCGATACAATATAAAACTTTTTTTAGAAAACAAAAACGTACACGTTTCTGTGTGAGAATTCGAGATAGAATTCAGTTGCGTCAACCTGGGTAAACATTTGAACCATTTAACCCGAAATTACATACATAACCCGATCGTAAGTCATTTTAACCCAGCCTTTT
The DNA here is from genome assembly GCA_951394255.1 of Polyploca ridens. NCBI lineage: Eukaryota > Metazoa > Arthropoda > Insecta > Lepidoptera > Drepanidae > Polyploca > Polyploca ridens. The sequence goes on from OX596252.1 coordinate 3,816,812, forward strand.
AACTCGAATGAAGCAAGTGTTACTTATCTCACTAGTAAGCACTGTAAGGGTGCTGGGAGAGGATGGCAATCTCATCGCGCGTGGTGGTGGCGTTTGATCTGCACGAGAACCCGCACCCCTCTCTGGCGCAGGTGGCGACCACCGTGGGGTTTTAGCCGGTGCAAGTCCGTCATAACCAGCTCTCCACAGCGGTTGGGTATCCGATGAGGATTACCCCACGCTTATAAAAAAATATTAGTTCTTGTCCATTTCGATTGATAATTTAGGTAAGAAAGTTACTTTAGTTACTACGACCGATTGCCGCAAAAACAAATCATATTTATGCGCATCTCTTATTTATTCTACTCTCATTGGTTAACAATACAATAAACTATATTTGTATTGTATTGTATACGGTTACCTATATCTTATAACAAGCCCGCAGCGGTGCCGTCGCCGCGCCGTTTGTCAAGCGGATGCGTGCACTTTACAACTTAGAGCAAAGCGCTTTAAATCACAATTGTTTGTTAATCATTGCCTTGCTTTATTAAGAAATTGAACTGAAGGTATTCTAAAGGTCCATGTAATAATAATATCTCGGAAAATTCTTAAACTTTTGAATAAGATAACTTTAAATCTACATAATATGAGCTTTTTCGTTTAGTCACTGACCAGCCCGATCCCAAAGGTACGTAAAGAAGCATAAAATGGAAGGTACTTGCCAAGGAGACACCTGTTCACTTTGGCCTAGACACTCCCTATATTAAAAAAAGTCAGGAAAAGCAAGTTCCACTACCTTGTTGTCCGCGTTATAAATGAGGATGTAAAACACGGTGTCCATTATGAACGTACGAGTGAATATTTTTCCGCCGGCGCCATCTTATGGGGGTGGTGGAATCTTCTCATAATATATTCTCATAATATATATCTTCTCATACATTAGGTATTATTTTGCGTTCGCGAGTCCGACTCGCATTTGGCCATTATTTGTTTCTTTTGTTGGTACTTACGAATAATTCTATAATATTGCGTGTATAATAGAATCTCATATCATAACCACAGATCATATAATTCATAACAAAAATGAGTGCAAAGATCGATAAAAACCCTAAACAGCAATTTTACAAGCATTACGTATCGTACATACCTTTCAGTGGAGGCTCGCGGCGGCGGGCGCGTATCAACTAGTGGTGATTAATCAACACCACATCGGCGGCAGGTGAGGAATGGCGCTCGTGCCACCCTCCGGCGGTGATTACAGATTGCGCCACAATACTCACTCGTACAATGGTGATTTAGGGGCGCGAAATAACTGCTAATAGTCGTAAATTATGTGGAATATCATTATTTTGATTTTTTATGGGAAAAGTGATTGGGTCTTTTCAGTACCAAAAAGGACGTGTGCAACCGGGACACTCCGGGATAACATGCGCAGTGGGAAAATCTATTAACTCTGTTGCATATTTTCACCAAAGAGGTTTTTCACATAGGATACACCAAACGCAACGCAAAGTGACTTATTCCATAAAAAATTATCAATTTTACATTTGTTAAGAGTTTCCTAAATTAAGGATTGCTACTGGTATATATAGAGTTAACATACATTTTGTGGTAGTTATATTAAGGTTGTATTTCTTTTGTTTCAGAAAACACAGCATCAGCCAACATCAAATATTTTGGATCAGTGAAGACGGAGTAAATCAATAAAGCATCAGCATTGATGATGAAATCTCTGTTAAAACCTGGAAAATACGGTGTTCACGACAAGTTCTTAAGACAGTATTTGTTTTTTGATAATAAATATGTTTAGATCCTTGAAAACTAATTTGATGCATACGTTACGCTCAAAGAACGAAAAAGTAAAACATTCAAATCGCGAATTTCGTGTTATGGCTCTTATAAAAACGCCCATGACGCGTTGTGGCTATGAAGAAAAGCTGTGTGAATATTTTTTTTCACCCAATTTGCGTTTTCGGTCTTTGAGCATATCACGTGTTGGTAACATACTTTTAAAATCCCAAATTAATAATATTATATGTGCCACTCAGGAATATATTAATTATTCGGTGTTTATAAAATATTCATGTATATAGAGGTACAGTCGAAGACATCAATATGTATGTATACCCTTTCTGAAATTAAACAACGATATTCACATGAAGATTTTAACATATAGGTTGATACATATACTATTGATTTGCGGGCGAGAAAATCACTTTTGAATTTTACAAAGTGTATACATATTTATGGCCTCGACTATACAATTTACTGGTAATGTAATCAAAAAATTGGGAGACATTTGAAATCCTATAATTTATTTCTTTTCTACGATGCAATATTTGGATCTCACTATTATTCTGTAACGTGTCTGCTCATTTTTTCTAGAATATCCCATACCGCGGCCAGGGTCTTGGCGGTCCAGTCGGTGTTCAGTTCCTTACTGGCCTGCTAAGTCCCAAGCCGCGGTGGGTTGAAGCATCGTGGATCAATGAAGACGGTATATATAATTATATTTTAGTATTTAAAGGACGGCAAATATTCAACGAAATACTTTAAAACAATAATATCTGATGTGATAGACGGACATACGGGACGAACGGGAGGTGAATCTGCCATGTTTTGCTTTAAAGATACCTTTATTGGTCTCCATTGTTCCGAGATTCAATAATCAATAATAAAGAAAATTTTCAAAATAAAGGATCCACCAAAACCCATAACGCGTTCTTAAAATTGTCCAAAATCAGTTTTTGTCCGGACTTATCTCTGAAATGGTTGAACCGATTTTGACGGGACTTTCATTAATATGTAGGAGACTTTTCAGAAAGTAATCTAGGTTAATTTTTATCCGGGGAACGCCGGTGACACAATGGGGACAGCTCGTAGTACAAACTAATTTAAAAGACATCGTAGTACTAACGCGTGCGTTGAAGTCTTTTCTAAGCAAAGCGCACTCGGGATTGTTTTAGCTTAAGGCAAAAGAAATCAATCCTGTCTAAAAAACGGACAAGTTCGTGTCGGACAACACACACTGTAGGGTTCCGTAGTTGCTCGTCACAATATGCGGTATTAGAAGTTCGCTATACTTTATACACCTAAGAACTTCATCTAAGCAATTTTCAATGGAATTTGTACGAAATTTTCCTTTTTGACTTCTCCATGTACATTTTATAATATAGTCAACAACTACCTACTCGTTAACTTGTAAAGCCTACTTAGCTGTGATAGTTTTACTTTTAACTTCATTATATATACTACTACTGCCATGATTTTTTTCATATATCCAAAAACATGCGTTTAAGTGGCAGGGGGAGAGGGACACTTGATTCTATTTTATTTTACTACTTTATCGGCTTGATTAATATGTGCTCCAACCCAAAAAACATCAGAAAATTACAGCTTTCTAGTACTAAGAGTCTCTGAGCTAAGCCGCGGACAGACATACAGACAGACAGACGGACGGCCATGGCAAAACTGTAAGGGTTCCTTGTCGGTTATGACCCTAAAAATCCAAGCCCTAATCAATAGAATTAACAACGACCAATTTGTGTAATGTGATGTAAATTTGTGTAATGGAATGTGTCATGACCTATAGATATATTAATTAATCCGATTATACAAAGGGATTGGTATAAGCATACTATTGGGAACTGGGGTTGGTTTACTAATACCACTAATTGTCCCATACAATGTCACCGTGGGGGCGCTTAATTAAAGCGGTCAGCTGATTGGACGTGCTTTGATGTGGACCGAGACGTGCGCGCGCGTCGGGCCCTTGTCTCGTAGATCACGAATACTTGCCATAATCCTAACTTGGTAAGGCGCATATAGTGTTTTATATCAATGTCTTAGTTTAAGCTAAAGGTTATTAACACGCTTTTATTAGCTACATGTATGTAATGGAATCTTCAAACGTAATTTTCATCGACTTCAAAATGACAAATTAAACAGAAGCTTTGCATATTTATCGGAACATCGTTAATACTTTTTAGTACAATTATTATTAAAGCGTGTTTTTTAGTTTAACTATAAGGACAAATTATTGTAGATTTATGAGATGGGGATAGCTAACCCCTGTGACTTTTCTCACCTATTTCCATCACCGGGGTCATCATTTGTCTATAACTTTGTAAATTTTCAGCAAATTCGTTGGTTTAGCTGTGAAAACGTAGTAAACATACAGACAGACTCATTCGCTTTTATAATATTAGTTACTAGATCTTATACAATGTTAGACTAATCTGCATCGAGTGTCTTAATTTGAACATGACATGTACAAATATTATTATCATTGTCATTTCAATTAAATAAAATCATATTACATTTTCTCATAGACAAATATTAAATTCTCGTTCGGGTACTTACAAAAATACATACAATCGGACGATAGTACGTATAATATTATATTAATAAGTAAGTCGCCGTAGAGCTGGGGTTTCAAAGCGGCATGTGCCTCCCATCCATGCAATGCCCTTGGAAATCCCAAACGTGCTGGCGACGACTACCCATCGCCGACATTGCTGAGAAGAAGATTTGGCAAGAGCTCTCCGTAATATCACCGTCAGTAAGAATGACAAATGTGTTTTTTTTTTATCTAATATTACCAAAACCCATGAAATCAATGTTTTCCGTTTAAAGTAATGGTAGAATGTGCATTACTTTTTAAAAGAAAATTGTATAAAATGTAATCACAATAATGTGTGAATTCTCATATTTAACTTATTTTTTCTTTTGTCAATTAAACAAAAAAGATAGGAAGATGTGGTGTATTGAAGGTCCGCGTGAAGTCACTTTGTGGTTACTCAAAAGTAACGTCACGAGCCCCCACTCCCGAACGCGCTTTATCTTATGAACTAACTAACGGAATAATTAGAATTATTATTTTGTTACCCAGGAAACATCCCTATTCTTGTACCTACCTAAATATAAAATATATATGGAATGTAATAAAATTGTGCTATTCATCTTGCGTAGAAAGATGTTCATAGACTGTGTATGTATAATAAAACAACTTCAACATTTACGTTACATTTATTGTCTTTAACAATTAAACTATTACAATTAATCCCAACTGTCACTTTCCTTGAAAGCCGAAACGCAATTCGTTTTGGCTTCACTGTCAAATGTATTTATCACTTTCTCTTTTCTTTTTTCCTTTGCCTTTTCTTTCATTTTAGTTTTATCACTTTCCGTAGATTCCACCACTTTTCGTCGTCCGTTCGGCGCATCGGGCCGCTTCATTTCTTTTCGTGTTCCTTCGGACTGAGATCGGACGTGCTCGCCCTTTTTCGGAGGAGGTTCCTCTTCATCCACCTTTTGACAAGTAAGTTCATTGTGTTTATTCAATCAATGATTCACATTGATTAGTGTTATTAACGTGATTAGAAACTAGAGCATTATAAAAATCATTAATAAATTCAGAAAAAAGATTTTATTTAAGATGTTTTTGTCCAAAATTTTAAGCTACCACACAACAAACATCATGATATTGATGATTTGAAAATAAGGGCTCTATATTTGCCATACAAAAAATATCACGAGACAATCGATGTTTGAAGATTTTGGCGTACTTTTCGTCCACCATTTTTATTTTTTAAATGGTGGCGCACGGTTTTGCCTATATATTTCGATGGGGCCGGCCAAAAACCGTGCGCCGCCATTTGGAAAAATCAAAATGGCGACAGATTTCGGAGCCAAGCCCGACTCGGGCTTGGCTCCGAAAAAATCTAAGGTCCTATACAGAGCTAAAGCAATTATGTAGCATGTATTTCAAAGCCATCGAATACAATGATTGTAAATTTAACCCTTAATACTGATAAGCATTTTTCAAATCGATGACAATTTATCACCCTCCCCAATTCTCATAATTTGAGCCGTTATATCACCAAATTCCAGACACACCTAAACCTAGCATAACCATAAAGCTGAGGATTACCTGAAACACGCCCGAGGAGGTTCTCTTCCTGGCGGGGCGCGCGACCGGCTCCGGCATACTCACGCTGTTCGACCTCACGCGGCTCACCTTCAACGGTGACTGCGGACAGTTCGACGTCACTGCAATGTGTTACTTACTTCATATCTGCTTTAGTAGCAATTTCACCATGGTAAGTGATGATATGGTGGTAAGCACAAAAATTCAGGAACTTCTTTTGAATTTTAGCGGTAAATAAACTAATGCTATCATAAAATGATCGTGGGGATCTTACCGATTTGAGTATTGAGAACCGTAAACGATGTTATCATACATACAATATAATGCTACAAGATCACCATGCATGTATGTATTCAATGTTTCGAAGGTAGGTTACCTACGAAACATTTAATATACATCAATGTTTTCCAAATGGATTGTACAAAATGTATTACTTACGCGTCCAAGCTTGCAACATTGAAACCAGAAAGTGATTTTAATAATTTTTTTAAACATTTAAAGAAAGTCTTAAAGAAAGTCGAGATTATACATACCTTGCCTAAGCTTCGGGTCAGGTGATTGCCTGTAATTAAAAAGGTATATTTTAAAATTTTCAATCATTGAACATTCGAAGACTACACCGCAAAGAAATAAATTGCCAATTAAGTTTCTGTGCAACATAAGTTAAGAAGACAAGTCTAGTTTTTTTTCTTGTTATTTTTCTATCAAGCATTAATAACCTGAGTTGACAATACAATTTGTCTAGCCACAGCATATCCAATCATAATGAAATACATAATGAACATTCCAAATCGTTATCGAAACGACTTGAGTCGCGCTTTCGAAACACTTGGACAGGGCGTAACGAATAGCGCTAATTTTCAATTTGAAGAGGCAGGTGGAATGTTTTTTTAAAAAATTTTTTCACAGGATTGCCGCCGTGTCTATGTGTCCCTCTAATTGGTATCCGAACGCATGTGCTAATTGCGAGCAAGGTTGTGCGACACTAGCGCCACGGTCGCATTCACCTGCCACATGACGCGGGAACACGCCGGCACCGCCGCTGCGCTGAGCCAAATTACTTGCAACCCGGTCACGATCGCCAACTAATGATTTTTCACACCCATTTTCAAATCGAAAATAAAACCAAGATCTTACCAGTGGGTGGCCTACTTTAATAAACCGACAAAAAATCACTGAATTAAATACATTAAGAGTTATCGCAACTTTATTCGATTGCTCCTTATTAAAGTCATATATCAGATATAACTCAATTTTAACGACGTAGAAAAACGCTTCGCAAAAACATCTACGTGGTCGGATTAAATGAAAAATACGCAGAGCTGCGGCGAATTTAAAAGTTTTATTTTTTCTAATGAGAAATGTTGAGTGAATGTTATTTATATGTTATACTAGCGGACATAACTAAGTCAAAGCTCAGCACGACGGTTCATTTATCAAACGCATCGCGCCAAATAAGGCGTGCGGCGCGCCTCTGCCGATGACACTCCTCGACGCAACATTTGATTGACTTGTAACTCAATATTTTTTGTTGAAGCGTTCGCTAATAAGCTATATTCCCGCCATTAATAAGACTGCGTTCGGATACGCACTCTTAGAGTTTAATTCGCAATCGAAGGAATCACATTGGTCAAAATTTTTTTAGTAAGGGAATTCTACATTTTTTTTTTGTAACTTCTTTAGTGGAATTTTCCCATTATTCCAAGTATACTCTTCCGGTATTAATTATGTATAAGAATTAACAGAAAAATAATTTAAAAACCGGAGACCAGCGGGTGGGGAGCTTTTTCCGCCAACGCGTCAGCTTAGCTATCCAAAGAGGAAACCCTGCCAGCCTTCTGGGAATCCTGCCGTTAATCGGAAGCAGCGGCAGGCTTGAGGAAATTTTTATATATAAATTGTATTTTGTACATATTTGTTGTAAATAAATGCATTTATTCATTTAAAAAAACTATTAGGTACATCTAAATATATGATGAACTAAATATTCGTCTGATATTTCTACTGTTTTCTCATCGGGTTATTGTTAATTGTGAGAAGTTATTTGTAAATTTTCATACGTTTTGGTTTTGAAGAAGTACTAAATACACATAGATCACAATACATATGAATCGAAAATGTTCAAATTCACAGGATGTTTTGTTTTGTTTGTGGGGAGTTTATTTCATGTCCCAATCGAGAAGTTTAAACTACATTATAAAGGAATGAACAATGAGGAGTATAATATCCTTCTTGGACAAAATAATATTTCTGAAAAGCTCTTAGTAGAGCCAAACAATATTTTTCCGCCTTTACACATCAATTAAGCCTCATGAAAAACGTTGTTAATGCCATGCCAAAGGCAAAGCCATTTATTCAATTTAGTTAGGCCCCAGAAGGTCACATTTACTGAAGTTACCACCGGTTCGGAGCTCGGCCTTCAACTGAGAAGAATCCGGCAAGAAACTCAGCAAGGTTACATTTTTTAAAACATTTTAGGGAAAAAATAAAACAATTTAGAGAGTTTTGAATCATTTCCAATGTTGAGATTACATTACCTACCAGCAACATATTAATATACTTGAAATATTTTATTAACTCCGCAAAACATAACAACAACATAATGGATTTAGTCGCGATTCGCCGGCATGGCATAGAATGTCGCATTCTTATAACGGGGATCTTAAAAATATTTTAAATTCAATAATAACGACATTTCAACGCCTTTTTGTTAACCTTTGATTATATTTTCCATTTTCATAATATGTTACAGCACGTATCCGAACACAAAAGTATAAAAATCCACGAGCCGCAAGCGCATTGACGAACGCGGATGCGCCCGCGCCGGCCGCCGGCCAGTCCGCACTGACGACCATTTGACGTGTCGCCCGCCTTACTTTGTTTTCTGATGAGAACCTTCATCATACTAACAATATAACCTAACATTCATGTTAAATCGGCTGTTTGCACTGTAGCCGTCTAACTGGACATCACACAATCACATCGTCCATATACGTGCGCATGTTTCAATCTATCAGGACAATTACAATACCTGTAATGAGTAGTTTTCACATAAATAGCGCCGTATAAAGTAAGAAACAGTTCAAGGAATAGATTGATTAAATTGAAGATCCAATAGGAGGTATCGTCTTGTTGGATGCTGAGCAAAGTATTCTTTAGTGGTTGAACACATTTCTAGTACTTAGTTTTCTGAGTCAGAGGAAGAAGTTATTGGTTTCCATACTTCTGTATTTTTTATGCCAGCAGGTTGACAAGTAGACGGTCAACCTGGTTGTAGATCACAGCCACCTATGGACATTTTCAATACCAAGGGGATAACAACCACATTAGCTCTGCCGACTTCGAAGACTTTTAATTGTTTAAGCTCGTTACTACACAGACTTTACTCACTTTGAGTTTAATGTTGATAACCTCTAATGTTGACATTATTTCATAGGATTTTAATACATTATGATACATGTGTGCAAAGTTGATTATTAAGACTCCAGGCGGTATTTAGCGCGATAAGTGAGCCGAGAGTGTAATAATCAATGCACACGCGTGTCATACGACGTTTTTCAACACACTTGCGAGGAAAAAAAGAGACTTGTATTTTACAATAAATATCACTTTACGAGCGAGTGTGTTCAAAACATATTTATATCGCGATGAGAGTATCTGAATATTAAAACAAACATTAAATAAACACAACGCGGAATCAATTAGATTACAATCCAGCCACAGAGCGATACCCCAGAAAGATAAACGCGAAGGAGCAATCACGCACTCCAACACATAGGGTGCACATTTTTTATCCGCAGCTATTTTATAACACTGCCATAACAGATCATACAAGGTTTGCAGCATGTCTTTGTACGAGCTTTTTGCAATCTATCACGCAATAACATTCTCGTTGCGGCAAGTAACATGAGAGCCGCGATGGGTTATTAGAAGCGTCGTAGAACCTCGGGTGATCGTTCGTCGGAAGTATTCGTGAAGCGCAAATCACTCGTCTACATCGATGTGTGAATTGTAGATAGCGAACAGTGCAGACTATGCACCCCATAGGTAAGGTGTGTGCATAAGAAATTTATTTATGTACACCTATCTTTTCTTATAATCAGAAGATTGACAAGCACGCAGTTGTTCGACCTGATGGAAAGTAAACACCGTCGCCTATGAACACTAGAACAACACCTGGGCGATTTTGTGTTGCCAATCTTCAAAAAGCCTAGATTGCAGCTGACTCTCAAAAACACACCAGTACGTAGTAAAAGTATTTCAAGTTGATAGGCGGAAGGCGAGGAACCTAGCGTGACGGGTACTCTACCATCTTGCTTTTGGTATTTTTTTTTGTAAGTTGTACTAGCTCCTCCTTTGGGAATATGTTATTTTCCCGGGACAAAAAGTACCCTGTGTTAATCCAGAACATATTCTGTGTGCCAAATTTCATCCACATGCGTTCAAGTCGTTTTTCCGTGAAAGAGTAACAACAAAATTTCACACAAAGTATTATAAAGTATTAAGTAGGTAAGTATAACAGTTAGTAAGATTGTTTTCTTATCAATCCTTCAAACATAATTTAACGAGTAAAGTCAGTTTGTTCTGATTTTCTGATGGTATTATAAACGCAAGACCTAAACCGCTGGATTTAACTCGAAATGATGCCCAAAGGTTTCTCAAAACTCAACGCTTAAAGGGGTAAATTAGGGTATCGTAAGTGAAACCGCGGGGCGGAAGGCTAGTCGTATTTAAAAGCGAATCAGTAACCAACACAGACGTAAAAGAAGTACAGACGGATCGCTACCATTAGCAAACTGAAGCCACTTGTCTATGGATAATTGCGCTTGTGTGCAAAGCAATCTTAGAGCTGAGCAGAGTTTTTATGCATATGTGTGAGTGAGTTGTGTATACGGTAGAGGAGCAGAGTTTTTTGGCTTCACTTTTATCGCGGGCCGTGTTCCATCTGAACTTCTTTTACGTCTGTGGTAACCAACGTACGTTACTCGCATGCGCCCGCGCAGGCTGTTATACATGCATACTCCATTTTGAGTAGCATCGACGCGATCAGTGACTAATCGGTATTTAGCGGAATGCCATTTAAAAGGCATGCAGTGTAACTGACACTTTGGAGACCATGTTTGAAGACATGCATGATCTTCGTTCGGTATGGTATAACGAGGCAAAGCTGAAAAACTACGTATTTTCATGCTATCGTTTATCTAGTGCTAGGAAGATATTATTTATGTATCGTAATTAAAAATATACAAACACTAGTTTTCGCCCGCGATTTCACCCGATTTCCCGAAGGATCTTATGTTTTCCCGGGACAAAATATCCAATATGTTATTCCAGAGAATGGTCTATCTGTCCCAAGTTTCGTCCAAATCCGTTCAGCAGTTCTACGTGATTGCATACACATCTAAACAAAAACATCAAAAAATCGCATTTATAATTTAGTAGTCATTGGCTATTTTCTGAGGTTGTATCATAATTAGGAGATATATCTAAATATACAAAAGCGAAATAATAATAAATAATAATTGATCAGAAAATAAGGTTTTTTTTTTATATCTACGCTGTTAGTATTCTTATAAGTGTAAGAATTCACTAAGCATATAGTTACACTACTCAGATAATCATTATAATAAATTGGCGTAGAAAAAGGCAGTTGGCTTCACATTCCACGCGAGCCTGTATGGGCCAATCAAAGATCACAGTTTCTACTTATTATAATGCCATTTGAATTATTAAGCGGACGTTTTATGACAAGACTGACGATGCAAAAACTAAGACAATGCCCGTCTCTTTTCATTTTAGGATTCATGTCTGAAGATAGACACGATCGCATTTTATACGAACGCATATTGGGTTCATACACACCTTTTTTTAAACCATGAGCTCCATGAGGAGGCGTGGGCTGCTCTTGATTCTTGGTGCAAATCATGAATTTACTAAATAAAACAAGGCTAAAATGTTGCCAGTATAAAACACCGCTTAAATTGGACAAAAATATAGCCTGCACGACCCAGGAAGACCCTAAAACCACTAAAAATAAAGCACCACACTCACTATCCGTTAGTAACCCAATACAAAGTGTACGAGTTCGGGTGTTTAGTGAATTAACGTTTAAAGGGGTCGGTAAATCGCTACCAGTATTTATTGTTTGTCCAGTGCTAAGGGACAAGGACTTGCTTAGGGTAAATCACCTTTAACGGGTGTATGCGCTGAGTTTACATGGCGGTTTTACCAATTTCGGATACTGGCGCCTTGTATCCGGATATAGTTTCAGCGATACTGATCAAAGCAACATCATTGTCATTGTTCACATTTTGTGCTTACGTTCAGATTTTCCGTTCCCACCTGAACTTATATGGCAAGAACTAATTTAATAAACTAACCTGACCAATACCTAGCGACTTGATTTTTTATTGATGTATCAAATTTAATGATCCAGCTAAGCAACCTTTAATGTCAAAGAGGCGTGAGAGTTTAATGCTTTAAATAACCATTCATAACTTTGCTCCTTATTTGTAAAGCCGAAAGACTTACACTTAACTAACTCTAACCATGATATCTCTAAACTTTATAGTATTATATATTGTGAAAAAAGTATATTTAAAGCAGCGACATGTAAGCCCTAGACGCGCTAACAAGGCGAGCTAATCGGACGTGTTCGGGCGACACATCGCTTAGGTCGCGTCTCGTCGCGTCGCGTGCGCACCGACCATCGACCAACTTTACATATTACACTTTACGGTACTTATTTACCTACCAATGTGTTAGATTGGTATTAGAATTATATTTATCTGAAGCAGGTAAAACTTCGTTATTTGCGTAGTGATTATAATGATTTACTCTTGTATTACGAGTAGGATTTAGTTCATATTCAAACTGAATTGGGTCGAAACTTGAGATACGAGTCAAAATCATATGCTCATTTTCAAGTTTTTCTTTCAACCTATGAGGTCAAATAAGCTGTAATCAGATGGAAACTTTACACATCGTTTTTAGTTAGCAAAAAAATAAAGGAAGAGTGTAGAAACGATTATGATAGGCTGTTTCCAATTTGCAAAATTCTACCAATAGACAGCAAATTAAAATACTTAATAGGCGTCGAACATTACTACAGTGACAAGTATAAGACCATAAAATATAATAAATACAATTCTAAAAGTGTTAGAGATGGAAGAATGGTCCAACCGAGAGCCAAAAATAATATTATGGAGAGAGAGTGTCACAATATCTTATACCAAAAATATTTAATAACATAGAACTGTTAAGAAAGCAACCTAAATTAAGTAAGAGTACATTAAAGTTGAAGCTGAGGGAGGCATTGCTCGATGACGCTAACTTCACTTGAAGAGGCGCCATCGAGAAATGAATCCACTCTGCATGTCTTGTTTTCTTATATTTAAATGTGTTAACTTTTTTGTTTTTTTATTTTTTTTATTATTATTTTTTGAATAGTTGTTTTCATTAAAAAAAAATTGCCGACTTCAACAAGGGGGGGGGATACTGTTTACTGGCAAGTGGAGTTCTTAGGGTAATTTTAGCTTAGTTGTTATTATATGTTGCATGTAATATGAATTCCTTTCTTGTATGTATTTTTAATAATGGTAGGTATAATAATCTGTAAAGAGCGTGTCTCGCCATCAAACTTCATACTTTGGCGAGTAGTGTAAGTTATATCATAGAGTAATATCTATTCGTCCATGGTTATATTTAATTTTGTACTTATCATTTATTTTCAATAAAAAAAAAACCATCGTTATTATCGCTCAATGCCTCAAATCATACTGCAAAAGAACAGATAACAAATATAAAAGAAGTTATACAAAACAGGCGGTCTTATCGCTTAAGCGATTTCTCCAGAAATCCTTTGGGTAACAGGATATAAAACAATATGCGAGTTGTACACATAAGAATACACTTAAATAAAAAAATAATCTTAATTAATAAAACTAAATACCTAATATATAAATAACAAAATAATAAACTAATACTATTAACTTAATACGTAATAATTTTAAACTAAAGTGGTCATAACATGAAACAACAGAAAAAGATAATAGTGAAGGATTGAAAATAAAAGTGAGAAGTGTGACAGGGAGTTTGGAGGTCAAGTTCAATGGAACTAGGTACGAAGACGATGTTGAGAGGTGAAGAAAAACTCAAAAGCATCTCACTAAAAAGTAACAATTATAATTCTTAGAAAGTCAGGACTTTCAATCTGGAATTATCTCCTGTCCCATAACTTCGAGAATGTCGTAATTTTCCAAACCGTAATTTATAGTTACACAGTTAATTTTCAAAGAATTCTATCTTTATTTACCTATAAAGAAATACCCTGATTATCTGACAGACTACACAGCCTATAAACAGGTGACCTAGAGAAAAGAAAATATTCCTTGAATAACCTTGGTGTTTTAGCAGGTGGTAGCGTAAAGCTATATAAATCTGTTATTTACAGTGCTCAATTCCCTGGCGACTCAGAGCTAGCCAGAGCAACAGCCAGAAAAACAACTAAAAACCCGTTGAAAGCCAAACCCAGCCAAGTCAGTAGGTACCCGTCCCTAATTGCCGACCGACCCCCAACACTGACACGACGCGTCGAACCGAAAGCGGGCCCAAATACGTAACACACGAGACGTCGTCGGCTCGCTCAATTTGCCCCGGACACGTCACTCAAAGTAATTGGCCGTTAGTCGCCATTAGCAAATGAGATCGTACGATAGTATCTTCGTCGGCGTCGGCGCAAAGCAAATATCGTTGCAATCGCACGCGCCCCGTTAGGTGGCTGACGATGACAGCGCAGGCGACAAGACGAGAGGGATCCAACCCGATGTCGGTGTCTAGATTGCAGATAGACGGTGCCGATGTGCGAAAATGCCCTTGAATCTTTGACAACATTCCTTCTAAATTACAATTGGTTTATTTTCGACGGAGCTGTTTTTAGATATTATGGAATTTGTTTGTGTTCTTTACCACGTACTTACCATGCTGTGAGATGACCATTGGCGTATATAGGAGGGCGGGGGGGTTGGTGGGTACGGTCCACACCAGAATTGTCAGGTTTCCATCAGTATCAACACATTTTAGGGGCCAGGCCACGGAAAGTAACTCTAGATTCGCCAATGGAGATGACAAGTGGTCTAGCCAAAAGAAGTAAATACACAAAGCTTAGAAAGGACCTGGAGCTCAGGTGCATTTACTAGAATGTCGTCAGGCGGCGCCATTACCACGTCTGGCAACAAAGCGCGCTACAGTAAAGTGGGGATCTTTTGTGCTTTTCGTATCATTTGCATACTGGTGAGCAGAGTATTTATCTATGAAGAGATTTCTGTGCAAGAATTAAATAAAATATTCTTAATTAAGATTCGTATTTTTTATTGGGTGCGTAGTTTTGAAAAGTTTTATAATTTGTATAATTCAAACTGAATTCAAACAGATAATCAGAAAAAAACTCATCATTGTGATCACCATGACAACGTGTGCACAATAGTCAACACGGAATGCAGAACTCGGAACTCTAGAACTCTCTCTGGGATCGGCGTCTTACAATCCAAATATTTGACTGCTTTATTCAACATGTTTTTTTTTTTCAATTTCAACAGGCGGCACGCTTTTTACATATATTACACTGGTCAACACAAGTTTTGTTTCCATAATTTTTTTTTCTGTTATTGGGTATTACTATGGCCCTGACTATGAAAAAAATAACAATACATTACTAACAGCTATACTTTTTGAAATATACAGTTTTGTTATTTTGACAAAAAAATACAGAAAATTAATACATTATGTTAACAAAATTTCCACTGAACACTATCAATTGATCTTTTATAAAATTTCCTTGAATGAACGACTTTAGGTATATCTCGTTGCAAATTCCAGCATAATCTGCCATCATATGTGAGTCCCACCGCCCCTGATAACGCTCCTCCATTGTCCGAAGATCCTGATGGAATCTTTCACCCTGCTCCTCACTAAAATCACCCAGATTTTGTGGGAAATGGTCTAAATGCGAGTGCAGGAAGTGGATTTTTATGCTTATGTTGCACCCTAGCTCTTGCAAGTTCGATAGCATGGACTCAACAAGCTCGACGTGGTCGTCAGATTTCTTTTTACCTAGGAAATTACTCATAACCAAAACAAATTAATTCCAAGCTTTGGATTCGACTTCAGTCATTGATTTGACAAAATTAAGATCTTTCACGAGTTGCCTAATGTGTGGCCCATTAAAAATACCAGCTTTTAAATTTTCTGTAGGACTTAATCCTGGAAACTTTTGTGAAACGTGTGTTCACAAGGATTTGGATCATCAGAAGAAATAGATGTGCTGTGTTGTACTTCTCATGATTTTAACTGAGGTTGTTGAGCAGAAGATAAGTTAGACCACTTATTTCGATTTCCACGGTTAATTCCGTTTATTTTCACAACGCAGAAGTAGCAATCGTCATGATGGTTTCGAGGTTCCGCCATGGGTGTTAAGAACATTACTGCATCTCTTTTTCTACTGGACCATAACCGTAGACATACCACACATTTCTGGCATACAATATGCGGAGTCCATGGCATATCCTGATTACACAATTTTATTTTGATGATATGTTATTTTTTTCATAGTCCGATATAGGTTTTCGATATTTTTCAAGTACATATTCACCACAAATATAGCAAAAATAATCGGGATTAAGCACACAACATCTTCTTGACGAAGCCATATTAAAAACAACAACAAAATATATTTCAGTGTCCAATAAAAAATGCAAACCTAAGTAAAAATAGTAAATAAGGGTAGTTAGCTGTAACTCAAAAACAAAAGCTGTTAGGGAAAAATCATTGAAGTATTTAAAAAATAAGCGCCAATTTGAGATAGAAACAGAAAAAAAAACACAAGAAACAAACAAACTTTTTTTTTTTGTTGACCAGTGTTATTATTTAATATATTATTTTTCTTGTCACCATTAACAGTTTTACCAGTAATGGTTACTTCGTACAGAAATCCCACTTAATTGTTACCGTCAATAGTCTCTCTTTTTTGTCCACATTATATTCAGCGTAATTATAATTATTATACATTCTTTTATATTTGACGGAAGGTCTATTTTAGTTTGATTCATTTTTTCGACTCTACTTCTGGATATTATTCTTCTTTGTTATTATGGTTATATGATTTAGTTCAAATAATAGAATAGTGCATAAGCACACGTCATTTCATATAGTACACACGGCTACACGTCAACCTATACATTTCCAGTATGAGCTGATCTCGCATTGTATAGGATTTCCGTACAACGAGAGGTCAGCTTATATTGGAAATGTATAGCTTGATCTGTAGCCGTGTGTACAATTAGATAAGATTATTAAAAATGTGCTAACAAAATTAACTTATAAGATTGTGGAATATTTGATGAGTTTTACAAGATAAGGTATAAATGTTTTGTTTTTATTAATCTGTTTATTCTCTGGCACGTTATAACGCAGTATTTTTTAAACACTCGCCTGGTCCAAATGAAACTAGTCAACACAAAATGGACGCAATGCAGGATATTATGTTCTAGCTCTTAGACTGGAAAGGATATGTGATCAACATCAATTGCGATTACATGACACCTTATATTTGCCAACGACATAAGTCTTAGCGGTGGAATACCCGGAGGTGTGCGCACCTTGCACCAATATTGCAATATAAATTATTTCATTTCATTACAATTACAGCCATTGCAATGTGATTGGGAAGTACATCTACATGAATATACACACAAAATATAAAAAATAAAATACTTTATTTTTTAATAATAAAAAAATAAAAGAAATATTAATTCGAAATTCATGTAATAAGTTAAAGTGTAGACGTAATACTCAACGGGAGTGCGAGGAATTAAAGGAGTGGGGCGGCGCGGCGGCGGCGGCGGCTTGCGCCTAGCTCTAGTCTGCACGTGCGCAGTAACCACACATTGCGGTAATTTTAGTTCAAATTGAATAAGGTACTTCTCACTGTATTTACAGTATTTAATTAAATTAAGGCCATTTGTGGAAAATGTATTTTATGTACACACGGCTACAGATCAAGCTATACATTTCCAATATAAGCTGACCTCTCATTGTATGGAAAACCTATACAATGCGAGATCAGCTTATACTGGAAATGTATAGCTTGATGTGTTGCCGTGTGTACTACCGACTGGGTCGCTCGTCGCCGACCAAAAAAACGTCCTGTATATGTTGGTACTTGTTCCAACATAAGATTATAATTTTCGTATAAGTACCAAAATTTACAAATATCCCCACTCAATAAAATCCTCGATAATACCTAGATACCTTTCCTTAAATTTATAGTGAAAAGATAAATGTGTTTCAATTGTCTTTGTTAAATCAGAAACATTGTCTTCAGAAACAAATAGAAATGGTAAGAGCAATGAAGCAATTGCGATTCCATAATCCAGCGATTTTGCGTAAAGTTTGTCAAAAACATTTCTGGGAAAAATGTTCTCAATGTCTAAATCAAAATATTGTAAGAATTTGGTCAAACCCTCGAAGTACAAATTCTTCAACTCTTCCAAATGTTTTTTTCTGAATTGTCGATCAGTTGATCCAAATATTAAGTAAAAGAAATCTAGTAACGGATTTCCAAAATTGATTAGCTGATAATCGATTGGTACAATCTTAGATGCTTCGCCATTCTGAAGAATAAATGAAAATCTAATTAAGTATGTAAACAACAAAGTAAAAAGTAGACAATATGAATATGAAATAATCTTACCGTTTCATTAATCATTATATTGTTAGGCCTGTAATCACCATGGCACAGGCAGTATTTCGTAGCTGGATTGTTAAAATACTCAATATATCTATCCATCCGAGATCGAATTCCCTTCTCAACCTTTATTTTAGTATTACAATCTAAGTACTCTATTGTTTGATTAAACATACTTCCAACGAACTCTAACCAATCATCACACAGAGTTAAAGATGGTTTAACAGATTTTATCTTCTTTTCAAAATATTCTGGGTATTTTGCTTTTAGCACAAACGAAAGGGCATGAAATTTTGCAAGTTCTTGAATAGCTGACAGAGAAAACTCATATGACATCTCATCCATTCTTTGATATGTAATGAAGCCCTTCTTAGCTAAATTCTCGAGAAAAATCGCCTCAGTATTACTCTCACCATAACATTTTACAAAATTATATCTTTCCTCGAGGGGAACATTGGCTTCATCTTGGATTTTTGTGAAAATCCTTGAAATGTCACTATACATGTATAGTTCTTTGTTATAAACACCCTCAAGTGATATAAACTTCATTTGATTTTCACTGGGTAGGCATTTCACAAATATATTAGTTACTTTTTCACCATCAGTAGTTTTACCTGTGATGTCTACTTCATACAGAAGTCCCAGGTAATTGCCGCCATTCGTGTTTAGTTCTTTAGTGTCGATATTATATTCGACGTAACCTTCTTTAGCAATTATACTTTTGATAGATTCTTCTACTGCGGCTGGAAGTCCATTTTCCAAATCTAAACTCTGAACGTCTGAGCAGTCAGTACAGTTATTTCGTGTTGACATGTTGCATTTAAACAATTCTGCTATAACTTTTAGATAATAAGAGTCGTGCATGTTGGAATGGCTCTTTATATAACACAAACTCGCTTTAGATAATAATAAAGATGCTTTCACAAAATCATTTTATGACGAAACTATTTTCGGTTAGGTATGGAATTAGTTTCTATTTCTTCATATAAGTGTTTCTTTTTTTTATTTATTTAGGACAATCAACAAGGCATACATTAGGTATTTCACTGAATAACATGCAATATTAAAATAAATCTAAATGCTGCCTCAATTCTTTAATTGAGGCAGCTCATTGCTGCCACGGCATGCAATGAGGACAGTTACAGTAAGACATTTTGTTTTCGTCAAGGAAAACATTAATTAATAATGTTATACAAAATTAAAGAATACGGATAGAATTTAAACATTTGAGCGTATTGATAAAATTTAAAATAATAAATAATATGAATTTTAAATAGCAATTAAATAGCTTATTAATAAAATAACAACTCAAATCTTAAATTAAATAAAATTATTCATAAATTAAGTAATGAAAATATTACAGACGCGAAGGTTAGTGATTAAGGTAATATAATAATAAGGTTGTAAAGGAGTTTAAGAGGTAAGGATGGCTGCAAGAAATTTGAAAAATAGATTTTTAACATATCTATTGCTGTCGCGCTGTGCCCGAGCTATCGCGACCGAGAGCGATAGAGACGACTACATCTTGGACCGATTATACCTATTTAAATTTGACGAAATCGCTATTTCGTAATCCCTAATTTTCTCCTCCAAAACTGGATCGATTTAAAAAACAAAAACAAGAATCATAATAAGAAGGGCTTTGGCTATGTCTGTCGGTTTTCCTTTGTTTTTTTTTATATTCGTCAAATTTGTTCGCTGGATGTCTGATAAGGGCGTTAAAAATGGTAAGATTTTGTGATTTTAGAAGGCTCCTAATTCTTATAATATTTAATTTATGGAGACAAACAAAACCGAGGGACATACAGTTGTACCTACAGATTGCATGGTAAAATAATCATCGATCTAGTGTCATTATCCAGAAAGGAAACTGAGGATTACGTTTGTATGGAAAAAACGCCACTAGTATTTCCTCTTAATATGTAGGTCTTATATTTTTGAAGATTGTCCGAAAATATGTCGATTATTGATGTTTTAACTAGGTTGTTATATTGCCTTTTTATTCTATTGAGGACAGAGTGGTAGCCTAAGTTACTTGAACTATGAAAAGCGCCCCACGCTTTTCATTCAAATATTGAACAAAATTGCTTACATTAAGGCCCTTACGGGATAGACAGAGAATATATTTAGGTTCAATTTTATAATTATTTAACACTTTTTAGTGCAGGGCTTTTTAAAGCGTGTTTTTTTAGTTTTTTTAAACTGTAATTTATTTTTTATTTTTTAGGCAACATAAATTATTCATACCATTTTATTATGTTATTTATACCATATTTTCACCCAATATCAATTTATTTCACATTTATAATGAGTATTTAGCTTCAGTGCCTACTCTTTGACTCCACCAACAGACTCAGAAAACCATATTTGGCCAAAATGCACATAATACGATTACAATACGCCCAAACACGGCTAGAATACGATGCTCCGCTATGGGGTTCCAGTGCCAACCCTCCGATTTCATCATCAGACCCTGAAAACTATACATGGTCAAAATTCATCTCACGACATTTCCAACAACCCCAAACACGGCTAGGATACGATGCTCCACTATGGAGTTTCAGTGCTTACCCTCCTACTCCATCATCAGATCCTGAAAACCATATAAGGTCAAAGTTCATCTTACGACAATTCCAACAAGCCCAAACACGCCTAGGAAACGTTGGTCCGTTATGGAGTTCCAGTGCCTACCCTCCTACTCCATCATCAGATCCTGAAAACCATATAAGGTCAAAGTTCATCTTACGACAATTCCAACAAGCCCAAACACGCCTAGGAAACGTTGGTCCGTTATGGAGTTCCAGTGCCTACCCTCCTACTCCATCATCAGACCCTGAAAACTATACATGGTCCAAGTTCATCTCACGACAATTCCAACAAACCCAAACACGGCTAGTATACGATGCTCCACTATGGAGTTCCAGTGCTTACTCTCCTACTCCATCATCAGACCCTGAAAACCATACATGGTCAAAGTTCATCTCAAGATAATTCCAACAAGCCCAAACACGGCTAGTATACGATGCTCCACTATGGAGTTCCAGTGCTTACTCTCCTACTCCATCATCAGACCCTGAAAACCATACATGGTCAAAGTTCATTTCATGACAATTCCAACAAGCCCAAACACGGCTCGGAAACGTTGCTCCGTTATGGAGTTCCAGTGCTTACTCTCCTACTCCATCATCAGACCCTGAAAACCATACATGGTCAAAGTTCATTTCATGATAATTCCAAAAAGCCCAAACACGGCTAGGAAACGTTGCTCCGTTATGGAGTTCCAGTGCCTACCTTCCGGATCCATCATCAGATCAGCTCGATGGTACCAAATTATTGTATTGTCATCGGTACTTGATAAGTGTGCAAAATTTCAGTTTAATCTGACGTCTGGAAGTCGATGAAAATTACGTTCGAAGATTCCTTTACATAAATTCATACATAGATACATACATACATAGATACATACATACAGGTGAAGCTAATAAAAGCGTGTTAAAAAGGGCAGTATCTACTTAAACGGGGGAGTTTAGAAGAAGCGTTGAGATTAATTAGTTGCAAGAGAGAAGGACAGTCGAGCAATCCGTTGATTAATTTGAACAAAAACATAGAGTCTAGGAGTTGCCTTCTGTCAAGTAAACTGTTCATCCTAAAATGAGCGAGGCGGGCATCGTATGAAGGAACAAACTTCTTGGCCAAATTACACCGATAGCAGAGATGCCACAAAAACCTTTTTTGTATTTGCTCGAGGCGCTTAATAAGCACATTATAACAAGGAGACCATATCTGGCTGCAGTATTCGACATTGGGCCGAACGAGGCTGGAAAAAAGAGCAATCTTGGTAGCAGGATCTTTAAACTCGTTGCAATTCCTCAAAACAAATCCGAGTGCTCGCACCAATGAGAAAAGCGGTTCAGATCATCCTGAAGATGCGTCATATCATTTTTTATAGGTTTGATTCATTTCAAATCGTCAGCGTAAAGAAAACATGTTGATTCTTTGAAAATACTCAGTTCCCTTATTTTCAAAACTCATTGATTGGTGATGAAAACTCATAATTAATTATTTTAATCACCTTGTATTTTAGTTTTCTTACACAACTTTCACGAATGTCTCACTTTCGAGACAGCGGCGTCCATTTCCAACCAAGATGTACCAAGCATTCTTCTCCAGCAGCACATTTTGAGAGCGTCTATTTTCTTCTTCTCGCTTTCCCTTAGAGTCCACGTCTCTGCGACGTACAGAAATATGGTGGATTTGGTGGCTTTAGTTATGTTTCGGTTCCTCCATATTCTCCTAAGCTTATTCATAGATGACCTAGATATAGCCATACGCCTCTTGATTTCATCCACGCATCCACCATTATTCGATACCAAAGCTCCCAGATATATATATGATTGGACCAAATGAACCACATCACAGTTCGCAAATACTGTGACTACTGGCGAATTATTGTTGGCGCGGTCGACAATCATCATCTTAGTCTTACTGCGGTTGATCTAAAGCCCAAACTTAAGGCTAACACTTTCCATCTTGTGGAGAAGTTCCTCCATGTGGAGGCTACTAGATGCAAATAATGTGGTGTCATCTGCGTATCTTAAATTTGATATTTTTAGACCTCCAATGAAGTCCAATGGTTATGCCGTCAGTAAATAATAAAGAGAATAGCTCTAGAGGACTGGCTAGAGCTATTCTCATTATTATTTATGTATAGATGTTGAACAGAAGTGGAGAAATAATGCATCCCTGACGAACTCCAGCGCTGGGGTGGAAGTAGCTCGATAGTACGTAGTCTGTTCTCACTGATGCTGCATCATGAAGGCGCCTAAGCATGTGTACAAGATGGCTTGGCGTAAAATTTTGCTTGCATGAGGTATATGGGCAATGAAACGGTAGTTACTGCAGTTCTTCGTGGATCCTTTTTTATGGAGCGAGACAAAAATGGTGTGAGGCCTTTAGGCCATTTAACCGTTTGCAATATTTTGTTACATATGGTTTGGAAGATCTGGACGCCATAATCTCCAGAATTTTTTATGATTTCGATTGGGATAGCTTTACCATTCCCATTCGTTTCTTTATTGGTGAAATACACCAATGGACGAAGAGATTCATGAGGAAGGTTTAGGTGTATATTTAATTAAGGTTTTGTATAAATTACTGTCTGAAAATTTTTGCGAGTAATATAGGTACCCGTTGACGATATAATAATAGTTACATGAACATTTATGTGTAATCTATAGACTTCAGTAGAAACGTGTCTATAGATTACAAAATTATTCATCAAAAAATACTTCAGAAGTATTTTTTTGCAAACAGGCACAATTTTGAAACAAAATATATGTGAAGACATTTTTTTTTATTGTTCAGGTCAATTATTTTTAATAGACATCAATAATTCAAACAGATTATTAAAAAAAAAACTTTCATCATTGTGATCTTCATGGCATATACAGTCATTTGAGATTGAATTATTAAAATACTAAAAGAATGTATCCACCCGAACTCTAATTCAATTGTTACAACTTCCATTCTTATATTACAATCCAAATATTTGACTGCTTTATTAAATATGGTATATGCATATTGTTCCTATTCATCCAAAATGAAATTTTTTTTTATTTGCTCAGTTGTATTTATATTATTTTCTATATATTCCGGATATATTTGTGATAGAACAAATGAAAGGCCATGAAACATAGCAAGTTCTTGAATAGCTAATAGGGAAAACTTCACATCCATTCTTTCAAATGTCATGAAACCATCCTTAAATTAAATTTTCATAGCATTTCACGAAATTATATCTTTCTTTAAACTTCACTTCGGAGTTCTGTGAATATCTTTGCAAGTTCTTTATAAACAAATATTTATTAACACTTAGGTGGCAAACAAGCATACGGCCCGCCTGATGGTAAGCAGTTACCGTAACCTATGGACGCTTGCAACACCGTGGCAACGCGCGTGTGATACCCCTGTCACAGTTTTACCAACATACAGTTGCGCAACGAATGTACTAACGCAGAGCAACGGAGGGGAACTCGCGGGGTGTCGGGACGGCCAGGCCGCGGCAAGCTAACACGCTTAGTTAGCTTGACCGTCCGCGAAAGGCTGACGCGTTCATGTTTGTGTGCTATTATTTAACATTATCGATACCTACGTGCTCAGTGAATGTTCTAGGCATTTTTCAGTGCTAAGATTACATAATGAATGGTACAGTATATATTATTAATGGCGCAGCACACAATCTGTTCTTTTCGTAGGCGCTTTTCCTATAATTTCGTAATACGAGTTCCCAGCCCACCTACTTTATTCATGCAAACTGTAGTCTATGTTTGATTAAAATTGTACCATGGTAGATAGACCTATAATTTATTCTGCGTGTACAGTCGAACGCAGAAATAGCTTAACATTTTAGTAGGTTTACTCGTAGTAAATGGTAAAGTGAGAGTGGTTTGAATTTGTCATTAATATTACCTGAGACCATGTACCCAAATACCTACTCAGCTACTTCATTGTTCAACCGCGTAGTGTAGGTACCTACTGATATTCGACCATACATACGTAATATAGATAGTACGAGTAGGTAATAAATCGAAAGTGAAAATCCATTGCCCTATAAGCAGTCTTGTCCAAAAAGTTATCTGATTATTGATTACGATAATGTTCAGGAACTATTAAGTCTAGACTTATGAAATTTGGCATTTTGCTTAATTGCTATAATTAATATAGTTATTACACAAATTAAAGGTAATTTTCGTTTACGTTAAGTTTCTTTACTAAGAAATTTTTCGTGTAAGTAACATGTTACCATGTAACCTTGTTACATTTACCATGTTACCATTCTAGAGGCACAGCATTGCTATTGGCTCAGATTACCTGTCAGTCAGTCAGTGCCAAAAGTAGCTTTTTTCTGAGATGCATATTTAAGTAACTATTAAGGCTAGCCTTATGAAATTTGGCATTTTGCTTTAGTAAAAGTTAATTTTCGTAACTTTATTGAGACATTTTTCGTGTAAGTAGTGCATGGTATGCGTGCGGCGTTGTTGTAGGAACTTGGCCTGCGCACTGCCATGCGCTTAGATAAGTCCAGTGCTACACATGTAAATGTTTATTACTCATAAATAAATGATGATAATAATTATATTGTAATGATAATATTACAATATAATTATTTTATTTCACATTTTGTGACAACCCTTGCGTATCTGCTCGTGACAGCGTTAGTACTCACACGCACGGCGGCACGGCCCGACATCAAAGGCGTTGCGCTACTGTAAGATGGTAATACTGTGCCCCTGTATCACACGCGCGTTGCCGACCCTGAAGAAATCTCTTCAGACCCTTTTTGAAGAACCCCAGGCTGTACTCCATTGGGAAAACCACGGCGGGGAGCTCATTCCACAGTCCGATATAATATAATGACGGGCCAGTTGGCGCAGTTGGTTAAGGTTCGCCTTACGCGCCGCAGGCCGTGGGTTCGATTCCCACACAGGACATGCATTTGTGTGCATGAACATGTCTGTATGTCCCGAGTCTGGGTGTAATTATGTATATTAAGTATGTATTTACAAACAAAAAGTAGTATATGTATTATATCAGTTATCTGGTTTCCATAGTACAAGCTCTGCTTAGTTTGGGATCAGATGACCGTGTGTGAGGAATGTCCCAGGATATTTATTTATTTATTATTTATTTTATAATGATGAATATTTTCTTGAAATTTTATTAACAGATATGTTTTTTTTTTTTTTAATTTTAGCAGGCGGCACGCTTTTTACTAATATTTAATATAATTTTCTTGTCACCATCAACAGTTTTACTTGTAATGGTTACTTCGTGCAGAACTTCCACTAAATTGTTACCGTCAATAGTCACTTTTTGTCTACATTTTATTCATCGTAACCTTCCCGGATAGTAATAATTCTTCTATATTTGAAGGAAGTTCTATTTTAATTTGTTTCATTTTTTTTTACTCTACTTCGGGATATTATTCTTCTTTATTATTATGTTATATGATTTAGTTAGTATAGCAAGTAGTAAGTAAGCACACGTCATTTTACATAGAATTAGATAAGATTATTCAAAATGTGCTAACAAAATTAACTTACAAGGTTGTGGAATATTTGATGAGTTTTACAAGATAAGGTATAAATGTTTTATTTTTATTAATCTATTCGCTGGCACGCTACAGTACGCAGTATTTTTTTAACTCTCGCCTAATCCAAAAGAAACTAGGCAACACAAAATGGACGCAATGCAGGATATTATATTCTAGCTCCTGGACTGTAAAGGATATGTGATCAACAACAATTGCGAATACATTAATAATAATAATAAATAACAAAGCCTTTTTATTTCCTGCAAAAGTACCTTACAGAATAATTTACAAAATAACTTAGAAAATAACTAAAAAAACAAAACCATTGATAATTTACATAAAAATATTAATTTTACTAATAAAATTGAAGATGGTTCAATTTTGGTTTTCTCTTGCAAGAACCTCTACAGGTAAAGGCCTCCTCCAAAGATTGCCAGTCTTGTCTAGATTGGTCTATTTTAACCAAGTTTGTGAAAACTATTTTCTTAATGTCATCGTCCCATCTAGCGTAAGGTCTTCCTATCTTTCGTATTCCTTGTGGGCCATTCCATGTCCTGCCTGCCCATTTCGTCCATCTTTGGTCTTGGAAGCGCGCTACATGTCCAGCCCATTTCCATTTTGATGTTAAAGCTTGTACTAGAACATCAGTTGCTTTGGTGGTTTGTCTGATCTTGAGTGTCGTATTTTCTGTATTTTCTTTATATTTAGCGTACTACGCTTTATGCGATAGCGGTGGGATACCCGGATGTGTGCGCACCTTGCACCATTCTTGCAATATGTATATTCAGCAATAGTTACGTCTAGGCTGAATATTGTTACGAGCTGAGGTTCAGGATAAATAATGGTACACGAATTTACCAAAACACTGGTCACACTTTTATTAAAACACTCATAATTAAATATTTCACAAGCACTTGACTGTATTTCACTACAATGTTTACTCACTGTCTCGCTAAATAAAACTGTAACTCAAAGGCACGATGCCTATATGAAAATCTTTGCTGTAACTCTTCTGTGCATTGTCCTTCTTCTTGTACTGTCACTGTCTTGAAGTATTTATACTTCATAAACGGCATCCGGACATTCTACAACTCTCGTGAGTGTACTACATGCCTACTGTACTATCGAGAATAATCCAGCACAAGGTGTCTATTCGGCGATAGATGGCGTTGCTTTAGATGTTCTACTTTTCAACAACAGATAGCGTTACTGAGATTTCCGCTATTCAAAAACAAGGCGTTACTGATAGCAACTCATTCCTAATGACGTAACAATATGGTATTGATAGCTAAACCACCTGTCTCTCCCGCGTTTTTTCGCTTAAAGTATCGTATGTTCACCTTCAGGTTTCAATCCAAACTATGCTACCCTTACACAGCAAACAGATGGACTCTATAAAACGGTTTGTCTTGAGCTAATAAGTTCAGTGAGGAAGTTACGAAAGAACGAGGGGAAAATAACTAAAAAGCAAAAACTATTTTTTTATATTCCGGGATATGATCTAAACATATGCCGAGTTTCATTACAATTGCAGCCATTGCGATGTGATTGGGTAATTAATACATACATAAATATACACACAAACTTTCACTTGTAGTATAAGTAGGATTATACATATATGGAGGTGCAAGGTGGATGACACCTCCATTAAAAGGGAAGATCTTCCGCCAAGCTGGGTTATCGTGCCTGAGGACCGCGGTCCGACTGTACATGTCGGACAGTTGTATATATGCAGATTCTCGAGAAAACTTCTTAAGCGCGATGCAGGTTAATGTGGCGCCACGCCATCTATCTTTCCGTGTGTGAACTATCTGAGTGTTACTGATAGATGGCTGATAGATGTTGCTACACATTTAAATTGGTACTTGTTCAAACATAAGATAATAATTTTCGTATAAGTACAAAGATTTACAAATATCTCCACTCAATAAAATCCTCGATAATACCTAGATACCTTTCCTTAAATTTATAGTCCAAAGATACATTTGTTTCAATTTTCTTTGTTACATCAGGAACATTGTCTTCAGAAACAAATAGAAATGGTAAGACCAATGAAGCAATTGCGATTCCATAATCCAGCGATTCTGCGTAAAGTTTCTCAAAAACTTTTCTGGGAAAAATGTTCTCAATGTCTAAATCAAAATGTTGTAAGAATTTGGTCAAACTAGCAAAGTACAAATTTTTCAACTCTTCCAAATGTTTTTTTCTGAATTGTCGATCAGTTGATCCAAATATCAAGTAAAAGAAATCTAGTAACGGATTTCCAAAATTCATGAGCTGATAATCGATTGGTACAATCTTAGATGCTTCGCCATTCTGAAGAATAAATGAAAAATTTAATTGAGTATGTAAACCACAAAGTAAAAAGTAGACAATATAATTTCAACATAAATATAATTCTGATGAATATGAAATAATCTTACCGTTTCATTAACCATTATATTGTTAGGCTTATAATCACCATGGCACAGGCAGTATTTCGTAGCTGGATTGTTAAAATACTCAATATATCTATCCATCCGAGATCGAATTCCCTTCTCAACCTTTATTTTAGTATTACAATCTAAGTACTCTGTTGTTTGATTAAACATACTTTCAACTAACTCTAACCAGTCGTCACACATAGTAAAAGATGGTTTAACAGTTTTTATATTATTTTCAAAATATTCAGGGTATTTTGCTTTTAGTACAAACGAAAGAGCATGAAATTTTGCAAGTTCTTGAATAGCTGATAAAGAAAACTCATATGACATCTCATCCATTCTTGGATATGTAATGAAGCCCTTCTTTGCTAAATTCTCAAGTATAATCGCCTCAGCATTACTTTCATCGTAACATTTCACAAAATTATATCTTTCCTCGAGAGGAACATTTGCTTCATCTTGGATTTTTGTGAAAATCCTTGAAATGTTATTATAAATGTATAATTCTTTATTATAAACACCCTCAAGTGATATAAATTTCATTTCAATTTCACCAGGTAGGGCGCATTTTACAAATATATTAGTTTCTTTTTCACCATCAATAGTTTTACCTGTGATGTCTACTTCATACAGAAGTCCCAGGAAATTGCCGCCATTCGTATTTAGTTCTTTAGTGTCGATATTATATTCGACGTAACGTTCTTTAGCAATTATACTTTTGATAGATTCTTCTACTGCGGCTGGAAGTCCACTTTTCAAATCTTTACTCTGAACATCTGAACAGTCAGTACAGTTATTTTGTGTTGACATGTTGCATTTAAAACGATTCTGCTATGATTTTTAGAGAATAATAGAATCGTGCATGTTGGAATGGCTCTTTATATAACAAAAACGCGCCTTAGATAATAACAAAGATGCTTTCACAAAAGCATTTTGTGAAGAAATTATTTTGGGTTAGGTATGGAATTAGTTCTATCTCTTCATATAAAAGTTATGGTGCCTTTATTTTCTAAACTCATTGACTGCTGATGAAATCTCATAATCACTATTTTTCACCTTGGTTGGATCCGCTTGATTTTAAGATTCCTATGGCCCGATTCTTGTAATATGAAACGATCCAAAAGTCGCTAGAGTTTAGAAATCGTCCAACTAAATATTAGTTTTAATTTCGTATTCCTGTGCTACCTCAATAGGATTGAACCATAACTCAATAGGATTGAACTTGACTCAACGACAAGCAAGCAATTACCCCACTACTCATGTGATCAAAAAAATTGCCTAATTGATTTACCAATTAACCTTTATTTGAGATTTTCTTTTTATTAAATCGTTACTTTTTCAATTATCGAGTTCGATTTAATTACCGGAATATGCTTGCAGCGACACGTTACTCGAACTTCGATAGATCGTTCTTCAACCGTGCAAAATGTGTTACGAGAATACGAAAAGCAGTTTCGATTGCAATTCAATTGTAAAATCGTTACAAGTCGTTGACGTTTTGTTACGAGAATCAGGCTACTGAGGGCTAACCACCATCTCTTAAAACATTAATATTATATCCTTACTTGTGTTATGTCCTTCTTTGACATCCGACGTCAAAAAAGGACAAAAACAAATAAGGTATGTTATTGTTTTATGAGATGGTGGTTGGCCCCCTGATCAATTTAGTTATGATAGATTTCCCAAAACCCGCTGTCTTGTTCTTAATTGAAATATCACAATGTGAACGATTCTTTATGCAATATGCAAATAATTACAGTTTTATTTGTGATACGAAAAGTTACTTGCTTACTACAATATTTGTTCATACTTATGTACCTAGATACGTTATCATTTATCATTATGAAACAATAAGCAGCAGAAAATTATTCACATTATTTACAAAATATTTCAGGATATTGTTTGAGACTGGTGTTTGTACTATAATTAAGAAAATATTACGTATACATACATAAACACATTGTAGGTCAAATATATAGATATTAATATGAAGTAGGTAAACGTACTAACAAAATTACTTGCAAAAAAAATTGTTTTACCCTACGGTTCTCAGGTTTATAAGTATGAGGCTACTTGCATCATTGACCGTTGAAGCAAACTCACTTTCGCATTTACAATATTAGTAAGATAGTAGATACCTTATCTAGTCTGATCCAACTAATCCTGCTGACCTTTGAAGATCCTTTACCTGGGGCCACAGTCCACACCACCAACCATTATTGAGATTTAACTCAATTTGAATAGGAATATTTCTTAGGTAAAAAATAATAATTCTAATTAGTCCGTCAGTTAGATTATAAAAAATATTAGACACGATATTCATTTGTCAATTAAACAAAAAATGACGAAGATATGGTGTGTTGAAGTGACTGGGACGTCAAGCGTAACTTCAAAAGCCCATATGTAAATGACGGACTAAATATAATCCCACCAAAAACATTTTTATGTAAAATGTTGCCGCCAAGACATATGGCTCGTACTGTCAAAAAGTTATCAGATCTCATGTAGAGCCAAGCTTATAACTCTACATGCACTTACTCTACAAGCCCTAACTTCACAAACTCTACACCTTAGTCAAAATATGTGGCTTAGCCGTGTCTCTACCGTCACATGGGAGTAAGGTGAAAAATGTATTCACTGTTCATTACTTTTTTGTTATTCAATAGTTCTTGTAGTATTGAAACGGCCAAGCCACATATTTTGACTACGGTGTGTAGAGTTTGTGAAGTTAGGGCTTCTAAAGTAAGTGCATGTAGAGTTATAAGCTTGGCTCTACATGAGATCTGATAACTTTTTGACAGTACGAGCCATATGTCTTGGCGGCAACATTTTACATAAAAATGTTTTTGTTGGGATTATATTTAGTCCGTCATTTACATATGGGCTTTTGAAGTTACGCTTGACGTCCCAGTCACTTCAACACACCATATCTTCGTCATTTTTTGTTTAATTGACAAATGAATATCGTGTCTATCGTGGGATTTCACTTCTTTTTGTAAGTTGCCTATGTTTTTTTTTTTTGAAATTTCCAAGTTTTATAATTTTTTTGTTGTTTGTGTACTAATACAAGCTGACATATCAAATTTCAGCTTTCTAGGACTTCAGGAAGTACCCTATGAGTTTTGATGATCATCAGTGAGTCAGTGACGAAATCGGGGTTTTTTAGATATCAATAAAATCTAAAGTATAAGAGGTATGTTATTGAAACTTAATATGTTTAATAAGTTTACTATTGGCATCATGTCCTGAGAATTTTGTTTATCTGGTATAATCCAAACCCAAGTTATGAGGGTTCAAAAAAACGACGAAGCGCTTCGAGAAAAGGTAGGTAGTGCCCTTTCGCTTCGCTTGGCTGTCTTGGCGGGGGGCACTTCCGTGCCCCCAGATTTTTCAGGAAACTAGCCTATTGAATCGTTTTTGTTCCAATAGACATCAGAATTTATGGAGAAGTGTCAAAAAAACAAGATAGAAATGTTGATGGTAGGCTCTGCGAATTTCACATGCGCAGTGAAAATAACTTCAGCTATCGCAAAAGAAATCGAATTCAATGTATGAAGCTGCAAATGAGGCGGCATTAATCTCCCTGTTCGGAAAAAAAAATATGCCATTTCCAATATTGCTATCAATTTTAATAGTCAGTTGTCTTATAGACTAGGCCAGGGGTCACCAAATGGCGGACCGAAAGTAAATGATAATCCCTGAACTATGCTAGTACTATTAATTAGTGAGTTTCGCAAAGCATGAAATGTTGCCTGTCACGTAGAATAATATAATTAAGATACCAAAGATAGCAAACGTTTTAGATGATTCAACAATCAGTGCGGTTAAGCCCCTTTCAAATCACATCATAACAACTATTGCAGATAAAATTAATGACACGTTTAAAACTTCTCTTCAAGGCATTCTCAGGATTATGCCACTGAATGTTATCATAATGCAGCGTGTTAATAAAACGAGACGGCTATAAGAGACTGGAATAGTGCACATTTGTCATACGACAGGGTTAAGTAGCGCTTCCTTATCACAGAAATGAAATACTCCAGCTGCAAGTCGCTTGTCTCAAACAGTAAATCTTTAAGGAGCACTTCTGTGAAATGCTCCATTGTTATATTGCATGTGTAATTGAGTGATAAAACTGAAACTTTGTATTTGTTTAGGTAAATTACGAGTGTATTAATTTGGAAATTAAGAATGACTAGGTCTAAATGTGAAAATATTCCACCATCAGCCAAATACGTATCATAAGCATTGTTTGTCAAAATTATTTTTATAATTATCAACATGAAAACTGCACAATCATTGTTTTCCATCGGAAAATTATCATTTCCTTCATTCGTACCTACACATTAAACACAGAATTTATCAAGTGTTTGTGAAGGATTAAATGTTGTAGTTATCATATAATGAACAGGGAGTATTTTGCATGTGATACACGTCACGAACTCTTAAATCACAACAATGTGCAACTACCGTCAACCGCTATCGGCCGCCGCGGAGGCGCGAACGGCGACCCAGTTCGCGGCGCGTGCGCAGCCCGGCCATAGATTAACTGATTAATGAGACAGACCGGCCATAGAGTATAAACTTTAGTTATTTGAAGATGAAAACGCCGATAAGCCGAGTTGGGTATTGGTTAAGTGAATGCTAGGGTATTGTCTAGTTAACTGGTATACTTTTAGTATATGGTATTCCAGTATAAGGAATAATTTTTTATGTGGAATCTATAGTGCTTGGGACTAGCCACTGGATTTGTAGGTAAGATAAAAGAAAACTAGTTTTTAGTTTTTATGCCATAGCAGTATTAGTAGAGTATTTACTAAATAAACTTTGAGCATTTTACTATTCAATACCTACTTTGTCCAACAACTACAGTAGCTTTATAATAATGGCATTGCTTGAATCAATGAAGACTTGACAATAGAATCATCAGTTCAGACTTCATTTTTCTAAGACAGATTTTGTGCAACTTGCTAGGTCATAGCAAGTTTCCATCAATCACCAAATTAATTGAATATCAGCCGAAGGTGGTAATCAAACAAAGTCTACAAGGGTTGGCACTCTAGTGTAGCTGCCTGAAAACACCAGTAGTTATTAGGCGACGGATTTTCAACATGAGGGTGATAGGTAGCCAGACAAGCGGGAGGTACTACAAAGTACCCTACCACCGAGCTTTAGTTTCCTCAAGCCCTTCTTCACCTTTTCATGACATTGTCTTTGACCACCATCCGATACTCTGAGCTTCCACTACACTCAACATTAAACACCGATGATGTTTACAGGTCAATGTTAGTCGGGCTTTGCGTATCCATTGCAATTACATGTTAACTCGACTAGTCGTTTATAAACATTTTGTCGAGAGTTGTGTTCTCACTAAAAATCAATTGTTATCCGATTCGTCACAAGACATTATTAATTAACAATGTTTTAGGTCGATCCGCTCGCGTCTCGCATACAAGCAAGTTCATTTTTTGACTTATCAAGTGAAAACACAATGTGTTGTAAGCTTGACCAGTTGCAATTTAACATGTTATCCCAACATCGTCTTGTGACTAGTTGCGAATTTTAATTATGTCATAAGACTCTGTTAAAGTTACTTTGTCAATCGCGTACCCACCACTACGGGTCATAAGCTCCAAGTCCCCTCTGCATAACGAGACATTAGTCTATGAGGCACACGACGTAACTCAGTCGTCCCGCCGATACGATCGGCACGAGCGCGAGCGATGAAACGCGACTGTTTACGAGCCGACGCGTTCAGATTGCGAGCGCAATTGTTTCTCATCCGCATTGTTTTTTTTTTATATTTTGGGTTGGTTTATATTTAATATGTTAGGTATCAATTGGCTATGGACATTGGTAGGCAAAGATCATTGAATGAAAGGCCATGAACTACTGCTTTATCCAACCAAAGATTCGTCAGCCTTTAAAATGCGTTCCAACACATAACGCCTCACATGTGACAGGATTTCTATAATTCGAATAGTTGGGCTAAAGCCATCGTAAAACGTTAAAAACGCAACATTATTTGAAATTTTTATGTGACTCTTATTTACATCTTAAATTGGACTCTACTTACTCAGTACTGCGTAAAACATATCATCATCATATCAGCCTAAGGATGTCCACTGCGGAATATACAGGGCGAATTTTTATTTCTAGCCAGTGTGGGCAACTTCTGAACTACAGGTCTTAGAGAAAAACGCTGAAAGGAACCCTGAGCTGAATTTTGAAGAAAATTATAATGCGATTAAAATATATTTAAAAAAATTAGTATTTTCGAAGATATTGAATTTTTTCAAAAAAAAAATTTTTTTTTCGAAATTCTGCTTTTTCTTCACAATATGAACAAAATTATGTGAGACAATCTTGCTCTCAAGTTGCTAGAAGTTATCCAAAATATTATTTTATATTTTCCTTGACCATGGTTTTATGCTGCATAAAGTTTGATGAGGTGGAATAGATCTCGCAGGGACCTCACTATGTTTAGCCATAAAGAATTGGCTCTTAGCATTCCGACAAAAAATTTGACCTGTAGTTCAGAAGTTGCCCTCACTGGCTAGAAAAAAAAAACATCCTGTAGATATATAGGCCTCCCCATTGAACGGTTTCGGAGCCGCTTGCATCCAGCAGCGCCCAGTGACTCTGGTCGACCTGCTAGGTTGTCGTCCCGCTCGGCGCTTTCCAGAACGTGGTCGCCAATCGAGAAACTTTATTCCCGATCGGTTATCGGCTCGCCGAGCGATTTGGCCTGCCCATGCATTGCCACTTTAAGTAGCTTACTAACTTTACGAGCTATGCCGTGGTTTTCGTTTACCTACGAATGTCCTCATTTCGTAGAGAAATTCCGAGCATAGCTCGTTCCATAGCTCGCTGTGTGACTCTGAGCTTATTTATGCGGCCAGTAGTAACAGACCACGTCTCTGTTCCG
Organism: Polyploca ridens; assembly: GCA_951394255.1. Lineage (NCBI taxonomy): Eukaryota > Metazoa > Arthropoda > Insecta > Lepidoptera > Drepanidae > Polyploca > Polyploca ridens. The sequence goes on from OX596252.1 coordinate 3,852,905, forward strand.
TTTGTCATCACTGGTAACACGCACTGTTTGAAGACCTTTATCTTCATACTCTGCGTAAAAGATATTACTTGACTGTAAACTGTGGTGTCCCTTAATTCTAGTTGCACAAAACTTATTAAATTAATTTAGTAGAAGTAATCGCAAAAGTGGCAGAAACAATTATTATACCTACTTTCAGTCAACAACTGGTAATATCCTATTCACGACTACCTCGCCTAAAACCCTCGCACTACGCGAGTCATCGGTAGTGAATGTGTTAATATGCTAATCGAGGACCGAAGTGAATCAAGTAACAAATGGAACAAATAAAATTGAATGCAACATTGCGAACAAGGAGGTGTGGGCGAGTATCTCCGAATCTACCACAATGTCCCGTCAACGCGTCTGTGCCGGGCCGCATGCAAATAGCTCAACATTTACCGTGATTTATGTTTAGCAAATATATTCCTATCAAATTTTAATAAATTTCCATTTTCATGCAATATTTGAGTTTGTGGTAAAAGGAAAGCAGAAGCGTCTATCGGATACAGGTGAATTATGGACTAGCTTCTGCCTTATTACTCGTATTTCTGAAAACTGACAAGTAGGCGGACGGTCCAACTGATGGAAAATTGCCACAGTCGCCTTATTATAGGTATTAACAATACCACGGGGATTAAGTTGACCTTTACAAAGCGACTCTCAAGTACACCGGGTGGATTTTTCAACATGGGGCAGACTATCGGGTACGAAGTATGTACCTACTCTATCATCGTGCTTTAATTGCTGACGATGTATTCAATCTGTCTATTATACCACACCTGAGAACATACTGAATATCATTTCAATATTTTGCAAAACCTAGAAGGGAAATGGAAGTAGGTTTTAATTTTGCAATGTAAAATGTCGTTGAAAATCAAGGTAGAGGCATTCGATTATCAATTAATAAAAAAATGCTAAAAGTAGCATGAATAAGTCATGTACCACTGAGAATCGATTTATCCCTAGTATAAATATGTACTTCCAAAATCGCCCTAAAATACACATTAAAAAAACGAATTAAATTCAAACTAGATGCTCCAAAACAAAATAAGGAGCAGCAGTGTTTAGTAAAGTCCTAGGTAAATGAGAATAAAATATCATCGCACGTGTCTACGGTATGCAAATGCGCGGCTGCGCGGGCGCATTAAAATGCAAGATGGCGGAAGCGCGCACGCGAGGTCGTAGGGTCGCGGGTATCGCCACGCGCCATTGTCCGAGCTACTGAGTAATGTGACCATATGACATGTTTTATTTGTGGATATTAGTTTTACTTTTTAAGGAAGAATAAGCTTTAACCTCACTCCTCAATTTAAGTACATAACACCTTTAATCCAAAAGAGACCAGACGAGTCAACCAGAGATAATGAAACAAAAAAGAGGTCTTTTGAATATGGACTGATCATTTTTATCTACCTAAATTTACAATTTGGACCTAAAGCACAGATTACTAAATAGTTACTACGTAACCTAAAGGATCCAAAATAAAAGCAAAACAAAAACCTCCAAACATAAAGGATCGAAGATCAAAAGAAAAATGTTCAACAATTGGTAAAATTTGAATGATTTATTTTTGGGTGAGAAAATACCGAATCTCAAAAAATAACAAATGTGTCCTAAATTCTGAAAATGCATGAGCAACACACCGATATCCTCTCACGATCCGCTAAATCGCACCGCACAATAGCACAGGCTCTCTAAAAACTAGAACCAATGTTGAAACACATTGTGTTGCTAGAGCATTTAGAAAATTATTTAGGTCCGCAATACTGCTTACCTTAACTTAAGCAAGAATGTTTCAATATGTACTAAATACTAACGATAATGGAATGGAAATGAAAGCAATGTGAGCCTGTTGAGTCTGCTTTAACCAAATTTAGTCCCTGATTTGGATTATGTAGATCCATGTCTATGAAATGTTCAACTATTTGATAGAAATCTATTATTTTTCACCTCAGTAGTATATATTTAACTTGGTAGCGACGAATGCACACGGTGAAGATCGTAGGCTAGCGTTCCTAGAGTCAGTACTATATAGGCTTTGCGTGCATCCTTTGGCAGCATCATCACTTACAATGAGTTGTAGTCACACCTGCCTATCGTTACGATAGCATTGACACTACATTTAATATGTAAATGCAACATTGCTACGCATTGCTTCATTTATACTAACATAATTTATTTTAGTTAAATTGAGAAAACGCTTGGTCATCGACAACTAGGAAGAATGTTGGGACGAGAATTGATCCTTGAGGAACACTGAAATATATTGCCAATAGGTCTCACGAGCACCCATCTTTTGCCACTCGAATAGATCGATAGCCCAGGAAATCTGAAATCCAAGCAAACAAGCTACCAAGGATACCTTAGGAAGGAAGCATGCTTATGAGCCTAACATGCCAAACCCTATCGAAAGCCGTGGCAATATCGAGGGAGATCACAGTTGACAGTTTTCTAGAAGGTATGCCAGGGTACTCCGATTCAATATAAGCTCCATAAACATACACAATATTGCAAAAGGGCGATAATTTGAGCGATCGGCACGATTGGCTTTAGGATGGCATTTTAATATGAACTAGCTGTGGCTCACGGTTTTTCCTGCATTAGCGTGATAACTTTCCTCAATACACGGGTTATCTAACGCAAGTTTTTTTCCTGATATTTACGCGTTCAACATTCAAATACTTTAGCTTTATAATGTGAGTACACATATGGCCTGTTTGTCAAACGTATTTTGCGTGATGCCGAAACAATATACAGTACAAAATTTGATCCTATGACTGGCTAAAATAAAAATCACCTTACAAGCTTTAGCCCCGCGAATTCACCCGCTTTTTTGAAAAGATTATTGCGCAAATTATATCCTTTTACCTGTTTAGTGAACTATACAGGTGAATTTTTTTTTCCAGCCCGTGAGGGCAACTTCTGAACTACGGTCTAAGAGAAAAACGCTGAAAGGAACCCGAGCTGAATTTCGAAGAAAATAAAAATGCCATTAAAAAAATTGAAAAAATAATGAGTTTTTAGTTTTTTCAATTTTTTTTTCTTTTTCTGCTTCTACTTCACAATACGAACAAAATTATGTATGACAATCTTGGTCACAAATTGCTAGAAGTTATCAAAATGTACCTCAATTTTTTTGTCACAATGCTAAGAGCTAATTCTTTATGGCTAAACATAGTGAGGTCCCTGCGAGATCTGCTCCACCTCGTCAAACTTCACGCAGGATAAAACCATGGTCAAGGAAAATATAAAATAATATTTTGGGTAACTTCTAGCAACTTGTGAGAAAGATTGTCATACATAATTTTGTTCATATTGTGACGTAGAAGCAGAAATACGAAAAATTGAAAAAAATTAATTGCATTTTTATTTTCTTCAAAATTCAGCTCGGGGTTCCTTTCAGCATTTTTTGTAATACCTGTAGTTCAGAAGTTGACCATACTGGCTAGAAAAAATAATTCACCTGTATATGGAAGCTTATTATAAGAACCTCATTAGAATCCATTCGGTGGTTTTGGAAGATAGAGAGGAGTTGTAGCACTAAAATCTCTAATTTCTGTATAAGAGATAATAAGTAGACAATACAGACACACTCTGCAGTTATTAGATGTCTTATTACTGATCTTGTTCATAAAATATTGTATGTTCTACTATAAAATGCTTTTACACTAGAATATATTCATTTACTTACGACAGTGGTAGTGCTTCATTTTTTTTTGCACTGCACTTATATGAGCTGGTCCAGCAGAATTTGAGTTATTGAAAAATTACTCTGGGACCAGTGTATGTAGCATACATACACTAAATAAAACAACTTTTACGTATTAAAAAGTTTATTCGTTTCGTTAAAATACTAGCTTAAAATAAACATGTTTCATAAAAACTTACAAAACTAACATTTCGCTCCGATTTTTCAATACAGTACAGCCTTGTTTAAGCGTCACCCAAATATTACGTTTTACAAACAGACTTAGCTTTGTATGTCTACGGCGGATTTCGCGATTTACTTATGAATTCGAGTTATTTTTAACAAACATTTAATAATAAATGCTGAGATTCATACTTTCGGTTTTCGATTTTTTTTTCCAGCCGTCATCGTCCTTTAGAGACGTGTCAGGGGCCAAACATAAAAATATCTATAAATATAGTAATCAATCAGCGTATTTACATCTATCTATATAAATATAAATCAACATGTATGACGGGCCATCACTTGAGAACGGCTTGACTGATTTGCCTGTTTTTGTTTTGATCGTAATTGTCAAAACAAGGTTTGAGTGCAAGAAAATATCCACCGGAAAAGTCGAAATGTCACCCGGGCAACACTAGGCGCGAACAGCTAGTTGAATATATTTGCAAAAACTGATTGAAGGTGATATAAATAGAGTTATTTTGTGTCTCTCTGTCTGTCTGACCAAAACCACAGAACGGATTTTCACACTTGTATACATAAATGTTTTTCGAAATCGGCTGACGGAAACATTAAGTCTGCGCGAAGCCTCAACAAATATAGACGTAATATAAGGATGACTCTTTACCTAAATGCGTTGATTAAATCAACTAGGTCGTTTACCCTGCAGACATCCTAATTTACTTAAGCATATTTTAACCATCACTTGGCAATATCACTACACTGAAGCCCTCCGGCTGTACGAAAAACCAGTATTATTAAAAAAACTAAACAGAGTGTGTCTGTATTATATACGAGACAAAATTTGGACAAGCTTTACGATATCAGTCGCGAGTCGGGTCGACAATTGGCCTCAAAAGGTCTTTTGTCAACTAACCACCACACAAAAATCACTCGGCAGTAATATGAAAGCTTTATTTGAATCTTTGAGCCGTGCTTCACGTGCGTGGAGTTTACTTTTAGGCTGGTCATACCTGCCTCGTTTTTTGTATATGTTTTACAACCAAATTTAATGTTTCTACAATAATATTAAATGGAAAAAATCAAGTCTTTTAAATGAAATCTTATCCTTACATATTATTAAATGCATCTCTTTGTCTATATGTCAGTGTGCTTATTACTCGAGAATCACATCACAGATTTGGATACGGTTTTCACAATTACCTAGGAGGTTTCCTCAGGAAAGTTAGAGGCTATATATCATGACGCTGCGACTAAAGGCAGCTGAGTAGCATTAACTGAAAGATGTCACCATTTGGACAGTCAAAGCCACAGACAAAGGCCAGTATTAAATTATAGCTAATAATATAAAAACTAATATAAAAATCCTATAAAGATATAGAAACATAAAAAATATAGAATGTATGATCTAAAACTGATAGCAAAAATGATACAAACTCAAAATCTAAAATAATAAAATAATGTTTTTCTTTTACATAGGTAATATAAATTAGGGTCGCACAGCTATTTTGATTTGTGTTTCATTCCCAATGCTGTCTATGAAAAAAAAAAGTCTACGAGATATATTATTTACTAAGAAAGTAAAGCTTGGTAAATGTCGGAAGGCTTCAGAAGCACTTATTTGAGAAATAATAGAGATCTAAAGTGCGTAACGTACCTAACTATTGTATAAAGTTAACATTTGTGTTAAGTTAAGATTAACTGTTATTGTAGACACCGATTAAAAGTTACACAGATGAAAAATGTTAAAGTATGACGTATTTCTTAATTAATCCTAACCTGATATAAAGAGATAGATTTAGGTTATTAGGGTCGCACAGCTATTTTGATTTGTGTTTCATTCCCAATGCTGTCATAAGTCTATGAAAAAAAGTCTACGTGATATTTTACTAAGAAAATAAAGCTTGGTAAATGTCGGAAGGCTTCAGAAGCACTTATTTGAGAAATAATGGAGATCTAAAGTGCATAACGTACCTAACTATTATATAAAGTTAATTTTTGTGTTAAGATTAACTGTTATTGTAGACACCGACTAAAAGTTACACAGATGAAAAATGTTGTTGTTTGACGTTCTTAATGAATACCAACCTGATATAAAGAGATAGATTTAGGTTATTGGTACTTAGCTAGGTTATTACGTTGTTACACACAAATATATATAAAAAGCGACTCACTAGAGCTAGTTCAGTAGGTTTACAGCGGCAAAAAAATTATTTTATTAACTTCTGTAAATAAATTCTATGCGTTTTTGAGTGCTTTTTTATCTTCTGTTTTGATGATTATTTGATGCGTGGAAGGAATTTGATTCCCAAATCAAATAAATACTTTAAAAAATGAGCATGATTATTGAGTATTATTTGTATGATGCAACTTTACGCCGTTTAAGTTTTGACAATAGTTTTACTTACAACCGATAGTATTACTTCCATAAAAAAAGTTTACCAAACTCGGCGCCAATGACGTCAAAATAATTACGCTGACTATAACGTCGGGTTACCGTTAAACCCGAATTTTATCTTTTTTTTCGCAAACTTTGTAGAGTTGCCTAAATTTTAATGAGTCCTTTGAAAACGGCAAGCATTTTCCAAAGGCAGGTTTTATATAATTATGTCACATTGGTGGAGTAAAATAGCCTGCTGTCAGTCATCCGGTATCGCCTGCGCAGGCGGCGTCGGCTAGAGGAAAACTATCTCCAGCTACATAAACGTTCAAATTCGATCGGCGAAAAAAGATAGCGTCATTGGCGCCTGGTTAAATTCAATATAGCAAATTCCGGCTTGGGAAACACAACATATAAAAACATTCAACTCTTGAATCGTTCCGAAAATACCTTTATATTCACAAAATCAAAATTGCGTTGGAATCTTATACCGGTATTGAATAGTTCAAGACCACAACCAGTTCATTGATAGGCTGAGATAATCAGAGAAATACCATAAAAGTAATATATAAAACACTGCTACGCACGCTGTTTTGAGTAAAGTCGTTGTGAGCTCCGCTGCTTTCGACTCGCGCGCCACCCACTGTAGACAAAAACAATCTTATGTCAAAGCAATAATGTATATTTTAGCTTATTAAAAATAGTTTATTAAAATACGGGACTGCGTATATGCAAACATGTATGCAAAATTCTGTTATTCACGTACAATAGTTGAACAGATTTAGAGCAAAAAATTACTAAACAAACACAAAGAAAAATTTGCCTCATTGTTTTATAATAAAGTTAATTTGTATCAAAATACAAATTATCCATTAATTTTACAAATAAAGCTTATGGTGAATTAAAAAATTCATCAAGGCATTCTTAAACGTTTGCAAGATATTTTTATAATTAACATAGACATCAGATAGCAGAATTGAAATATCAAATAAAGAAACATGAGAAGTAAGAACTAGAAGGGAAAGTGCAGCTACCGGACTACCGCAACACCGATACGTGCTTAGCCAGAGATTTTTCTATTAGAGGCGGGTTCCACAAATTACCTTACCACCGTGCTATGGTTTCCTCGTGCTATGTGTATTGACTAGACTGCGTATGGACATTTATTTTTCTTGGGGTTTTTTAGATTATACATAATATAAACATTATATTGAATTATCTGGTTTACATTTTAATAAAATGCTGTATATAATACATTCTTATAAAAAAAAACCGAGACTTTCGACGCAAAAGTTTATTTTTGTGAAGTAACTTACGAATTATTTATTTTTAATATTTAATATTCAAAATAAATATTTCGTAAGTTACCACTATTTAATATTCTATTCGGTTAACATTTTTTTATGACCCTTCTCTGTTCGCAGTATTTTTTGTGTTAGGTATTGTTATTGCGTTACATCATACTCGACTCTCAAAGAAACCCATTTTTGTGAATATTGTGGTAAGACCTCGTCTTAATATTTGAATTTTATTGTTTTTCGGAGTTAACCCTCTTGATTGGACGTTTATGTGTCAGATTATTTTCCCAGATAAATCATTCCTAAAATAAAAGAGAGCAGTTAGTAGGTAGGTACATACGTCGGGCGCGGTGTCTCCGTCTGTGATGCGCTTGTACTTGTTGTAGGGCAGCAGCGCGACCAGCTTGTTGCGCGCGAGAGCCCGCGCCACGTCGCGCGAGTTCTCGCGCCGGCACAGCGCCACCAGCGCGCAAGTGTCCTCCAAGAACTGCACCGTCACTGGACCTGCACACATACACATTTGTTCATACTTGTTATTTTCTAATAACGCCTGATTCAGTCGCAGGTCATCGAAGAAAACTCCTTTAGAATAGTAATACCGAGCAATCCAATTCCGCAACTAGTCAATGCTTGTGCTTTTGCACTGATTTTGAACTGTATGAACCAATCACTGCAACTCTCAATCAGAGCGCATTGTCGATGGTGAAAAATTGGCGGAATAGATTTCAAGAAAATGAATGTAATTACGCTTGTTTGGATTAATTGTTCAATGCGTCAGATTCACATTATTGGCACGTCATCACACGTCATTGTTACGTCACTGTCACGTCTCCAAGTCAAAAAATTAGGTTCTGTAGATGTTGTAGGACATCAGCCCCACATTTCAGTGACCGTCCTGGCTCGTTAAAATAACTCTTAAGCTTGACCGAGCGCGAGAAAGACAGACAGACTTTTCATGATGCGCATGCAGTGCGACGTCACGCCGCGCGCTTTTTTCTCCAACACTACTACTACAACACTACTACTGTGTACAAGCGCAACGTGTAATTGTGTTGAACGTGCCAGCTGTAGATAACCGAACTGTATACCGCGTGAAAAATCGGTGATGAACACACCGATAAGTTACCCATACCGTGTGGTCCGATATGTCAGTGTGTTGAACGTGCCAGCTGTAGATAACCGAACTGTATACCGATAACCGACCTGTATACCGCGTGAAAAATCGGTGATGAACACACTAATAAGTTACCCATACCGTGTGGTCCGATATGTCAATATGTTGAACGTGCCAGCTGCAGATAACCGAACTGTATACCGCGTGAAAAATCGGTTATGAACAAACCGATAAATTACCCATACCTTGCGTGTGGTCCGATATGTCAATGGCAAATATACTTACCAGCCAGACGAGTACTATAAATTACCATATTACCGTGCTATGGTTTTCCTAAAGTTTTCAATCACCGAAAGCTCAAGCTCATTCCAGAATTCGAGCCTGTCACGACCTCTCTCAGCATTTAACGAACTTTGAATATTACCTGTGCGTCTTAGTTTTATTTCTACGAAGTTATTAATTGAACTAATGCTCGGAGCGTCTCCGCAAATACCCAAATAACTTAATAAGAAGAAAATTAAAGATTAAAACAGACTTTTCTTACCGGTTACACTGAAATAGTCTGGTAGTAGGGACAGACTTACCAAATGGACTGAATAACTGATTGATTTCATTCCTCTGCCATTCCCTCGGGAATGTTAAGTGGAACATGTGATCCTTCGATGGTGACGCTGTAAACAAAAATTACAAGTTAAATGATTGTGTTTACACACTTTTGTCTAAGTCAGTATTGACAGCCAATGTATGTTTTATCAGGGGATGGATCAGCTCCTTTGAGTAAACAGCTGAATATATGCTTTCTACCAAAGGACTAAAGTCCATTTTTGCACCAGTTAGTCACCAAACCACCATGCCACGCGAACTGAAATGGTGATGGAGTTTAAGAGCACTCAATTCGCCATACTTTTCATACAAAACCTCTCTACTTATTATGGCGTTGTTAAACATTTTTCGTTAGATGTTTTGAACAAATTAGTATCCCACCAAAAATATTTTTATGTAAAATGTTGCCAAGACATATGGCTCGCACTGTCAAAAAGTTATCAGATCTCATGTAGAGCCAAGCTTATTACTCTACATGCACTTACTCTACAAGCCCTAACTTCACAAACTCTACACACCGTAGTCAAAATATGTGGCTTGGCCGTTTGTTTACATGGGAGTAAGGTGAAAAATATATTCACCGTTCATTACTTTTTTGTTATTCAATAGTTCTTCTAGTAGTGAAACGGCCAAGCCACATATTTTGACTACGGTGTGTAGAGTTTGTGAAGTTAGGGCTTGTAGAGTAAGTGCATGTAGAGTAATAAGCTTGGCTCTACATGAGATCTGATAACTTTTTGACAGTGCGACCCATATGTCTTGGCAACATTTTACATAAAAATGTTTTTGGTGGGATTTCACTATTTTTGTAAGTTGATTGTTTTTTTTTTGTTTGAAATTTCCAAGTTTTATAATTTTTTCGTTGTTTGTATACTAATACAAGCTTACATACTAAATTTCAGCTTTCTAGGACTTCAGGAAGTATCCTATGAGTTTTGATGATCATCAGTGAGTCAGTGACGCAATCGGGGTTTTTAGATATCAATAAAATCTAAAGTATAAGAGCTATGTTATTGAAATTTTATATGTTTAATAAGTTCGCAATTGATATCATATCCTGAGAATTTTGTTTATCTGGTATAATCCAAACCCAAGTTATGAGGGTTCAAAAAAACAACGAAGCGCTTCGAGAAAAGGTAGGTAGTGCCCTTTTGCTTCGCTTGGCTGTCTTGGCGGGGGCACTTCCGTGCCCCCAGATCTTGTGCACTATATCTAGCCGTGTATCTAGGCGAAATTAAAAAAAGTGTGAAACAAATTCAGTAAAAGCCTTCGAAAAACAGCGTTTTTGCTCAAATTTTACCTGAACTTTGGCCATATCTAATGTACCTATAAATTTTAAAAGTAAAGAAAACATTAGGTACCAGGCTTGCAAATGTATTGGAGATTCTAAATAACTAACTTTTTTTTTTCACAAACTTGTAAGATTTTTTCATAAGAAGTACACGCCTGGAACATGTTTTGTGATATGCGAAATCATGAATGACGACCTAGCGAAGCGGCCGCGAGTGATCAGCGGAATTTACCGACTGAAAACCGATGGCTCTGATGCTGTCTCTCTTTTTTCGCAGTCAAACATTACGTTGGATGAAACAACAAGCTTTTAGACTATGCTTGCGTTGAAGTTGCGCCGGCCACAGAGGGCCGCCTTAATTCTTTGTTATAAGAGGCACATAATCCACTGTTCGTTAAATGGCATTGTAATTAGACCGAAAGACCAGACCGATACTACGATTGTCTTTTAATAAAAATCTGACACATATGCTTTCAGGCACCATGGAAATAGGCCTTTGGGTTCTGATTTCGCTATAATCAGCACAGCAAAATAAAAATCTATATAAGATGAAGTTTGTAAGACCACTACCATTCCGATTATAAAAAAATCTGTCAGTGATACGAAGCTGCATTGTTCCCGAGTGCTATAGGCTAGCTTTCATCCCGGGAACGCGGGTGAAATAATCATTTTTATTTATTCTCTCTTCACAAATTATATACAAAACAAAAACGAGCGTTTTGGCAATAAATACAATTTGTGAGAGTCTGTAGTAGGAAAACCTGTACCACAGATCACCAGGCCCTTATCCCGTGACAATGATGTAGCAACGAATGGAAGAGAAATAAAATGAAAAATATATGACACCCGGAATAAAAACGGATAAATGTTATAACTCACGATCGGGCCCATTAAGGTTGATATAGGGCGAGTCCTGGTGCGCAGTCCGGGCCAGGAACAGTTTGTTGAGGAAGGGCTTGAGCGCGGCGCTGTTGGGCGCGAGCCGCAGCGAGTGGTCGCCGCGCATGCGCAGCACGTGCGCGTACATCGACATGAAGCACAGGCCCGTCACGTACGCGTCGTACCCCGCCTCGTGTTGACGCGAGTCCGACATTTGGTACCCGCGACCTGACGTCCTATCTGCACATATTACATTATTTAGGCCCCATTTTTCAATCGCTAGATACATGTGTGTTTACCGCTTGTATAATGGACAGTCATCATCATCATATATATAGGCATATTATACGCTGATGATGATGATGATGATCATCATCATGATCATCATCATCAGCCTAAAATGTCCCACTGCTGAGCACAGGCCTCCTTTCACAAATGAGGGTGAAAAGGAATGGGCAATACTCCACCACGCGTGCCCACTGCGGATCGGTGGAGGTAGGCTAGTGGTCAACCTACTGTTGGAATTTTTCAAGCCGCCTAGGAGGCATACACCTAACTTAACGACTATCACAATTAAGTGATAACCGGGACCAAAGGCTTTACGTGCCTTCCGAAGCACGGAAACGCTCGATTTGAAATACCACTAGGCGATCACCCATCCAGGTACCGGCCACGACGGTGGTAGCTTAACTTTGCCGATCGATTCATCATGATCATGCTATACCACGAGCGCTTTCAGCACAAGGAATTACTTGACTTGATGCCCTTTTACCATCGCAACTCTCGCCATCAACGGAGAGTCCATTTTCACACACTAGAACCAAAATGGTTCCGCACTATGCGGTTTCAAAGGAACTTCACGCTCAGTTCGCAAGATGAGCTTCCCGTTTGGTGGTTTTCCCAAGGGAGTTCTTCCAGGGTATGAAGAGACTTTTGCAGGGTCGGCAACGCGCGATTGTTGCCCCTGGAGTAGTTAACCTACGATAACCGCTTACCATCAGGAGGGCCGTATGCTTGTTTGCTACCTCAGTAGTATAAAAAACTCTGATAAACTTTTCTTGTCATAGAAAAAAAGCCAATATAGATTTAATGTGACCTTGCTGAATTTGTTGGCCTATTCTTCTCAGTTGAAGGCCGACTTCCGAAATGATGGTAACTTCAGTAGCCTTCATAAGTGCCCTACTAGGACCTAAATTGAATAAATAGTACAAAAACTGTTCCAATTTCAAATTAACAGCCTGAGACGGCTTAATCTGGCTATTGCAAAACCCTTAGATGAGTTTATTATTTACAGTGGGACATTCCTACCATGGACCATTAGAACCATTAGGACCATTCCATATGAATGAACTCTCCATTACGGTTTTCCCTCGGCGCTACGATATGTTTTTTTTTTACTTTGTATATGCCGGTGTTGGACCACTATCGCCCAAGTGATGATGTGGCCGAAGGTGGTAACACAAAGCCTAGACGCCTGGGAAAATACATCCACCTTACAGAATACCGCAGCCCAATAACTTTATGTTGTGTAAAGTTGTGTTCCTGCGCGTGAGTAAGGTCGCCAGAGCTCATAGGGGAGGGGGAAAGGTCGGTAACGCGTGAGCGATGCTTCGTGTGTCGCAAGCGTCCATATGGCTATGGTAACTGTTTACCATCAGGCGGGCCGTATGCTTGATTACTGACTTAGTAATGGAACAACAAAAAAAAAGAAGGAACTAGCCTACATAGTTCTTCAAAAGAGACGTAAAATGAGCTCTTCAAGTTCGGTACATTGGCAATTCTACCTGGTAATGCACTTAATCAGGTGGATCCAAGATAAACTAGAATTCAGAAATGGAAAAGGAATGCAACATTTCTAAACTAGATAATAATGTTGATTGATACTGAAACCAAAAATAATACATACCAACTTTTGGCAATGAAAATGGTGGTTCTGACAATGTGGCTAACAGATGTGTCAGAACACTGGAATTTACATGGTCCTTGAATGGTGGTAGACTTGACATGTACTTTGTATCTAATAACCTAAAACAAATTTAATACGTTAATTACTATTATTATAATTATAGGTATATTATAATTATTATTTAAAAAACATACTATAAATAGTGATCAAAAAGGATAAACTTACATAGGGAACATGCAGTGAGCAAACTCCTTGAACATATTATAATCAGATGGCAGTGGTTGAAAGAAATGATTTAATGTGTGCAAAACGTCTAACAGCATGTTATGGCCAATTACTAGCTTCCCCTGAAAAAAGAAAAGTTTTAGCATAAGATATGAATGAATCTTCAAAATATAATCAGCCCTATTTTGATATTATTAAAGTCTATTTCTATTTGTCACTAAAAATCATTATCATGCCGCAGTACCATCTAAATCCACTGTTTGAAGGCTTGAAATGTAGGGAAATTTTTCTCGCGACATTCTGAATGTGTAATGACCGCATGCTATTTGTAACCATAAATCAAAGTTACGAGCTAAGATTTTTATCAAAGTGTTCTGAGACAGACACGCAGTTGTCCTTGAGTATAAAATAAAACAACTCACTGATTGACTAATCATGCGTGCCACTTTGGAGAACCCAACTGCATCCTCAAACTCCTCCCACTCTTTTTCTTTCCTAGCCTCGTCAGCATTTTTCGTATCATCTTCTGATGTTATACGACGTACGTTGAGCACTCTGTGTAAAATAAAAAAAAATATGAAGACCACATTTTCAAATACCAAACTTATTGCTTTTTAACCGACTTCAATAAAAGGAGGAGGTTATCAATTCGGTTGTTTGTTTGTTACCTCATAACTCCGTCATTTATTAACCGATTTTGGAAATTCTTTTTTTATTGGAAAAAGTACACTTGCCGTTTGGTCCCATTGTCATCAGATCAGGATTTGATTACTTAGTGTACTTTGAAGTCAACAACAGTTCCATTATTCCGTAGTAATTTGCAACAATTTAGCCATTAAATATTTTCAAAGCATACATTATTAGTCAACAAGCAAAACTTGTTTCTGAATTGTACACGCCAAAACCGTAGTATCTGACCTGTTTTTGTTTTCCAAGATCTTAGTTTCAACTATCACCTCGTCTTTGAAGCGCACCTTCAGTTCCTGGTAAAGCAGCAGGCGAACAAACGAGTTGCACCTGTCTACCTCCATCTCATCCTTCTCCTTTTCGTCTATGAACTGCCGGACTTTGGCACTGGTGGAACAAATTAGATGGTTTTATTTAAGCTGTTGCATGAAATCTATACAGGTCTTAGACAAAAACGATGAAAGGAACCCAAGCGAAATTTTGAAGAAAATAAAAGTGGCTGTAAAATTTCTTTAAAAAAATGAGTATTTTCGGATATGGCACAATACGAACAAAAATAGGTATGACAATCTTGCTCACAAGTTGCTAGAAGTTATCCAAAATATTATTTTATATTTTCCTTGACCATGGTTTTATCCTGCGTAAAGTTTGACGAGGTGGAGCAGATCTCGCTTGGACCTCACTATGTTTAGCTATAAAGAATTAGCTCTTACAAACAATTAGAGGTCAATTTTGATAACATCTAGCAACTTGAGACCAAGATTGTCATATATAATGGCATTCCCCTAATTTCATTATGATTGATAATGAAAAATTTTAATATTTCTCTACAAAAATAAATGATTCAACTGATATTTTATGTTTATCATGTATTATGAAACATTGTTTGTTACACAACAAACTTGGTTAATACAGACCTCTTTGGGAGTAGTGCATACCTAATAATTGAAATTATTAAAATAAGGATTCATTAATAATTGAGAGCAGTACAAACAAACGCACAGCAATACAACTAACCTAATATCATCAATCTGCTGCTTGTGCTCATCAGGGATGATAATAGATTCTTTTTCCTTTGAATAAGTCTTTTGTTTCTCAATCAGATTCTCACGCAGCCTTGTCTCAGTAGACTCCGTCATGTATGATATCCCTAGAATGGAAAAAAACTGTATCGGGATTATTGTTCTAGTTTCATTACGGCCTTTCTAGCCCTATCCTAAAAAATATCTTGTTATCTAAATTATTTTATGAACAAAAGATGGCGGATGTTCAAAATGCTACATTTTGAAATAAACATAGCTCTAGGCTTTGTTTATATTTTTATTATATAGCTGCCAAAAAGCACAGATGTAGTTAGACAACAGTATTGTAGAGAATTTAGTACTTGGACAACCATTTATTTTTTCTTGGAATGAGTTTTAGTTTTTTTTTTTTTTTTACTGTGATCTGTGATCTGTGACCACAATCACACAATGGTAATGGTAAGTAATTATGTAGACGAAGGCGATAAGCACCCAAAGCCTACAACGAACTGGCTTTGAAGTGCCAGCTGTTGGAACACACCGATAGGTGCTTGGCGACAGATTCAAAATCAAAAAGTAATTTATTCAGTTTAGGCCCTTATGAACGCCTTTCAACTAGAGGGTGGTAACCAGCCCGATGGGTACTACAAAGTACCCTAACATCGTGCTATGGTTAGTTCTTCACAATGTTTTCCTTCAACAAGAGCTTAAACTCATTGTAGGATTCGAGCCCGGAACCTAACCTGGGCCTTAGTATTCAATGTCACTACCACTCAGCTAACATTGCCTGTATTTTTTTTTTTTTTTTCAAATTATAAACTGCTTGAACTGCTGAATTTCATGAACATGCAACTGAAGTGCTGCTCATCTCTTCTCTTTCTGAGAGGCATATTATCTTATGAGAACAAAAATATTGTGTTGTTTTGTTTCAATTGGTACCTGCCACAGAATTCAGTGCTACCCAATTGAGTTATAATAATATGTAAGACCAAAAAGGTGGGACCTAATTACCACTTACAACTTTATACCTTGGCCAGTAGACAAGATAGTTTTCGACAATCGTTATCGTTAGTAAACGATCAACCTTTGTATGGGATTGACATTTCAAATCGAAATGTCACGTGATTTTTAACAATCTCTTATGTCAGTCCCATACAAAGTTAGATCGTTTACTAACAATAACGATTGTCCACAAACATCTTGTCTGAGGGGGCTTGGCTCGCAGTTATAAATATAACGATGACATCAATTGTTATAATGGGATGCGCATCCCTCGCGAGAACCAACGGGTTAAATTTCTACCATTACTGAATTTTACACTGGCATATGCTGCCTAAGCAATTATGGTCCTAGCTTATAAAAGCCTGTGATAATAAGGCTAATTTATTTCAAATAGTGGTCAAGTAATAAGGAAGTATAAACATACCATCTCGTATTAACTTATTGAAGTCAAAGCCTTGTGATGACAAAAAATCTAAACTGGAGCTTTGACACAGGAATATTTTCTCAGGACCCGGCCTTCCGCGCGGGAACAAATAGAAGTTGTATGCGTCGTTCATATACTGCTTCTTTTCTTCATCCCAGTAAAATGCACATATACCAAACTGTATCAATAAAAATTCTGTAGAACCATTCAATAGACGAATGTAGTATTCCTTTGGAGTATCAAATATGGACACATCCCGGCCGTTCATCAACCCTGTAAACTCGGCATCTATCACTAGGAATTCCGCTTTGTTTATTGAATCGGAGACAAGAGGCAGTGCCTCTTTGAAATCTGGAAAAATACAATGTTTGAATTAAATGTTCGACCGATACAATTGTACCATTTCTATAACCAAATTTACTCACTCTTTCGAACAACCTCCATGGTATAACAATTAATATCGTAGCATTAATTTGAAGACAGTGTTTTCTACTGAACATTTATTTATTAACAAATCAGAGTAATTTATAGGCCAATCCGCCAATCGGCAAACCAGTGTTGCCTACGACCAGGGCTGGATTCAGACCCCCAGAAAATTATTGTCTATGGAATATAAAATTATACTACTTGTCGAAAATAATACTACGTTTCGCGTTTTTCGTCCAGTTTGTTATAAATTTAAATAAAAATGCATTTGGAAGGAAATTTTAGTATTATTGTATTGTACAAATCAACCAAATTAAGGCAAGTAGATGTTTATTTCAGCCAATTCGTCAATCGAAACTTCGTCTTTGGCATTGATACGACATAGCATGTCGTCAGATGGAATAAATTCAATACACATTAGGTACATTTACTTTCTTTAACAGCATCGCATGAAAGTATCAGGAGTCAATAGAGCGATTTACTACAACTACAACAACGATTACAACTTTATTTCGTAATTAAAGTAATATTTTTTAATTTATTTCAACCAATAACAGTAGCAATCAACCTAAAGGTAAAATTATGGTATTTTCGCGTAGTATAATGGCATTACGATACTACATACTACACATGACAAAATTATGGTACAAATAGTATAATTATACTACGAAATCCAACCCTGCCTACGACTAAGCAGTGTTGCCAACTACTAGCTTTAGCCAGTAGCTAGACATCTTGCAAAAAGTAGCTAGATTGCCAGATTTTGTTACCCAAAAAAGGTGCTAGAAGTAGCTAGATGTTACTTTGTAGGTAGATAACAATAAAAATTCATATTTTATTCGATCAAACACGAGATTATCAAAAATCAGTAAATTACGTACGTTTTTTTTTCACAGGTTTAGTCCCATTAACACAATAATATGTATTAAAACAACGAGCATTAGTTTTAAATTGATAAAACAACATAAGGCAGAAGTTGCAACACACAGGTAGCAAAGACTACTATAGGAGTAATATACGGTTTGAATGAAGAAATGGGAAACTCGGAATTCTTGGCCATTGACCCATTATACCCACACCCACACTCATAGCGTCGCGTTTAGTTATTTTCTTTCGAGACCTAGTGCCCTATTACGATCTTTCGAAAATAGTGAAAAGTAGCTAGAAAAGGTAGCTAAATAAATTTAGCTACAAGTTTCAGAAAATTATAGCTGCCTAACACCAAAAAATAGCTAGATCTAGCTATAAAGTAGCTAAGTTGGCAACACTGCGACTAAGGTGCGTTCGAATTGGGGTACGTTAGCAAGAAAAAACAGTCAAAAATGCTAACAACGATCACATGTGGCGTTCGATTTGGAATGTTGTGGGCGAAACTGTCGTTTTGAACTGTTTTCGTTCACCGTTCGTTTTGCTTGGAAACAGTTAAATACATATCGTGAACTGCATATTTTGACCCACCTCTGAGGCAGGGTCGTTTGTAGCGAAAATTAATTTTTTTATTTTAAATTTTAATAGAGACTAACCGGCAAGGGAAAAATTTGTCAGATTAACATTGTTTATATATTAATTGAAGGAAATAAGGTAGGGTGAGACAAGTGACAAGCAGGCGATGAGCATGCAAATGTTATTTTTGTATCTAATCGTTCGATTTGGGAATAATCGTTTGTGGCAAAAGTTGCAAAATTGTTGAAATTTTCCAATCGAACGCATGAACAAAAATGCCCATTTTGAAACTGTTGAAAACGACATCACTCCAATATGAACGCACCTTCAGGGCCTGATGTCGGTTTTTTTTACAGCTTAAGTAGCCTAAAGTAGCCCAAAAGCCACAATAATTCTATGAATAAAATTAAAATGTTGAAATCAATTTATTTTACCCACTTTAAAACATTTAAAATTCATATGTTAAAGTCGAAGCCATGTTAAACGACAAAGACCGGCACGACAAGCGTACGGCCTGTCTGATGGTGAGCGGTTACCGTAGCCAGTTGAACGCTTGCAACACAACACATGCGGCATCACTCAGGACTTTTTGGCGGGAACTTGCAGAGTGACGTAGCAGTTTCATTTTTATTTTCATAAATTCGTGTATTTTGAGTTTTATTGCATATTATCGGTGGTATTTTATCCAATAAAGATCAATCTATGTGCACCAATGAAGTGAAATGAAATGAATATGTGTATCGTCACTTTACAAGTTGTCTCAAAAAGTCCGTGACAAGTTTTAGTACAATTACTACCATTTTACTAAAACATGACTTGACGGTGACTGATCATGTGGACTATGTGAAAGTGAATGTGTGGACTAATTTAAAGTGATATAATTAATAAAATGTATGCGACTGAAGGACTTAGTATCCATGGTCAAGAAAAAAATTAACAAAAAAAAAGGCATCACTCACGACTTTTTGGCGGGAACTTGCAAAGTGACGTTGCATTTCTATTTTCATAAATTCACGTATTTTGAGTTTTATTGCATATTATCGGTGGTATTTTATCCAATAAAGATCAATCCATGTGCACCAGTGAAGTTAAATGAAATGAATTATGTGTATCGTGACTTTACAAGTTGTCTCAAAAAGTTCGTGAATAGTTTTAGTACAATGACCACCATTTTACTAAAACATGACTGGATGGTGACTGATCATGCGGACTATGTGAAAGTTAATGTGCGGACTATATTAAAGTGATATTATAAATAAAATGTATGCGACTGAAGGACTTTGTATCCGTGGTCATGAAAAAATTAACAAAAAAATAGGCATCACTCACGCCCAAGAATCTTATATATTAATAAATAAGAAATATATAAGAAATTAATTTAATTGTTTAATATATAAGATTCTTGCTCACTCCCTTAGAGTGAAGATCCCTCTGTCTACGCTCACGCCGGTAGGGCTTGCATTATCCGTTAGTTTTTAGTATCCGGATAAAACGAATATTAGAAATCATCCGGATATCCGGATAAAACGGATGATTCGGATAATTTTCAGAATTTATTAAATCATGTTTAATTGGTACCATCTACATAATTTCCAAATTGAAGAAGATAAAAATGACTTACCTCTGGGGCAGTGGCGTAACTATAGGGTGGCAGGGCTGGCAAAATGCCACGGGCCCCCGACCCAAGAGGGCCCCGGCCCAAGAGGCCGCGAGCTCAAAAATATTTTTTTATATTGTACCTGAGTACTTTATTTTATTTGAAAAGTATATTTTTATAAGTTCTGCTTAAAATCCAAAGTGAGACAACTAGTCTCCAATACGCATTGGGCTAGCGTGGGGACTACAGACCATTCCCTCTCGCCTAAGAGAGGAGGCCTATGGCCATTAGTGGGACATATACAACGTGTAATTGAGTACCTACGCTGAAAATCTCGAAGTTTATTAAAAAAAGTACAACGTGACGATTTTTACTGATAGGGCCCCATCAAAAGAATTTTCCACGGGCCCCAGATGGTATAGTTACGCCACAGCTCTGGGGATGAAAATGAAAATATTCAATTAACAATCAAATCAAATCTTTTATTTATAGGTATCACAATCATAATATGATTTATCAAAATTAGCCTTATGTAAAAACCGCGAGCCAAATTATTAATGAGCGGGTTGTTTAGTTAAGGTAAATGAGCATTACAGTAAAGTGAGGTTAAGAACATCGAGTTATTATTTCTGACAACCATCGCAAGAGTTACGGACGGTAACTGCTTAATCCACTGTACTTGCAATAAACGTGCGTAGTTAATGTCAAAATAGTGGCATTATTATGTTACTGTAAAAGCCCGATTATCTGTAGATCCTAAGTTTTACGAGTAGATCTGAGGATTTACCAACATGAGCTATTCTAGTAAATGTTAAATTTACACGACGTCATACACTAAATATCTGCAAAACTGAAATTAAGAATTTCAACATTATTCCGCTGGGACTACGCACACTAAAAAAACTTCAACGGTGTCGTAGCGACATCAACTATTTAAATTGTGTTTTGTGAAATATTTTGTATGAAAACCTTTAAAAGTATATAAGCCTCAACAATTTGACTATAGGATCCGTTTTTCAATCGTTCATTTGACATTATAATAAAAAAAACACAGTTTAATTGTTGATGTCGCTACGATACTGTTGAAGTTTTGTTACGTGGACGAGGCACTGGCGATACCCTTTCCGTTACGCCCTATATAAGGCAACTAGCGACCCGCCCCGGCTTCGCACGGGTGCAATGTCGTAATGAGGTGTCGATAGATTTTCGCGCCCTATTCTACCCTGCCCTGCCCTGCCTTGCCCTGCCCTATTCTGCCCTACCCTGCCCTGCCTTGCCCTGCCCTATTCTGCCCTGCCCTGCCGTCTTGCCCTGCCCTGCCCTACCCTGCCCTGCCCTGCCCTGCCCTGCCCTGCCCTGTCCCGCCCTACCCTACCCTACCCTACTCTACCCTAGCCTAGGGGTATGAAAAATAGTTAACGTCCTATTCTCAGACCTACTGAATATACACAAAAAATCCCATAAGAATCGGTCAAGCCGTCTCGGAGGAGTTTTTTTACAAACACTGTTCTAATACTTACATTTTTAAACTCGTGATATCTTTCGAATGGAATGTCCGAATTGAATAATTCAAAAAGTTATACAAAGGTATTGAAGCAGTCTTGAATATTTATTATGATAAGGATTAATACCAAGATACAAATATCGAGCTTTTTCTAGCGGCGGCATTTCAATTAAATTTTTACAATGAAAGAACACTTATTGTGGCATAACTATAATAGTTAGACATATACTGTCGCGACACTTTTTGTAAATAATGATGTGTTCTACAAAGTCATAGTACATTATTTTATTCTATCATCAATAGTTTTCGCAGCGCACGCGATGAAAAGAATATTTTAGGTAATTTTTTTACACCTTGGGTTACATTATTGGAGTTTTAGTAAGGATCCCTAATTTTTTTGAAAATATAATATAGCCTATGTCACCCGGGGATAGTGTAGCTTCCCAACAGTGAAAGAATTTTTCAAATCGGTTCAGTAGCTTCGGAGCCTATTCAATGCAAACAAACAAACAAACAAACAATCAAATCTTTCCTCTTTATAATATTAGTTAGATGAAAGAAAACGCAATGATTTAATGCTACTTTTATTTTAATTAAAGACAACGAAGCAAAAATGGCATTACATTAAATCTTCCTTACTTAAATTCATTCGAATCAACTGTCATAAATAAAATTCAAACTTCTAGTAAACTAGGTAGGTATAACATAAAAGCTAAACACTCATAATCGATAGATATAATTAAATTATGTGTCTGTCAAAACCTTAAAATTTATTCAAACGTTTATTTGTTTTTCAATATGACTAGCTAATCGCTCGTAAGCTGACTTATTTCTATAAACGTGTACGTTAGCTTTAACTTTCTTCATGAGAAGTTTTGGGTGGACGTCACTAAGTTTGATTAAGGCATCTGTAAAAAACCAACATAAAATTATTACATAGGCAAGTACATAATAGGATATAATTAGAGTACTTTATTTGATTTATCTTCAATTCGTGTTCCATTTTGAAGTACCTTATGTATGAGTGTGTGTGTGGATGTGTGTCAGTGAGGCTAGATTTTTTTCGGGCAAAGCGTGATTTTGAAATCTCTTGAGTAAAAAAGCGGGATTCTATCGGCGAAAGAGGGACTTAAAACTCATTTTGGAAACCCATCAAGTGCACCAATAATAACAAAATAAATGAATTAAGTCTGTATGCAATGATAACTAAATGACAATGACATAAGTAAAAGGTGCCTACGGACGACACGATTTGGCACCCGATATGTAGGGCCGATCGGTCGGGCCGATATCTCTTGTAATACAAACTTTGCGTCAACTTGCCTCCTGACATGCCAATTTCACACCAATATTCAACGATGATTTCAGCGTTGAGTAATCCCCGAAAAGCGGGACTGGGCCGCGCGGGACATTTAATTTTGGGCTAAAAATAGGGACGTCCAGCCAAAATCGGGACGTCCTGCCAAATGGGGACGTCTGGCAACCGCTGCGTATGTTTGAGTAGGTGCGTGTGTTTGTTACTACCCAGATCCGTAACGGATAAACAGATTTGGATGACATTAGGTATGTAGGTGGAACATGACCTAGAATAACATACATGATTTATTATCCCGAGAATACATTAGATTTCTCCGGAAGATAAATAAAACGAATCGCTTACCAAGCATCTCATCACGGAACGCTTCGTCAGTGTCATCCAAATGCACCAACATGGCGCCGTAGAGCGCGTCGATGTGAGCTCCGAACACTATAGTGTCGTACGGCTCCGGGCGGTTCTTGAACAACGTACATACTGTCTGTACGGCGTACGACCGCACTTTATCACTGCTGTCGTCAAGTCGCTTTAGTACCACTGTGAAAAATTATATCAAAATCAGGGGACCGCTGAACCACACCCTAGCTAGGCACTTCATACGCTAATACACCCACACACATACACCCCCCCTCTACACACGTACTCCCCCCCCCCCACACACACGTAATAGATGATGTTAAGGTGATGATTGCTTTCTGACGACTGTCGTAAGATGACTACAATGAGGGTAGTTTGTAGTACCCGCCTGGTTTGCCAGACACCTACTGGTACGTTCCGCCAGTTGCACTTGAGAACCTTCTAGGCTTTGAATAGGTCGACCACACGTTAGGGGTCGTCCATTAATCACGTGAGGCCCGAATAGGGGGAGGGGGTTCGGATAATACCACGACTAATCACGGTAGGGGGCAGCGGCTATATTTATGTTCGCACATCTCTCTCGGACACTGCCACTCGCTCGAACAACTTCCATAATTTCTCTGGCGCTAGGCGCACAGATCGCGAAAGAGAAAATTCAATAAACTTGGAAGCAAAAATGTTGTATGAACTTTTGAGTAATTTATTTTGAGCTGAAACTTTTTATAAAGAGTCTATATAATGTAGTCTTCACCCCTGTCAGATAGATAAACCCTTTCCGTTACACGATGTATAAGTGAACAGTAAACACCCACCGAAGTATAACTTGTGCAGTATGTCAGCAGTGAAACAACCCCGCTGACGAGCGAGCTTCGACAGGTAACAAATAGCACGCAGCGTGTGCTGACGCGTCAGTGTCGAGTTGTCGTCAGCGAGACCAACTAGCAAAGGCACCATTTCGTCCAGGAAAGGCTCTAATGATTCCTTTGTCGGGAAAAGGTTTACTTCCTGGAAATATAAAGACATTTTATAGAGGAGCAAGGTGTTAGATTTCATCATTGAAAAGGGAAAATCTTTCGCCAGAGTAGGTCATCGTTTCTGGAGGGCCGTAGCCTCCTTCTGTGAGACCGTAATGGTCCAGAAGGAGGCGGCTGAGCGGGATCGGGAGAGAGCCGATCCCACCCGGAGGCGAAGCCGCCGGGGCGCAGACGCGCCTCGTCGCGGCCCCCCTGCCCTGTAGCTCGGGCTTAGAATAACAGCTACGGTGTTCCCCTGCCTGTCGTAAAAGGCGACTAAACGGGGCCTTTGGGGTCGCGGGCAATCAGAGCGGGGGCTCTGTGCGCCCAGAAGCGACCCCAAGGAGGACGATGAGTCGATGTTGTGGCAGTAGGCTTAGTTAGCCACAGAAGTTAAGGAGATAGGTGTGGGTCAATGAAACCACTATTGAAATTAAGTAATTCACTTTAATCTTGTTTCCGCCTACAAGTTGGGTTGACAAGAGGATAGGGAACACTGGCCTGACGAAGATGCTTGGAGAACTTCCAGGTGGGAAGTATGCAGCCTTCTACTGCAGCGGTTTCGTGTGAATGTTCTCAGCTGGTCGACCTCTGGCAGCCGGTCACTCCTTTTCTCTTCTTCAGACACGTAGTAGGTACGAAGTAGGTACGTAGGTAGTTTAGTAGGTGAAAGGTGATCCTGAAACCCATGAGAAGGCATCTCAGCACAGTATAAGACTACCTGACGTCAGGAAGTGAAGTCCAGTATCCTCTAATTTATGTACACTAGAAGCAGCTCGGAATGCGGAGAACAGTTACACAAGCACAGCACTAATTTTAATAATAATAAGAACTCACCCCAGCGGGATCAAGAACACATGTATTTTAAGTTTGACTACAATTAGCCGTTGAATAATTAAAATATATTTATGAAGTCACAGGACACAGTTTATGCTCGCGAACGCAGAGAGGGTGTGACGCTGCAAAATCGACGCACCGTCAGTCGCCACCGCTCGGTTACGTTCGGTCGCACTCAGCGATACGTTTTAGGGATGCGCAGACGCGGAGATAAGTAATTAAAAACCCGTAAGAATAATATAATATTTTAGGGTTCCGTATTATATATCTTAGTTATGGTTTATTTTATATATTTAGTTTGTAAGTAAAATAAGTGTAATGGTAATAATAATTTTAGTATGTACCTACCTATGTAGTTAAATTCACTTCTCCAGTATTCTATCTTATTATCAGTTCGTAAGTTGTATCCTAGAATACAACGTTACAATGTGGTCACGACTCATCGTGCGATAGCACAGCGAGGGTGCTGGGGGGAAGTGTAAAACTTCCCCTGGGACGAGCTATCAAAGCGCCGCGTTTGGAGGGGTGAGCAGGTACGCGTTCAACACGAGAGCCCGCCCCCCTCTCTATAGCGCAGGTGGCGACCACCGTGGGGTTTTAGCCGGTAAAAGTCCGGCATAACCTGGCCGCTCCCCCCCAGGGCGGTTGGGTATCCTATGAGGATTTCCCCACGCTAATAAAAAAAAAAAAAAAAAAAAAAAGGTCATCGTTTCTGGGTACCTACGTGGTGCAACTGTAGAAGTTTTTTTAAGTAATAGAAAGTTTCTCGACTCTGATGCTGGATATGTGCAGATAACTCAGGTAACTTTGATAGTGCGATGTAGGTTCTAGTGGCGCCATCTATCCATTGTAGTATCTTAGTGAAATTGATAGATGTCACTATTTTGTGTTAGAGTACAAGTAGGCGAAAAACAAGAATAAAATGCATTTTTTAAACGAGCTAGTTTATATAATAATCGACAAACTTAATCATCAGACCCTCGACTCGAACCAAAGTCCTTGTCAAGACGAATCAAACGAGCCTTCTCGATGAGGTTGTCTCGTTTTATTACAGAGTTCCCTAGCCACCTTGCGGCTCCATGGCATAATAATATTGCATTGTTATCCGACTTAACTTTAACTTTACTTTAACTTTTTTTTCCACAGCGATGCAAGACTTGCCGTCATAGTAAAAGTTGTAGAATATAAAAAATCCTTTCCAACGACATATCGCTTAACGATATTGCTCAATAGGCTGGTGTCCATAGATTTTTGCCCGATATCCTTTCAGTTCAAACGGAAAAACTTGCAAGATTTGATTACAGACAGGTGAAACTAAACAAAAGCTTGTAAGGGTCCAGTTTACCTTTTGATCAGTGTCCCCTTGCGCACCATTATGTATGGAGGTCCCGTCAGCGGTGTCACCGTTCTCCTGCAGCGCGGAACAGAGGCAGGCGACGGCGGCCGTGCGGATCGCCTCGGCCGTCCGCCCCGCGCACCACACTAGGTTTGGCATTATTACTTCTGCAATAAACACATCACCTTGACTACCAGAGTTCAGAATTCGGACCAATCCGACATGGATATACGAAGATTACGAGAGGTAGAGCATAGCGTTTATTCGCTCAAAGAGCAGCTCGACTGGGGAAGTACAGAATACCGCAGCCAAATAACTTAATGTTGTGTTCCAGCGCATGAGTAAAGTAGCCAGAGCTCATTGGGAAGAGAGAAAGGTCGATAACGCGTGAATAATGCCTTGTGTGTTGCAAACGTGCATATGGCTACCGCTTACCATCAGGCGGGACGTACCTATGCTTGTATACCGATATCGTCGTATAAAAAAATCTCAGCCTAGTAACCATGGAACAATTAACCCAAAAACGCGCAATGACGTTCATTCTTTTTGAAATCTAATCCGCGAATCCCCCACCACCGACAATACGCTCTTATTAGAGCCAGGACATATGCGTTCTGATTGGCTAAGGTAAGGACACACTAAGCATTTAGATGCAGTGATTGATGACTGTTATTAATCAGTGCAAAAGCACTTAATAGTTTCGGAATTGGATTGCTTGGTATTACTACTCTAAAGGGACTTTTTCATCGATGCTAATAACATTACTTAAGGCCTTACCCTACCTCAAAACTGCTCCACCTCTCACGTTTGGTCCTGCATATCAATGAAAGTATTGAATCAATAATTTTGAAAAAAATATATAGTAAAGTTGAGGATATATACTGAGTCCTATATGATGTGAAAACACGATTCCTAAACATTTTCTCGATAGAAAAAAATCACAAACTTCCCTCTGAATTTTCCAAAAAAACCGCATTTGTCAATTAATACTTTACCTATACTAATGAAACTTTTTGTATAAACTGTAGTTAGTACAATACGTGTACTATATGATTTGAAATTAAAATAATGTTTATTATTAAATTGTTAGAAATTAAATTCCCAAATATTGCGAGTGGCACGAAGCGCCGCCGCAGAGATTCAGTCGCGCTCCGGCGCTCGAACGGGGAACCCGCGTCTCTTGCTCTCACGACCCACTTAGATACGTAACTAATAAATTATAAGTGAAGTGTATTTTGTTTAAAATGGGAAATGATCGGAACAAGAAAAAAAAGACGGAAATATTGAAGTAAGTACCTACCTAAAATGAATCATAAAATGTGTTTTACCTAGGAAGGCGTTTTAGTTTGTATCTACCAATAAATTATGAGTCTGATTATTGTAATGGGTAAGAAAAGTAGGTAATTTCCATTATAACCTCCTCTGACCTCCCATTGTACGGAAATCATATACAATGCGAGATCAGCTTATACTGGAAATTTATAGTTTGATGAAAATATACCTACCGGACGTGGACCCGTGCCCGTTTGTATCAACCACCTAGCTAAGAAGGTAAGATACTAAAATGTTTTCACAACAACGTAAGCAAAGCATGCACATGTAGGTTCCTACCTACTAGGTAGGTATATACTATGTAGTAAATTGAATTTCTACAATAAACATTTCATTGGTAAATATTAGGGTAGTAATCCAAGTAATTGGCCACGGTCACATACTATTTTATTAGTATGAGAAAAAGAAAAGTAAAGCCATTGAATTATTACGCTTAGAAGCGAAGTATCGAACAAAAATCCTCGCGACTCGTAGGCCACTTGATAACCAATGTGTGCGTGAGTGCCATATAATTACACTCGCTGACACGCACACAAGCGCACGAGTAATGTTGCAAGCTAAACGAAACTTTTCGGTAAAATTAACCTTCCGATACTATACTCTATTTCACATAGGATGAGTCGTCAAGGTCAAGGGTTTTTTACCAATATCTAGTGAAATTCCATTTGATTACTCTGAAATAGTACTCACAATATTTCATGAAAACTCGATCCATCATAGTATTCCTTTATTATATCGAAATGAACATTAACCATTGAGAAATCTAATTAAATACCATGTGTCACCGAACTCATGTTATTTGAAATCGGATAGTGAATGAAATTGGAAGTAAGTATTCATAAAATTAATTAATAATGTTCTGCATCTTAGATAATTTATCATAGACACAGGTTATTTATTTATTACTAGTTTAATGGTTATGTTTCATAGTACTTATGTCGGGTATTTTAACATAGTAAACCAAGACAATGTGCAAAGCTATGAACGATCGTACAATTTGTAGTAGGTATTGTTGGTAATGATAGGTTTCATATATGATAGGTTGTTTAGAAAAAGAAGATTAAGAAGTATGTAGGTATTTAATTATCATTATCGTATAAAAGACGAATAGCTATACATTCTTATAATATCTAACTGAATCTATACTAATATAATATTAATATTTATAATACAATAAACCGGAAGAGTATTTTGTTTGTTTGTTTAAATGGGTCAATCTCTGTAAAAAAAACTACCTGTAAAACTACTACTGTGTAAAACTACCAGTCTGATTCGAAATTATTTCACTAATATGAAGCTACATTATCCCGAGTATTATAGGCTACTTATCCCAAGAACGCGGGTGAAACCGCGGGGGACAGCTAGTCAGTTATAATAGCTATAAGTAAAAGAAACAACTTATCGGACTCAATTACTTACTCTACTTCCTACTCTAACAAAATCAGTATCTGGAGAAGCAATTGACTTCTTCTTCACTTTAGTTAGCGGTTTAATGGACTGTATCATAAATAGGTATTAAATTGGAATTAACGATTTAGGTACTTGTAAAGAATATTGGGGGGCTAGGAAATGCAGCCGTGCTGGGGCTTTTGGAGTATCAAGAAAGGTTCCACAGGCTGCAGAATGATGGACACATGCACTTACTTGATAAATCTCTTTCAGCGACGTTCTTCAAAATGCCACCATATCGTGGACAAATCGTGGGCGACTCGCGGGGCCAGCGCGAGTGAATTTTTCTTCTTAAATTGTTGGAAAACTCACAAATGTACACAGCACTATATTTGGATCATGTTAATTACACGTTTCACAGTATATTTGGAATATTTTGGAGGCGGATGGACCCTTAAAGTTTCGATTAATCACGCGCGACGAAAGTTAGTGTGTTGCGGTTGAAGACATTAAAGTAATGGGAGATTTTTGTCTTTGTACGATGCAGTTGCGCGTGTATGAGTGACGCACACATATATATTTCGGTGCATGTAGAAAGGAAGGGATGCGGAAAAGGAAATAATGTTTACAAGTTTATAATGCTAGTTACATTCAAAAACCAACATGCCCCCCGCCTTAAAGGAACGCCTTTAAAGAAAAAATAAATGAAAAATAATACTATAGAAATACACATATAAAAGCCTATAACTATAGATAAAGCTGAATATGAAAGACTCTACTGCACGGGTAACGGTGACAGCTTAACTACTGGCCGTTTGTATACGCCGTTCGAAGTCTTAACTTCGACAACACGAATAACGCCATCATGGCCAGGGAAAATACGAGTAATTATTCCTAATGGCCACTGTAAAGGAGGAGAGTTTTCCATATTTACCAGTACTAAAGAACCTACTGTGAGTGGGTTAGACGGAGTATTCCATTTTTCACGAACTTGTAAGTTATGGAGATACTCAGTTTTAAAACGTTTCCAAAAAGTTTGTACTAATGAATCCATAAGGGAAAATCGCGTCAATAGACTCGCTCTTTCTCCACTTAAGTCAGCTGCAGGTAAGAATTCTAAGGGTGCGGTAAGTAAAAAATGCGCTGGCGTAAGTGCAGAAGGCACTGATGGGTCACAACTCAAAAAATTTTGTATAGGCCATTCGCTGGCTGGTAATGAAGCCCACGAAGGTCCTGAAAACCAGAGCTCATGTCTCACTAACTGCGAAGGGAGAAGCCCGCGGGAAATACAATCAGCAGGATTCTGTACGCCTGCGATGTGGTAACAAGTGTCAGGAGATAAAAGTGACTGGAATTGCGAAATTCTGTTAGTGATATATGTGCTAAACCTATGAGGTGATGAAGAAACCCAACAAAGAGTGACTACAGAGTCTGAAAAAACATAAATATTGTCAATGCGGTGACGTGGAGACAACGTATCATAAACGGTGCGAAGCAATCTCGCTACAAGAACGAGAGCGTTGAGCTCTAGCCGAGCTAAAGTAACAATTTTAGTCGGGGATGAAACCCGAGACTTGGAACAAAGCAAGGAAACTATAGGGTTCTCATTGTCATTCTCAACGTGTGAATAAATGACACAGCCGTATGCTTTCTCACTTGCGTCAGCAAATGCAAGCAGTGAGACGCTAGAATCGGTTTCAATGCCTATGTGACGAGGAAATTTGAGTTGAGAAAGTAATGGCAACTCAGAAGTATAGCGCTGCCACAGTTCAACGATGTGAGCTGGAGGAACATCGTCCCACGCGAGGTTGAGAAGCCACAGCTCCTTGATCAATAACTTTGCAAAAAGAATGGCGGGTCCGACGAGACCAAGAACATCATACAACCGTGCGGTTGCAGATAAAATAGCGCGTTTAGTACAAAGAGACGGCGGTTGCGAAGTTAAAAAATTAAAATTATCAGTCACAGGAAGCCAACGAAGACCGAGAATCTTAAAAACACTTTCGTAATCGAAAGAGATTGACTCGGATTGACGGTGAGAGACGGGGATACTTTCGAGTAACTCAGGCGAATTACTCGTCCACTTGATTAAGTCGAATCCTCCTTTTTTAAATAACTGAATGAGCTGCTGAGCTATCACTGCTGCTTCTGTACATGACGAAGCAGAGGAAGCCAGGTCATCCATATAAACATCTCTCTCCAAGACTGTGGCGGCGAGAGGATAGTTGTCTCTCTCGCGAGAAGCTAGTTCACGCAGAGTGCGCAAAGCTAAGAATGGTGATGAACAGAGTCCGAACGTAACGCGATTGAACTCGTAAGTCTCAATCGGTTCATCATCGCAGAAGCGGTATAAAATACGTTGAAATTTGCGGTGCGGTTTGTGAACGTAAATACACAAATACATTTGTTTTACGTCAGCAAGAAATGCAATACGAAAAATGCGGACATTCAAAAGAATGTGAAATATATCAGCTTGCAAATTGCAACCTGTGTGAAGAATGTCATTGAGAGACAAATTAGTATTAGTAGCGGCGCTACCATCCAGCACGATGCGGAGGCGCGTTGTAGATTTGTCGTCACGTACCACAGGGTGGTGCGGCAGGTAAAAGCAAGGTAAGATACACTCGTCTGGCGGTACTCGCGATAAAATTCCCTTATCGATGTAGTCGAGAATAACGTTACTATATCTTACACGTAATTCCGGGGACTTTGCGAACTTCTTTTCGAGTAATAAAAAGCGTCGTTTGGCCGTGATGTAAGAATTGCCTAGTTTCTCGGGACTATCCTTGAAAGGAAGATGTACCGAGAAACTCCCATCGTCTTTGCGAGTAGTCGTAGCGACATATGTGTCTTCGCACTCCTGCTCGTCTGGACTTAAAAACTTCTTATCAGGCAATTCTTCCACAGACCAAAACTTCTCTAAAGATTGATCTAAAGAATCACGAGTAAAAGCACAAAATACGCGGGTAGAAGTGGGCGCTGATAGAACGGGTGCGTCACCCATGAGGACGTAACCTAAAGTAGTTTCCAAGGCAATTAGAGAGTTTTTAGAACCTCTGACTTTGTCGAAAGATAGAATGTCACAGTAAACCCTAACACCTAAAAGTAAATCGATAGGACCGGGCTTAGAAAAGTCGTCATCCGCTAACGGTAAGTCGCGAAAAACGCTTTCCATTGCACCAATATCCACGTGCGCGTCGGGTAGGTGTGACGTGATGCGTTCGACAATCATTGGTTGAATAGAATAAACATGGCCGTTATCAAAGCGCGAAGTAAAATCTAGGTCTGTAAACCCCTTGATTTTATGTGAAACCCCTCCAATACCTTTAACTTCAGAAAAGCGGTTTTGAGTTGAAATAGGTAGCGATAACCTATTACAACAATCTTGAGAAATAAAATCACTTTGAGAGCCCGGGTCGATCAGACATCTCAAGAAGTGAGTGCGGTTAAAGTTGTCAAATACTTTAATTTTAGCGGTACCTAACAAGGTAGTAGTAGCGGTGCGAGTGTGATCAGCGTGATCACGCGAAATAGAACAAAAAGAAGACTTACTGTTAAGAACAGAAGTGTGCGGTGTCGACGGGTCGACTTTACTCCGAATTGCAGAAAATTCCGAGCTTGCGGCTGTCTCAGAAGACAGGGTGTGAACGGTAGCGGGTACCGAAGCTGGTACGAAATTACCCGTGGGTACGGAATTACCCGTGGGTACGGAATTACCCATGTGTGCGATATTACCCGTGGGTACGGGCGAAGAAACAGCTAAGTTGCACTGCGGTTGAGTTGGCGGGTTAAAATGAAGAAGAGAATGGTGCCGAGCTGAACAATGAGTGCAATTATGCTTTGAAGTACATGCCATAGTCTTGTGTTTAAAACTTAAGCAATTGTGACAATAAAAGTTATTTTTAATAAAATTATATTTTTCTTGCGGAGTCAACTTCATAAACATAGCACAAGAGTACATGTGTTCATGTTTGTCACTTTTGCATAGCAAACAAATATTTTTGTTAACATTAGAATTTGTGTTCATAAAAGACTGAGTAGGTTTAGGAGTAGGTACTGTTTTCCTAGATGTGGATAAACCTTTACTTTGTAATCTACTCTGTAATACATCAAAACTTTTATTAGAAGTGCGGGATAAAACTTTACTTTGTTCACAAATAAAACTAAAAAGTTGTTCATATGTGGGAAATTTTTCCTTGCGAAAAGTAGTTTCAAATAATTTTATTGTATCTGTATCAAGCTTCTGAAGAGCAATATGTAAAAACACAAAATCTAATAAATTATTTAATTTTAATTGTTTAAGAGCTTGAATAGCTGAATTAAAGTTATTAATAAACAACTCAAGACCGGCAGCACTATTTGTAGTCAGCGGCTTAAAATCTAATAATTGATTTAAATAAGAACATGCTAGCGAACGGGGATCATCATATTTTTGTATGAGAGCATTCCATATAAGAGTATAATTATCTGCGGTGGCAGGCAAACCTGCACAAACTGATGTTGCACTACCAGTCAATTTGCCAACCAAATAGAACACTTTCTCGCTATCAGTTAGAGAACTGTTATTGTTAACAAGACTATCAAATTGGGCATAAAATAGAGGCCATTTTTTTAAATCACCATCAAAAGAAAGCAAGTCGATGGGAGGAAGTTTTCTTCTAGGTTTCAAATTAATTTTTGACTCAGCTGGGTGAACCTGATCTGTGTTTGCAGAGTGCAATTCCTTAACATAACAATATAAATCCTCAAATGCTAACCACTTGCTGTAGTTCACTTTATAAGTTGGATCTGACTTTAAAGAATACAAATTAAATTCATCTAATGATTCCTCAAACTTAGTGCGAATTTCATGAATACTTACAGCTTGTTGTAGAAACAACGGTAACTGTTGGGAATCAGCTGATGCAGCCTTGGCTGAGTCATAAACACTTTGCATGCGTTGAAAATACACTTCAAGTTTCGACTTTAAAATTGATAATTCTAAACACTTTGTAGAACTTGAACTTTCCTCACACTCGCCTATTTTGCTCTTTTTAGACATTTTAGTGACTATTTATTCTCAATTTAAAGAAAGTAGCGGTTATAGCGAACAATAAAAAACAACAGATTATGTAAAAATACACAATAAAAACAAAAGATTTTAACTAATTTCGATCGCGCGAATTATATATGAAACTTGTAAACAAACGTTTACGAACCGGGCTGACGTTTGACACTGACCTACTTAGAAACGTCAATCGGGAAGCGCACTATGCCTACCTGTATAGATATACGTAGGTATGCACTACACTAGCAGCCGAGATCGAGCGAGTCGTTCAAATATACGCACCACGCACCGGCACAAGAGTTATATGAATCTACCTACAATATTGCGAAATATTAATAAAATATATTATTTAGCGATAATTTTATATTCACTCACAGTATTAATAATTATTCAATACCAGTATTAATGCGGGGAAAAAAAATAAGAATAGCTTGCCAAAGCGGGGTGTGGAAATAATAAAAATTTGACAAACTATCTTAATTAATATGGCATAAATATATTATCTATATTGTGCAAGTAATAAATATAAATGTAATGAATATACGTAAGTATATATGTAATACAAATAAATACTATAGGTAGGGAACGAGATTATAAGGTGTCCTTTAAGTTTAATGAAGCGAAAATTTCAGAAAAAATATTGACCAGAAAAATGGTTATAATCCGGATCGAAGTGACCAGAAAAAAATGGAGAAGCAATTGACTTCTTCTTCACTTTAGTTAGCGGTTTAATGGACTGTATCATAAATAGGTATTAAATTGGAATTAACGATTTAGGTACTTGTAAAGAATATTGGGGGGCTAGGAAATGCAGCCGTGCTGGGGCTTTTGGAGTATCAAGAAAGGTTCCACAGGCTGCAGAATGATGGACACATGCACTTACTTGATAAATCTCTTTCAGCGACGTTCTTCAAAATGCCACCATATCGTGGACAAATCGTGGGCGACTCGCGGGGCCAGCGCGAGTGAATTTTTCTTCTTAAATTGTTGGAAAACTCACAAATGTACACAGCACTATATTTGGATCATGTTAATTACACGTTTCACAGTATATTTGGAATATTTTGGAGGCGGATGGACCCTTAAAGTTTCGATTAATCACGCGCGACGAAAGTTAGTGTGTTGCGGTTGAAGACATTAAAGTAATGGGAGATTTTTGTCTTTGTACGATGCAGTTGCGCGTGTATGAGTGACGCACACATATATATTTCGGTGCATGTAGAAAGGAAGGGATGCGGAAAAGGAAATAATGTTTACAAGTTTATAATGCTAGTTACATTCAAAAACCAACAGTATCAATTACGTAAAACAACACAAATTCGTACACAAACAGCTGGCAACACTTTGCTCGAAATCTGAGTGAAGTATTTTTATTTTTGAATTTTGTTAATCTGTGGAATATTACAACAGAATTCTAATCTTTCTCCCCTGATGAATTATGACACAATTTTACTGCACAAACCGTCATATTTATTATTTTTCTGAGAGCTCCACTCACTAAAACGCCAGTCAGTACACTGACAGCGCGATTTGGATTTGGAGCCATTATGGCTCCAATTGAATGGATTATGTTTCGCGCGTGTACTTTGTTTCTATGTGTAATAATTCAATGAGTAAAGCCTTTTTTGTTACATAATGCAAATACCAACGTACGTACCTAATCATAATTGCACCTACCTTATAACAGAGTAAATAAAGTTTGCACGGGTTATTAGGTAGGTACCCACCTACTAGGTAAGTATATATTATGTAGTAAATTGAATTACTACAATAAATATCTTATTGGTTATTCTATATATTAGGTTCGAATATTAGGGTATTCGTCTAAGTAATTGGCCACGGTATCATTTTAGTAGTATGAAAGTGAAACGTAAAGCCTATTTTGTTACAGATTGCAGATACCAACGGAACACATGAATGCCAGTAGTTCCAAACATGCAAACGAACCTGATTTGACGACTTTACAAACCGTAGAATTGTGAGTTTATCTGGTAATCCGCTTCTCTGTTTTATAGGTACATATATACCTACCTACCGATCTCTAAATAATAGGGATTAAAGTATGAATTTGCCGTTTAATTGTAATAGGTACTTCGAATTGACATAGAACCTTCATGATTTGAGATTTTTGAGTGAAACTTTCACATGGTACCTATGAAGTTCTTCTTTTAAAAAATGTGCAACATTCGATTATCTTCTTTCAGTTGTTTTTTTATTCAGCTTAGACAAGAAAGATTTTTTTTAAATGTGCAACATTCGATTACCGACTTTCTGATACTTCGAAAATTCGAGTGATTTATGAATACGAGTTCCGACGCGGAACTAACGCGGCAGAAACAGTTCGCAATATCAATGTTGCGTTTGGAGAGGGGACTGCTAATGAACTCACCGTGCGATTTTGGTTTAAACGCTTTCGTGATGGAAACTTTGATTTGGAGAAAGAACCACGTGGAAGACCGCCCACACAGGAACAATGAATTTAAAGAGATGGTGGAAGCCGATCCGAGCCAAACTACCTAGGAATTAGCGGCATGGTTTAACGATATCTTACCAACAATATTGACTCATTTGCGTCAAATCAACAAAATAAAAAAATATAAAAAATGGGTGCCTCATGATTTGGCTGATCTGAACAAAGAAACGCGTGTTGAAAATTGTGTTGCCTTGTTGAATCGATACAGAAATGAAAGAATATTGGATCGAATTGTGACATGTGATGAAAAGTGGATTCTTTACGATAACCGTAAGCGAAAAATGCAATGGATGACCTCAGGTCAAACGCCGCAACAGTGTCCTAGAGCAAAGCTTACCAATAAAAAGGTAATGGTAACTGTCTGGTGGTCTCAGTATGGTGTTATTCACTATAGCTTTCTCCGATCTGGTCAAGCAATAACGGCAGATGTCTACAGTGCCGAACTCCGAACAATGATAGCAAAACTAGCAGTGAAAAAGCCCCGACTCATGAATCGATCTTCACCATTATTGCTCCATGATAACGCGAGACCTCATACAGCATAAGAAACCGTTTTAACTCTACAGGCACTGCAATTAGAAACCATTTGTTACCCTCCGTATTCGCCAGACCTTCCTCCAACGGACTACCATTTTTTTCGTGATTTGGACAATTTTCTACGTGATAAAAAGTTTTCTTCTCAGGAGGCAGTATAAAATGCTTTCACACAGTTTGTCGAATCTAGATCACCAGAGTTCTATCGCAAAGGCATAAATGACCTTCGTATTAGATGGCAGCAATGTGTAATAATAATGGTAATTATTTTGATTAAATAAATAACTAAAATTAAAAAAAACTAATTTCAATTTTTCAGTACAAATCGGCAATTTCTTACTTTAACCCCTAATATTAGAGTGGTTGTCCCAGTAATTGGCCACGGTCACATATTATTTTAGTAGTATGAACACAATTGAAGTAAAGTCTATTTTGTTACAGAATGCAAAAACCAACGGAACACAAACAAAAACGGCATTGCTTGCATTGACGTCATCGCCGATGGTATCTGGAGTAAACGCTCCTATAACACAAATATATTGCAGAATTATGTGAATATATTGCGTACTAATATATTACGATTAATATATTATCATTATGTAATAATATTACGTACATGCGTGTCGAATAGATAATGTCCTTTTATTGAAGTCGATTAAAAATAATGTCTTCTTTAGGTAAAAAAAATAATATGCTTTGGTACTTGTCTACAATATTAATTGTATTAGAATTGAAATTAAATTAAAATTTTATTTACATACCTACTAGATATACAATAACTGTAAATATACCCTATCATATGGCGCTTTAGTACTTTTTAACAGTCATTTAATTTTATTAATTTTGAAAAATGGAAATAAGAACAAACTTGCTTGGAGCAATGTATACGTTTCTATAATATAGTACCCATAAAATAACCAAAAACTACCTATACATACATTTAAAAAGATAGTAAACCATAAGTTATGCAAGAAAGGGTACTATAAAGTTTCTGAATTTGTAGATGACGAGAATGCATTAGAATGAATTGTTCGCTTCGCAGGCTATTGTTATATAATAATATATCGTTTGTAAATTATAATACTTCTAATTACACATTTAAAATAAAAAGCTTGCCGAGTTTCTTGCCGGAGTCTTTCTCAGTTCAAGTTGTATTTGGAACCGGTGTAGAGTAAGTTTACGTTCATAAGTGCCTCATTAGGGCCTAAATTGAATAAATACTTTTTGATTTTGATTTTTGATTTATTTCCATACCTAGTTACAAGATGTCAAATAATGGTGTATTTACCCTATCGTGTGGCGCTTTAGTAATTTTCTACAATCGTTTTATTTATTTCCATACTTGGGTCAAATAACGGTGTATTTACCCTATCGTACGGTCGACTCATGAGTCGTCGTGACCCCTGCCGCGTGATGAACTCGTGCGAGTGAGATAGTTGCGACTGCGCGATGCGGGGGCTGCACGGCCGGGCCGTGAAGCGGGGGCAAAACTTGGATTTGAGCTGGGGTAGTGTAAACTCTTAAATGTGGTGTTGGTTCCTGCAGTAAGATCGCCAGAGCTATTTATTTGGTGCTATTTGGTGCTATCATATCCCTTCCGCTACCTCTCCTGATTCCTCTCAACCCCTTCTGGGGATGAAGAGATTTTTTGCAGGATGTGTTGCAAGCATAATAGGCTATAGGTAACCATCCGGTCGGCAAGCAATCCGAATATTTTTATAACACCAAGCAAACATTTAGTTTCACGTTCTTCTTTCAACATCAATTTCTTTGGCACCTGGGCATCTATTGTAAATTGTAACGTACTTCAAAACTTCGACCCCTATCTGTTATTTTAATCTCTCACGTGTTATACTCTGTCCGTATTCTAGAAAGACAATCAATGCTAATGTCCAATTTTACGTCGAAATTAAAACATTTAAATTTGGAACCTGCACCAATGATATTAGGTTTATTTTCGATTAACACGATCTATTCTTGAGATCTGAATCTTCGATAATACAGGCCTATGAAACATACCTTCAATAACAATCTTCAAGAAGGCCTCAAGTTTATCAGTGTGACAGTTGTTAAAGTTGGTCTGCCGCTTCAACAGCACCGTGGACAAGGTGGTGAACACTTTCAACTTCACTTCTGGGTCCACTTTGGGGGTAGCGAGGCACTCTTTGAGAAGAGGCGCTATTAGGTGTAGTTGAGCGCCTAGTGCTGATCCTAGAAAAATATTTTTTTGGATTGATTTTTTTTTTGTCTTTTTGGCGATGATTTTGCACTTGTCTATATAAAGTGTTATACCTGCGTGCAGCAGCACACATTCAAGCAGGCACCGATCAGGCGTGAGGAGCGACCAGGTGAGCGCGTCGCTCGTGATGCCGGCGAGCACGCGCCGGATGTGCTTCTCGTACAAACTGGTCAGGGACCGGCCGCACTTGTCTATATAAAGTGTTATACCTGCGTGCAGCAGCACACATTCAAGCAGGCACCGATCAGGCGTGAGGAGCGACCAGGTGAGCGCGTCGCTCGTGATGCCGGCGAGCACGCGCCGGATGTGCTTCTCGTACAAACTGGTCAGGGACCGGCCGCACTTGTCTATATAAAGTGTTATACCTGCGTGCAGCAGCACACATTCAAGCAGGCACCGATCAGGCGTGAGGAGCGACCAGGTGAGCGCGTCGCTCGTGATGCCGGCGAGCACGCGCCGGATGTGCTTCTCGTACAAACTGGTCAGGGACCGGCCGCACTTGTCTATATAAAGTGTTATACCTGCGTGCAGCAGCACACATTCAAGCAGGCACCGATCAGGCGTGAGGAGCGACCAGGTGAGCGCGTCGCTCGTGATGCCGGCGAGCACGCGCCGGATGTGCTTCTCGTACAAACTGGTCAGGGACCGGCCGCACTTGTCTATATAAAGTGTTATACCTGCGTGCAGCAGCACACATTCAAGCAGGCACCGATCAGGCGTGAGGAGCGACCAGGTGAGCGCGTCGCTCGTGATGCCGGCGAGCACGCGCCGGATGTGCTTCTCGTACAAACTGGTCAGGGACCGGCCGCACTTGTCTATATAAAGTGTTATACCTGCGTGCAGCAGCACACATTCAAGCAGGCACCGATCAGGCGTGAGGAGCGACCAGGTGAGCGCGTCGCTCGTGATGCCGGCGAGCACGCGCCGGATGTGCTTCTCGTACAAACTGGTCAGGGACCGGCCGCACTTGTCTATATAAAGTGTTATACCTGCGTGCAGCAGCACACATTCAAGCAGGCACCGATCAGGCGTGAGGAGCGACCAGGTGAGCGCGTCGCTCGTGATGCCGGCGAGCACGCGCCGGATGTGCTTCTCGTACAAACTGGTCAGGGACCGGCCGCACTTGTCTATATAAAGTGTTATACCTGCGTGCAGCAGCACACATTCAAGCAGGCACCGATCAGGCGTGAGGAGCGACCAGGTGAGCGCGTCGCTCGTGATGCCGGCGAGCACGCGCCGGATGTGCTTC
This sequence comes from Polyploca ridens, assembly GCA_951394255.1. Taxonomy (NCBI): domain Eukaryota; kingdom Metazoa; phylum Arthropoda; class Insecta; order Lepidoptera; family Drepanidae; genus Polyploca; species Polyploca ridens. The sequence goes on from OX596252.1 coordinate 3,893,719, forward strand.
TCGTACAAACTGGTCAGGGACCGGCCGCACTTGTCTATATAAAGTGTTATACCTGCGTGCAGCAGCACACATTCAAGCAGGCACCGATCAGGCGTGAGGAGCGACCAGGTGAGCGCGTCGCTCGTGATGCCGGCGAGCACGCGCCGGATGTGCTTCTCGTACAAACTGGTCAGGGACCGGCCGCACTTGTCTATATAAAGTGTTATACCTGCGTGCAGCAGCACACATTCAAGCAGGCACCGATCAGGCGTGAGGAGCGACCAGGTGAGCGCGTCGCTCGTGATGCCGGCGAGCACGCGCCGGATGTGCTTCTCGTACAAACTGGTCAGGGACTTGCCGCACTTCTCTATGTAACGCAGCTTGTCTAGGTTTGCTGTAACAAACGTGATTAACTGATATATGATTCAAATCAAACAGTGGCATGGGGAGATCATTTACCAAACATTAGTTGGTCCGTTAGTGTGCTCACAATTTGAGAGCCAATGCATTGGTTACACGGATTTCTTTGCGATTTTGTGATACCCAGGAGATTCCTCGAGGAAGACTTTAGGCTGTATATGAATAAACGGCGCTGCGCAGTGACCGTTTTACTTTATCAGTGTGGATAGTACTGCGGACATAAGCTAATTAAATCCAAATTCAACGCCATTTATTCAATTTAGGCCCCTAATGAATAAAGAAGGGTACTAATGAAGACCTTTACTGAAGTTACCACCAGTTCGGAACTCGGCCTGCAATTAAGAATCCTTTTTTTGAAGAAAATTTGGCTTTTTTTTCCAAATAACATCATCACAATATAATCACAAAACATACTCACACAAAGCCATGAACTGTATCTTATCATCAAAGGCCATTGCGTACACAGTGAAGTTTATCGCGAACAGATCCTCGGCGACGGCTGTACAGGCGTCATTGCAGAGATTCATCAGAGCTTCACACACGTAGATCAGGTTCATTTGGTATTTGGGCTGACAGGGCAAATGTATGAAGTACTTAAATAAGTCATGCTCACTTTAAGGCCTTTGCTTGCGGCGGCGTCGTGTGACGGGTCGCTCACTTCCCTCCAATATGGCGAGGAGGGCGATGGCTGCCACACGCGTCATACTTGTGAACAGGTGCTGCTTGTGGGGGTTGGTCTGCTTAAGTTTGCCATTTATTTATTTACTTATTAAATATAGATTCAGTCTACTTTGTAGTTTTGCCGCCGCGCCGGGGCACGCAATTGTTGTCAGTGCGATTAGAATGTAAATATTATGTAATGAATCTAAGCTTGTTTTGAAAAGAGTAATTGCTGAGTTTATTGCCGGCTCTTCTCAGCAAATGCAACCTTCCGAACCGGTATTAGAGTATTAGAGTCAGACTTTTCATAAGTGCCTGCGAAGGTCTATTTGAATAAATGATTTTGAATTTTGAATTTTTGAATTTTGAAACAGGCCGGTTAAGTACCTAATTATTACACTATCCTATTTTTATGTACCCAACTAGGAAATAGGAACATTTAATCGCAGTTAGAACAGCTTCTGCTTCCTATAGTCTTTTTCAAATAACATGAGTTCGGTGACACATGGTATTTTATTAAATTTCTCAATGGTTAATGTTCATTTCGATATAATAAAGGAATACTATGATAGAGCTAGGTTTCACGAAATATTGTGAATATTATTTCAGAGTAATCAAATGGAATTTCACTAGATATTGGTAAAAAACCCTTGACCTTGACGACTCATCTTATGTGAAATAGAGTATAGTTAGAGCGATCCCAGTTAGGATCCTATAAATAGGAAGGTGTAATAAGCACTTTAACTAAAGCTGGCACGTTCATCACATTTACACGTTGGGCTTGTATAGTGTCTGTGAATAAGTGCGCAGCGTGACGTCGCGCTGTATGTGCATCATTAAAAGTCTGTCCATCTCTCTCGCACGCGGTCTAGCTTATGAGTATGAATGAGACAGTTATTGTTTGCTTGCTACTCAAAAATATAGATTGTTTTTTTTTGCATTCGTGCTTTGTAATTGACTGGCTGATTAGAAGCAATAATGTAATAAAACATACTGTATCGTGAAATTGCATATGCGTGAGTACTGTGGAGGTGCCAGCTTTCGGTAACCGACTTGTTATACTGCTCAGGTGACCATAGAAACAACATGTTATTTTTGATATATGAAGTACACAGCTCAGATGACAATTGAAACAATATTTTATTTTATTTAAGTCAACCCAGATTTTTGAATATTCTTCGCAACATATGCCTTCTTTCTTGGCTTTTAAAGTTAAGCAACATATTGGCAATCCTCCTGATATTTGAGTGTATACGGGAAAGTAGACACTCACCATTAGACGAACAGCCTACCAGCTACTCAGCCATCTGACAAAAATGCAACATTCACCTTTCTAACTTGGCACCTGTCAGGGTCAGCAAGTTCCTTACAGAGCTCCTCCATCACCTTCTCCTTAATGAGTTCAGCGCGGGATCCCTTCAATATGTTAGATATCACCAACAGGGCGCACCATGAGTCCACGTCGGCTTCCAACAATGGCCACCATGTGTCTGGTGTTATGAAGTAACCGAATAACTCTGCAGCGCGTTTCACCTGGGAATATGAAGGTTACGGGATAACCAAGGGATTTTGTGGCAAAGCTAAAATTATATGAAAAGATATTGATTAGTTCAGAATCAGAGTAACTCAATGAGTAACTCCTCAATTTAGGTGTAGCAAAAAGTGCTAACCACGTGCCAACAGACGGTAATGGCATGGGATGATGGCATATATAGAATTTGTCTGTGACTAATCAAAACAGACTTAATTTGTATAATGTTAGATTTCAAAATTTCAATTGTTGTTTCAAAGAACATGCGCGGATCGACGATTGAGCCGCGGTAATGGAAATTTAAACTATATTGCCTTATACTTTAGGTCTATTTTTAGTCAACATTAAAAAAGGCCCTAGCGCTTAGCCATTCAGTTCTGCTAATTTACTATTTAAAAACTAAATAAGATTACGCCTAACTGATGATGATTTGCTTTACGATAAATATCTAAACAATCTAAATGAATTTATTAAGTGATAAAACGATAGTCTGTTTTGTCCATAATAAAATACATTGACTTTTGATAATTCTGCTGTGGCTATCCTATACGTTAAATCATACCTCTAAAGTGACTCTCGAGTCTTCATCACCCGCCCCTCTAAGCATAGTCCGCACAATAGTATTAGCGTGCTGCGTGGATCCTTCCTCGGCACATAATATCAACCAGCATAGAAGCTGTGATACGCGCAATCTAGCATCGGCTTGCCATCCATCCATTTCTGTTGAAGAAACGAATCATACGACTTACATTTTACTTACTACGGCCGTATCTAAGATTCGGGGCCCCCGGGCCACGGGGGCGTCATATTTTAAGAGTTGAATATAAACTTGTTGATATTAAAGCTAAAGCCGGCTTCTCACACACCTGTCGCAGGGGCAATCTAGGGCGCACACGGCGGTCGGAACAATTTTGGAGTTGTCTTTATAAATTCATTATAAAAGTGAACTAGGGAGAAAGCGAAGTCTAGGGAGCTAGGAAGTCTCGCGCCCCTGCCACCTTGAGACACCTTGACACTTCGATCAAATTCCGAGATTGCCCCTGTGGCAGGTATGTGAGTAGCTTTAGTGGTATAAAAAAAACTTGAAATGTTAAGTAATTAGAACCTACCTCGAGATATAGCAGGAACAATCTTCCCTATGTTGCTTTGGACGAGGACCCTGCACCCCATGTTGGGACGCTTCACATCAGGGTAGTGAGAGGGGACATCTTTGAGGAAATCAGCTTTCTTCTTCAAGTCTTCTTCATTCTCATCCATGTATTGGACACCTATATCTGTCCATAGTTGGGAAGCTGTTTCTCGTACGTCAGCCATTACATCGCTTAGGCTAAAATTGGCGTTTTATAAGCATATAGTTTAAGGTCTCATATTCACTACAGAGCAAAAAATCTAATATCCAAAGAGAAAAATTAACCTTATTGAGTCCCATGAAGCGGATATTTGCTTCATGTTGAGTCCTAATAAGGTTAATTGATTAAATCTAAAGTTAATTATATGATAATATAGATGAACCTTATTGTACTCCAATAAGGTCTATTTTTCTTTGATGTGTGATATTGAATATTATTTAAATATTGTGACAAAACTGGTCAGTTATTCAAATGTTCCTGTTAAATTATACCAACTCCCTAACAATACAAGTAAAACTATTGTAGTATTATGTATACCTTGTTAGAATCAACGGTATCATTCTATGCCAGAATGAATATCTGTCTCTATAAGTGAGCATCCAGATTCCAACTTCATTTGTAACCTGGAGTCGAACTTGAGTATTCTCATCAAATAGCTTCTCTGCCATTGGAGTGATAGACAGCTCAAAACATTTCACATTGCCCGCTAGTACTATTGCACCTGAAATGTATAATTAAGTTGATGATAAATTGGCAAGACATAAAAATAGTAAAGGTAGAGGTTTCAAACTACTGAAAATATACTTTAAAAAAATGTTTGATAAAGTAACTGATGACACTTTAGTCTAGCCCTTAAATTAGCTCAATTGGACCGCTTTTTGACATTTTTGTTGACCCTAATAAATGAAATATAAAAAGACAATATAGAATTTTACCTAAAAAAACTAACACCTACTTAGCCACTATAACTTAATTACTATTATTTTTATTTTGAATTTGAAGTTTACATATTAGTGTGTGGAAAACTTCACAGGTTATTAATTATTTAATTAGAACCTTTTTTATCACACCAGTAGGCCCCTACTTGGTAAGAGATTTTCTACTTGAGGGCAGCCTGCAAAGTGTGTGGTAGAAATGATAATTTCCTCGCAATGTTTTCCTTCACCAAAAGCTTTTGAACAAAACCACTACTTTTGTCATATCAGACAATATCACTGCCACTGAGCTAATATCCCTATGAATCAGTTAGAAGAGGTAAGAGATGACTGATAGAGATAGAATATTAATAGAGTAATTTTACTAGAGTATGAACCATGACATGGGTCCGATCAACACTACCTTGACACAAACATGTTCATACTATGTACAACTGAATACAAATAATGAATGCCAGTTTCTCATTTTTTAAGAGAACAAATGACGACGTACTCTAATTGTTTTTTTTTCTTCCAGTAAATCAATAGAGTCTGATAAATCAAAATCAAAAAGTAATTTATTCAGTTTAGGCCCTAGTAAGGCACTTATGAACGTTAAACATATAGTTGAATTTACCACCGGTTTGGAATACACTTAAACTGAGAAGACTCCGGCAAGAAACTTAGCAAGGCATTTTTTTGTAGAAGATCTTTTCATATTACAGCTTTTGTTCCAAATACTTATACAATATACAATAATATGCTTATTCATAAAATTTTCACTTAGCCAGAGGTGATGCAAGTGCAGAGAGAAGCTACTACAACCACACATTCTTGTCTCCCACGTAATCAGCCACCTTATAGTAAATCTTTGTCAATTATTAAGATATATCTATGAATGCATCTATATACTCACGCTTCACACAAGGTAATTTTGTTAATGCTATCACTCTATTAATATTCTATCTCTATGAAACTAGGCCAGCAATACAATACTAAACAAGATTAGAAATAAAGATTCATTTACCAATAGCTCTTATAGCAGCAACTCTTACTCTAAAATGTTGATGAGCAAAATTAGACAAAATGGGCTTGACATAACTCTCAGACTGAAAGTGAAAATCCCTCTGAAGAACTTTTGTCACCAAGATTATACATTCGCATGCTTCTATTTTCACTTTAGGGAAGGGATCAGCTCCGGTCTTCGTCAGGATACTGGTAAAGTCGTTAATAAACGAACTGAGTAAGGAAGTCACTTTGTACTTGTTTAATATCTTATGTACGAGCTCTATTAAAACTAGTCGGATTTCCTCCGATTCTTCAACGATTTCAGGGCAGCCGATGCGTCGAACTATCACTGGTATAATATAAGTCAAGTAATAATCGTTCAAAGGTAACTTGTCAATAAAGTTTGCGATGATAACTGCTGCGTTTTCTCTACATGCCTCCGAAGGGTCAGAGAAGCTTTTCAACACGTAAGCGTAGACCTCGGGGAACACTACAGTCAGGTCACAGTCGCTGTTCTCTGGATTCTCAAATATTTCAGAGTTAATATTAATTAGAGCCTGTTTACGAGCTAACTTTGATTCCCCTTGTAAAGCGGTAATATACTGCTCTAATCTTCCACGTGGGTTTTCTTGAAGCTTCGGCTTACATTCATCCATGGTCACTCCTTAATTTTATCTTTAATAGCAACAAGAACAACTTTTCACAATTCAAATTATTGAACAAACTGCGTAAACAAAATCGGTCCAACTTTGTTTCCATGACGACAATGACAGTTGGATGACAGGAGATGTTGTTTTTTTATTTCACCAAAAGCAAAGCAGGTTAGGACCATACTGCCTTGTCTCAAAGTTTATAAGTTTTTATATAAAAGTTAAATATATTGAAAAATTTCATCCAATCAGGGCCCACGAATGGTCATCGTCGCGTCATAACGCGTACGCGTCATTGGATGAAATAATTAAAGGTGTTCGTTACGATTACCACCAAATATACGCAATAACCCAGCTGATGGTAAGCGTTTACCGTAGCCATATGAATGCTTGTTACACACGCACGAGGCATCACTCACATGTTACCGACCCTTCCCCACTCCCTAATGAGCTCTAGCGATCTTATTCAGGCGCACAAGAAAGCTATTTCGCAGTGATATTCTGTAAGGTAAGCGAAGAAACGCTGAGCTCACCTTTCTTGACTAAGTCACGGATAGTCACACCGTCCGTACAAGTTAAGTAAAATGAATAAAGTACGATATAACGTTTCAATTCACTTCACTGGTGCATGCATACGGAATACCCAACTTCTCTTTGCATGTTCCCGCCAAAGTTCCCGCTAAAAAGTCTTATTGCCAGGCGTGTGTGCTGCAGATTGTATTGCCAATAGTTATATTAACACAAGGGCTAATGGTAACTAAACGACGCCGAACTGTAGTTGAACAAACTACAGTTCGGCCTCCGAGAGAATGCGTTTCTGACAACTGTTAATATTGGACTATTTTCAGAAACGGCTAACTGTATTGAGAAGGGACTTTCATAGGAACGTTCTGTATTTTCTTAGGCTTAGCTTACTGATAGTCCCATCATATTCAGATTAGCCGTTTCCGCGATTTTGCGAATATTAACAGGTGTCGGAAACGCATTCTCTCGGCGGCCGTACTGTAAGCGCAAAATAAATAATCGGTATTTCTAAATAAATTGTAACATCCCTAGCTCGAACACGTGCTCCAATCACAGCTCGCCAAGTAAAGCTGTCAACGTTTCCATTTCTATGAATGGAGAGATTCTATTTCTCATTTCAGTTTTGTTCTAATTCTGCAAAAAATAAAAGTTGTGTTGTGGACAGCAGCTATTAAATTAAATTTAGATTCTCCATAAACTAATCTTCATTCAAAATGTACAAATTTAGTGCACTTAATTTATTATTCTTAGCGACAATAGTGCAAATAGCACTCGCATTGAGAGATGGGGAATGCGAAGTTTGTGTGAAAACCGTAGAGAAATTTGCGGCCACGTTATCAGATTCCGTGAAGAAAGACCCGAAATTAATCGAGGCAGACTTCAAGAAGTTCTGTAAAGATAGTAAAAGCAAGGAGAACAGGTTTTGTTACTATTTAGGTGGTTTAGAAGAATCCGCTACCGGCATCCTGGGAGAGTTATCGAAACCTTTGAGTTGGTCGATGCCCGCTGATAAAATCTGCGAGAAGCTGAGGAAAAAGGACGCACAAATTTGTGACTTACGGTTTGACAAGCAGATTGATTTAAATAATGTAGATTTGAAGAAACTGAAGGTACGCGACCTCAAGAAGATCCTCAACGATTGGGATGAGATCTGCGACGGATGTATCGAGAAGACGGACTTCATCAAGAGAATAGAAGAGCTCAAGCCCAAGTATATGGGTAGATCTGATTTGTAATAAAATAGTCCAAAATATTAGGTAAGATATCATTCCTCTGGGTATTCATATTTATTGTAAACATTCAGATCAAATCATGCCCTCGTGTATATTATAATATTTCTAGATACAACTTAAATATTCTGTTACATTCATAAACTTGATAATTTTAATTAAATCACATACAGCTTTTTAACACCTGGAACCGATCAGGTTCCTATAACAATAGATATCAATTGCTATTTATTAACCGCTGCTCAAGATATGAACTACAAAAAGGCTAGTATTATTCAAGCATTGTATTCTGTGGTACAATACAATCATTTGGAAGGTAAAAGGTGACATTGCATATCATATCTACTATTGAAAGTTTCCATTCTAATAATCTTATCATTTTTAATTTCTATAAAAGCAAAGTGATCATACCAAGCCGACTAAGATATTATAAAGATGGAGATGTGAAATTTCTGATGACATGTTTTATTCAAAAAAGGACATATTTTTCAACAAAAGGTAGTTGCTAGTTGTATTTTTGACAACAATTTTTGTTAAAAGAGCATCAAAGAGTACCTATTGTATAACATTTTGTATTACTGTTTGAATAAATATACTTTTATATGTACTATTTACAACCTTGTTTAATTTTTCTCACAGTTAATTGAATATTGTAGCAGTAATGTTTAGCATAGTTTTTTATTGTCCTCAAAATATGATTTACCTACAGTACCATTTCCAACTGTTTTTCATCATATCACTAAGATATGTTGCCACACAGTCAGTCATATTACATGTTACATTAAAAAAATATAGTTTTGTAGAAGTTGTAGGACATCATCCCACATTTTGGTTACTTTAGGAGAGGTTGTTAACAGAAAATAATCCACAAAAAAAATACCCAACAGAACATACAAATTGTTGGATTAAAGATTGTATTTTTTTTTGTTACAGATTAAATTAATCACAGGACAATATTGTGATATGCAAACCTCAATACTCCCAAACCAGGTGGATCTAACCACATCACCGTGAGAAGTCCTAGAGATCAATTAATTTTTGCATTTTGTGAGTGTGTACTTGTGAAGCATGTATGTGTACACAGTTGAATAAATTATTATTGTAATTAAGTAAATATTTTTACCATATTTATTGTTTTACTTATGAAATCATACCTAAATAACTACTTAAAAGGCAAACTACAGCCTATTTAATTCAAGTTAATTTATTAATATTCTTTTAATCTTGTATAGATTTTTAAACAAACTTGAACTATTAGAATGCATAGCATAATAATATCATATTGAATATAATAAGACAATTATGTTATTAAATGTATTATTTTGGATAATAAAAACAATACAATAAAAAAACAGTTCACACTAATATTTTTATTGCAGATAAGATTGTATGCATGAAATAAATAATGGATTCACAAGAGCTCTTTACATGGAGAACTTTTAATTTCATACATAAATAGCTGATAAATAGTTGACTCTCTTTAGTGGTACTTGTAGTTCCTGTGGTGCTCTGAAAAAGAAAAATGTTATCATTTTTTTTTACTTTTTCCAGATTTATAAAAAAGTATATGAGTATTCTACTTAGTAATTTTAAAAATACAACAATAACACCAATTTTGATAAACAATGTAAGATTTGAAAATGAGTATTATTCCAATTTAGATAGTGTTTAATCTTTTTGAATGGTAATTTCACAAAGCTTATAAATGCAAACATTGTTTTTGTAACTAAAACACAATGTAATATTGGAATTGGACAGAATTTGGCTCAAAGCCTGGAATACAAATTTATGACTTTTTATCTCAGGGGAACATCAGAACATTGATAGAAGTTGAACTGAAGAACAGACCGGGCAGAAGATGTTAATATTATAATGAACACCTAAACTTACTCAGTTTGCCGTAGTTGATAACGTAGAAAAATGTCATGCTTCCCACCAAGAGCTGGAAGAATGGAGCCATGCCCACTTTCTTAGGCTGCACATACTTGTGCTGCCACCTCCACCATGCTGTAACAAATAATATTATACATCTAAGATAGAAGGAGTAAAGAGTAGGACAAAGAGTAAAGAGTATTTTGATAAAGAAAACTTCAGTAAGGTCATATTGGGTGCAGAAAACTCAAGGCCAAAGATCCATAAGTTCTATTCTGATAAAATGAAGTAAGTTATTTAGAGAATATTATTAAAACCGCAGGATCTTTGAAGTTTTAGTAAAATGATCTTAACCTAAAATTCTACTTTATCAGGAACTATAAAAAAAAATAAGGTAGGTACCTCGGCTGAAAGTACCAGCTAGGGCCGAAGGAGTCTTGTTCCTGCGTGCAAACCACGAACCAACTTCACTAAGCTTCAGCTGTCCGAACGGAGTATCAGCTGAAAACACGCAAAGAAAATTACATAATCGAATAATGTAAATTGGAGGGCGACATAACATATCGTAAATATACTCACGTTTGCCATAAAAGCGTGCCGGGTCGTATGGCCCATGGACAGCTGGGTTGTATTCTTTGGGATAATCACCGAAACCCATGGTTAACTAGAATTCTCGGAATTTTTATCGAATGAAAATTTGTGGGTTCAACTGTCACTTCGCATTACTTCGCAAACCAGACTAGACCACCGACAAGCTAGAGCGTTTTTTTTGTCTCTACCCTAGTGATGCGGATGATTGATATCGATTAATCGACTTCAAAAAAATACACACGAAACAATATGAACAAACAATAGAAATCAAACAAACAAATCAAAAGGTCATGAGTATGATGTTACTTCTTTCTCAATCTATTGATAGAATAATATACAAAATTACAGAGGTTCGGTTCAGCAATGCTGTGGAAACACTGAAAAAAATATAATTTATCGTCTGTATCACTTCGATCGCTCTATGTTTCAAGAATTAGTCTATGAATATTATACAGCAAAATTTTGTTCTTTGTGAGGCAGTAGCGAATAATTTCTTTGAAAGTATTCGAAAAATTTATCATAATGGTCTTAGAAAGTACAATGATTTGTGTTGACAATAGTGACTACATGAGAAATGGTGATTTTTTACCTACGAGACTGCAGGCGCAGCAAGATGCCGTAAACCTGGTATGTCATTCCAAAACACGATCAAATCCTGAGAATAATGTTGGTTTAATGACGCTAGCGAATGTCGAGGTCCTAGCGACCCTGACCAGTGACGTTGGGCGAATCTTATCCAAGCTGCACCGCGTCCAGCCCAACGGTAACATTAATCTTTTAACTGGAATTAGAATCGCCCACTTGGCGCTGAAGCACCGTCAAGGAAAGAACCATAAAATGCGTATCGTTGTGTTTGTCGGTTCCCCAGTCACCACAGACGAGAAAGAGCTGGTAAAACTCGCCAAGAGACTGAAGAAAGAGAAGGTAACCTGCGACGTTGTCTCATTCGGGGAGGATCCTGAAAACAATCCTGTTTTGACAACATTTGTCAATACCCTGAATGGTAAAGATAATTCTTCTGGTGGGAGTCATTTAGTGTCTGTGCCTGCTGGTGGCTGTGTTGTATTATCTGAAGCTTTGATCACCAGTCCTTTGATTGGTGGAGATGGAGCTGGTCCCTCAGGTTCAGGATTGTCTCCATACGAGTTTGGTGTTGATCCAAATGAAGACCCCGAACTTGCGCTTGCTCTGCGTGTATCTATGGAAGAGCAGAGACAAAGGCAGGAAGAGGAATCACGTCGCCAGCAAGCACCCACTGAAGGGGAGGCAAGCAAGCCTGGTGAGACCCCAAACACTGGCATGGAGCGGGCTCTGGCCATGTCTCTGGGCCGTGAAGCCATGGAACTGTCAGAAGAAGAGCAAATTGCTCTAGCCATGCAAATGAGCATGCAGCAAGATGCTGCCCCTGCAGAGGAGAGCATGGATGTCTCGGAAGAATATGCAGAAGTTATGAATGATCCTGCTTTCCTTCAAAGTGTATTGGAGAATCTTCCAGGTGTAGATCCTCAGAGTGAGGCTATTCGCAATGCTATGTCAACCATCAAGAAAGACAAAGATGAAAAGGATGATAAGGAAAAGGACAAGGATGGAAAAGGTTCAAGTTCTAAGGAATAGAGATGTTGTTTTTCAATTTTTTTATATTGTAAAATAATGCTCGTAAACTTAAACATTAGACACCACATTGCAGTGTTGCTATCACTATAAATTTATAAATAAATGTCAAATATAAGTTGCTATTTTTATTTCCATGAGATCCAGTTCAGACCTTCTATTTTGTCATATCCTGTAACAAAAATACACACTTATAATAAGAATATAACTGTTATTTATTACAGAATTATCATACAAATAAATTAAGGGAGAAAATTTTGTTTTTCATTTAACTTTCTTTGATAGGACTAGAAAATATGATTCGAGATTTGGGACCTATCCTTTATTACCTACATCTATAATTCCAAGCTAATATTACTATCTATACTAATATAATAAAGCGGAAGAGTTATTTTTGTTTCTTAAATGGGCTAATCTCTGGAACTAAGTCTGATTTGAAAATTCTTTCACTAATAGTAAACTAATCCCGGGAATCTGGGTGAAACCGCAGGAAACTAGTACAATATATAAAGATGAACTTGGAACACCATGTGCATAACACAGTTGAAACTGTAGCTCAGAGCATTATCTCTATAAAATACGGTCATCACTCTTATAACTTATAATAATGGTTTAAGTATTTTTTATAACAAAGTACAGGTAGTACCCAATTAATATGGCTTACCGATGTACCTGCGCAGAAGATACATTTTCAAAGCGCGGGAAACGATTGGCCGACAGCGCGCCGTGCGGAGGGGCGTGACTTGCGAGTGAGAAGGAACTAACAGCTGCAGTGTATTATGAACCTTATATGATCTAAGGTTGATTGTAAGTTTTAAGCATTCTTTCGTTAAGAGTGCGTACAAAGCCAGAAAAATATGGCAATGTCAGATGAAACAAACTTATGTCTAATCTTCGCGTGGCATGAGACGGAGATAGCGTGTTTCGCGGAACAAAAATTAACTAAGCGCTTCTTATCTAAATAACTCGTAAAGTATAGAATATTTAAAAAAATCGTTAGTAGCAGCCCTGGGTAATATGTTAGTGATATTATTTATCAAATTTTTGTTTGAATTAGATACACCATGAAAGAATAAAAACGAAAATTCATTATTATTAGAGGTATCTTTGTGATTTTTTTCTATCGAGGAATTTTCATTCCATTATGTTTCTGTTCAGATAACCCTCGCGTATATAATGAAAATACCCATATAAAAATATTATTTAATTTAAATACTATTTACTTGGGTAAATTTCAATTCTAAGATTGTTATTTTGCTTTATACGCACTCTTAATCTTCGGAGCCATACTTTCTTTTCTGTGCGAACGAAGATTCACGACGCGCCATATCAGTTGGGTAATACTGTAAATACCATTATATTTATGGTAATAAATAAGATCAAAAATGGTGATTCAATTTGCAACCTGCTTTATTTGCCATTACTGTTTATTATAATTATTGTCACACATACTTGCATTATTCAAGAATTGTCTGCTCCGAAACTTTTTCTTTATTTCATACAATTGTTCTCTTCTTACATTTTCATTTAAAGGTTTTGGTTTGGGTATTGCTGGTATACAAACGGGCGTATGTCGCCTTCCTAAAAATATAATAAAATAGTGTTGTTTAAAATATTCCATAATAATATAAATAATAGGCATAATTAAACTTTAATTAAAATTCTATTACCTTTTGTGAAAATGGGCCTGGTACAATTCTAGTAGTCTTTAGTTTAATAGTCTAGTTCTAATAGTCCTTATTGAAATACTTATAGTGGCAATGTATAATCCGTGGTTCTTGAAAAAGAATAACAGTGGAGACCTTGCCCAGTTTTCACTAAAATAATAGATACACTTAGCGAACGACCAGAAAAAAAAAACTTTATATTGCCAAAAATAGTAAATGATCACCAACATTTGTAAATGATCACCAACATTTGTAAATGATCACCAACATTTGTAAATGATCACCAAAATTAAATACGCATTCTAGCGTGAAATTAGAACCAAAAATTTTACAACTTGCGATACTACTGGTGGATAATCATAAAGCTTGAGGCGGGAAATTTGATTTTTTTCCATTTTTTATTAATTTTTACCTTCGTAGAACAATATGACTCTAAATATTGCAGTTATTAGCGACCGTAATAGTTCTATTGGCATATTATGGGCATTGATCGTTTTTGTTTATAAAAACTATTTTTGTACATTCAATTCAAAAAGTATTTATTCAATTTAGGCCCTGATAAGGCACTTATGAACTCAGTAAAATAGTCAGTTTTACGGTTTTTAGAGGAACGTTCATAATGTACATAAAAACAAACATTTATAATACAATATGCCAAATGAACCAATAGGCGCGAATCACTGAAATACTAAGCCATATTGTTCTACGAAGGTCAAAATCAATAAAAACTGAGCATCCACTAATAGCCACCAACTCCAAACTATGATTGTTTAATCCAAAAATAGTAAATGACCACCAACAATTTACACAAAGCACAAACTTGGATCTCGGTCACAGTTCTAACCTAACCAACTGTTAATAGAGTGCCCCGAGTCGGTTTTGGCTGGAATAAACACACTTACCGTAACATACGTAGGTATAGCAACATTTTATGGCAATCTTGTGTATTTAAGACGGGGACTAAGCTCAATTTCACAAAAATGGGTTTCTTTGAGACGCGAGTATGACGCAACCCAATGAAAATACCTCACACAAAAAATAATGTGGGCAGACAAGGGCCTGAAGAAAAATGTTAACCGAATAGAATATTGAAAAGTGCTTTGTATTCCCCACAAAAAAATCGTAAACTAGTGCATAAAAATAAACTTTGGCGTCGTAATTCTCTGTATTTTCAGCGACAACAACTAATTTTTTTTTGAGAATATGTTAGATACTGCATTATATTGAAATGTTAACCGGATAATTATTAAATTTAATGAGTATTTTCTGTATAATCTAAAGAAAACGCAAAAATAAATATCCAAGCGGCAACTAGTCATATTGTCAACACAAATATGATTTACAATTTTCAACCCTATTCCACGCTGTCTAAATGTAGCAATAGCTTACGCGGTTGTTCTTTAGTCGTCGGGCAACGCTCGACCTGCATGGTTGGTACCGGACGCTTTGTGTCGATTTTTTTTATAAGCATTTGAGTATTGCTCTATACAGATAGCAATAGAACACATATTCGTATGCCCTGAGTGCAAGCGTCCTTGGTCGAACGTCTTGGCGATAGCCGCATAACCATAGTATACATACAACAAAAACAAACATGAAGATAAATCAACTAATCCCAAGAATCTTATATCTATGGATATTTCATTACCTTATTATATCTGAAGACGAAAAATTTCACCTTTATTACGTCACACATACATTCTTTTTCAGTGACAACCATTGAATTATTACGCTATTCAATGGTGACAACGTTGTTAGCTATTTCAGGACAAACTTGGGACATATACATTTTATTATGTAGTTAGTTGACTTTCTACCACCTACTACTTTTAATTATATAGTCAACACAAATATGATTTACAATCTTCAACCCGTATTTTTGCGATTTGGAGTGGACAAACCCAAAAGTTAAAATTAGAAGTCATTGAAAGGGATGACAATTTCTGGAATCATAAAATGAAACATGAGTTGGTTCGATTTTATATGAACTGCCTTCTCCCAGAGATAGTGGACCCCAGACATACACGTGGCATGCCTATACACGATGGTATTGTATCAGTAATGCAAAGCAGTTTACTATTCGGGCAGATACAGAATAAAATTCAGTCAAGATTTCTAGATTTTTCTGAATTTAATACATCAGTAGCACGGAATCTTTGCCAAGCGCTTATCTCCTAAAAGCAGTGTTTCTCATTAATGTTTTTAGGCTCGTTGATGCGCTTGTAGTGTACCTAACTTGATTAGCCGTTCTTAATCGATCGACAAAGATAAGCAATTGCTGATGTGGACGGTATCCGGATGGGTGACCGTCTAGTGGTATTTCAACTCGAGCATTTTCCGTGCTTTAGGAGGCACGTTCTCGTAGAATCGAGGTTCTTTTTTATGCATGCGGTCTACCTTCCGTTCCGTCTTTGCACGCTCCATATTCACGGTCGCCAGATCTCGTAGAATCGAGGTTCTTTTTTATGCGTGCGGTCTACCTATGGTCTCATCTGAAGACTTTAAAGAAAACTCATAGGTAGAGGGTTGAAGGAAATTTACTAATTAATTACTATTACAAAAAATTATGTACAAAATGACGTGGAAAAATCGATAGAGTGACAAAACAAAAAGCTTTGTCAAATAAAGTTTAAATTATTATTTTTCTGTAGGGTATGAAACCTCTACACACGTAAAGCCGTTGTTCTCGGCTATCACTAAATTGTGTAAGTCGTTATGCTAGTTGGAGATCTCTTAGGCGGCTTGGAAACTCCAACGAAGTTGAACACTAGCCTATCTCCACCAATTTGCAGTGGCCATGCATGGTGGAATATCTGTCCATTCTTTTCAGTAGTATTCCTGTTACCTTTATTCTTATTTCACTCAGCAGTGATTATGTGCTGATGATGATGATGTTTGTTATGATTACTTCTGAATAGAGATTTAATGGTACTCTACGAAATGTCAATACGCTATACACGTTGATATCTCTAATATGTATGTATCTATCAATCTTCCCCATACCGTCATATTATGTAAAAAACAACATCACAGAAAATTACCAAGAACTTATTAAAATATTATATTTCCTTGCCATTTAACGTTAAATGTATCTGTTTACACCAAAATCCTAAGGTTAAATTACACCCGAAGGTGAGGATTATTTTTACCAATGATTGTCCGAAACGTGTCTTCAGACGTCGAGCACAAACCGCTGGCTGAAAGCGGCCGTGATTCTGTAAAGCTTGCTAAGATAGTACAATACAAGTTCTCATAGAATTACGTAAACGCGATAGTTACGTCAATTCTTTGCAAACTTTACACTCGGGGTACTGATGCCTACGTATGTGTGTATCGGCGAAGATTTGGCTGCGTTCAGTAAAAAATATATAACGGTTGTATCAATGTCCCCCTATTCCCTCTAATGGGAAATTAAATTTAAAGTCGCGGCAACTCACATACATAAAATATGGCAGCTTTAAAACTTGATTATATAATGGATTATTAGTAATCCTATCTCTTCGGTAGGTATGTAAAAAGGAGAATGACCATTTTCTAAGGGGAATTCCACTTCGAAAATGTTTGTGTCACAATGATTTATTTTTTATTTTGTAGAAAAAATACTATATTTTCATAATCAGTAAACAGTTTTAATTTTCTGACCCGGGTTTAAGAGCTTTTTTCTTTTTTCTGATGCAGAATTTAAGATTATAAAATGCAAAAAATGGCTATTTACATAGTTTGTTTTAGTAATTCAATGGTTTAGAATTAGTAAGTCGGTAATCTTAAGGTTTTTTAATGGAGGCCACTAAAAAATACAATTTGTGTTTATTGTGATGTTTTGCAAAAGATTAAACGTAGGTATGCTAGACTTTTTGGCGGGATCTTGCAAAGTCACATAGCGTCTTCGTTTTATTTCCATAAATTCCTGTAATTTCAGGTTAATGCATATTATCAGTGGTGTTTTATCCAATAAAGATCAATCTATGTGCACACAAGTTCAGTGAAATTAATTATGTATATTGTGACTTTTCAAGTTATCTCAAAAGGTCCGTGAGAAGTTTCAGTACAATGACAACTATTTTACTAAAATATATCTGTTACGGACGGTGACTGATAGTGCGGACTATATGAAAATGATTTATTTAGTGACCAGAACTAAAATATAACTTGACACTGGCAAAAATAAGTCCTCATAAAAAAGATTTGGTAGCCAAACTTACCTATTCAAAATATAACTCGACACTGGCAAAAATAAGTCCTCGTAAAAAAGATTTGGTTGCCAAACTTACCTATTTATAATATAACTCGACACTGGCAAAAATGAGTCCTCATAAAAAAGATTCGGTTGCCAAACTTACCTATTTATAATATAACATGACAGTAGCAAAAATAAGTACTCATAAAATGGATTTGGTTGCCAAACTTAAAATTAAGAAGATTTTATTTATATGAGAATATTATCTAATATCACTCTCGTAATTTCGTTTCATCATTACTAGCGTTATTCATCAGAAAAAGCTATATAGACCGTATTTAACTACGACAAACCTAATTTAACACCTGGCAACATTCGATATTAATAAAACTGTGATTCGAATGGCGTACGGTTTCAAATATCTGTGGTGCGGAAGGCGTACCTACAGGTGTAAAGGAGTTCAAGCGAATATATTATTAATGCTGTTTTTAATCCTCGGGATAGAAAAATATTAATATTTTGTGAATGAACATAATAAAATAAGACTTGATTTTTGAATCATATTTAATTGAGACACGCGATGACACAATAGTGGGCCCAAATATGGTCAATCTCCTTTGGTTTATATACCTTTTTATCTATAAAATAATTTTTTACACGTTTTGTAACAAAACGTCATTTTCAATCATATTTAACCGGGAGCACATTTCAGCGGAGGGTGCAATACGAATTGTGAGCAGTTTGCTCAGTAGTGGTGAACAGTTTAAGTTACATATATTAGGTCATTACATATGAAATTGGCGTTTTGTACGGGAGGAATATAAAGTCAATTTTTATTTTGTAAAATATATTTAATAAATCAAAGTATGCACCGTTGTTATCTATGCACTTTTGCCATCCCATAGGTAGTTTATTGATCCCTTTACTAAAAAACCATGGGGGCGAGAATTAATAAACTCTTTGAAGGCGGTTTGGACTGCCGCATCGGAGTTGAATTTTTTTCCTTGTAAAAAGTTTTCCAAATTCCGGAAAAAATGGTAATCTGTTGGAGCAAGGTCCGGTGGATGTCACAAACATTCCAATTGTAGCTCATCTAACTTAGCGGTTGTTTGTTGTGCAGTGTGTGGTCTTGGGGATGTGAGCGATTGACCAATCTCGGTTGTTTAGCAGCTAGTTCTTTCTTCATGGTTTGCAGTTGCTGACAATAGATATCTGCCGTAATCGTTTGGCCAGATTTTAGAAACCTGTAGTGAACGACAACGGCGCTAGTCCACCAAACACTCAAAAGTAACTTTTTCTGAGTCAATTTTCGTTTAAGGCAGGATTTGGCTGGGTCTCCAAGGTTCAGCCATTGCGACGAGCGCTTCCGATTATCGTACAGTATCCACTTTTCATCACAAGTAATGATTCGATTTAAAATCCCTTCATTATTGAGTCGGTTGAGCAAAGTAACACAGCAGTTGACGCGTGTTTGCAAGTTCGATTCACTCAATTCATGAGGTACCCATCGTTCAAGTTTTTTTACTTTCCCGATTTGCTTCATGTGGATTAATACAGTTTTATCACTTACCCCGAAGCCTGCAGCTATCTCTGAAGTGCTTTATAATGGATCCGCTTCCACAATAGCCTTTAATTCTTCATTTTCCACTTTGGTCTTCGGCCGTCCACGGGGTTGGTTCTGAAGGTCGGCTTTTCCGGAACGAAAACGTTGAAACCAAAAACGTACAGGGAATTAATATGGCTTACCGATGTACCTGCGCAGAAGATACATTTTCAAAGTGCTACGCTATTGGCCGACAGCTGCCGTCATGTTAGCGCGCGCCGTGCGGAGGGCCGTGACTTGCGAGTGAGATAGAACTAACAGCTGCAGTGTATTATGAACCTTATAGTAGTGATCTAAGGTTGATTGTAAGTTTGAAGCATTCTTTCGTTAATCTTCGGGGCCATACTTTCTTTTCTGTGCGAACGAAGATTCACGACGCGCCATATAAGTTGAGTAATACTGTACCGTGCTTTCTTTTGCGACACCAGCGCCGTACACATAATTAATCTTTCGAGCTGTTTCTGCAGCACTGGTGCCACGGCAGAACTCGTACTCGTAAATATACCGATATTTCATGTTTTCCATTGTGCGGTAATAAGCGACGCCAAAGAAAAAAATAATGAGGAAAATTTATAAATTTGAATTTGGAATTCTTAACCAAAGAGGAGATATTTGAGATCAAAGTGGTCAGTACGACAAAACGCTAATTTCATATGTAAGGACCTAAATAATTTATACTGTTATGAAAATAAATAGATAGATTATTATATGTCTAATATCAATGATATTTTTTTTTGAAAATTGTTCATCGTCTCATATTATGTATCAACATGTCAATACATTAAGAAATCCGTATCTATTCTGATTTCCTTACATATACTATGCAATTTTCCAAAAGTACACACACATCAGTCATTCCACATTCTAGGTTGTGTGAGTGCATTCGTCGTTTGAAATCGTGAGCTGTCCGCGCCTTAAGTAGAAATAGCGAAACAATTTCCTCATTAAAATTTGGTGATTAGTTACTTTTGGTTTCATAGTAAAATTTTAGGTAATAGATGGATTGGTTATGAAATTCTTTTTGGTGGTCATTATATTTTTCCCCAGTATTTAACATACAGATTAGCCTTACACAATTTTTAGTTGAAAACTTAAAATGATTCTAATTACCATTTATATCCCCTAAGTTCTGAGCTTGGGATTTATTGTTCAGTAGCAAATATGAACTCTTGATATCTTCCAGTTGGGGCTTGAAACTTCTATTATTATGCATAGTAGCTGCAAATAAATTTTACCAATTTTTAAAATCTAATCTGAAAGAAAACACGGCCCTCTCTCTCGGACGGGTGAGTTGGGTAGTTCCTCGATAGACGGCATTTTGGGAGGCTAAGCGAGCGAGCGAATTCCGCCGATTCGCGTCCCGCATCCCGCGCGGGTTTTGAGACGATATCGAGACTAATCGCCAATACGCTACTTCACCCAGCAAATAATAAGACCTTACACTAATGAACCCATCTCCATTCCTGAAATGTTTTTTTGGCGTTGACGAATAATACTTGCGAGTCGGCCAAAAAGCCTTCTTTTATATATTACTAGAAACACTCACAGCACTGTCTCCTTAAAATTGATGCCATATTGTAAGAAAAGGGCATATCTTTGAAAAGAGGCTGTTTTATTTTCTCATTAAATATGTCTCTGCGTGGACTGGAACTCTTTCTTACTGAATCTGAAATAGGTGACATACTTACTATTTAAAAAAAAGAAACAAATAAGTATTTAAATGTTTGTAAAATGTATAAAATAGTAACGAAAACGTGGGGCGCATGAATGTGAGTTAATATTGCATTGTCATCCAGTTCTGAGCTATACCCGGTCAAAATATCTGTGCTGCTCAAGCCACTACCTGATTTCATCGACGCCAGGTGCACAGATATTTTGACCAGGTTGTATTTTTCAAGTCACAGGCTCATCGGGAATTTTGTTCCGAACAGAAAAGAAATTTAGGTATTATTTCTATTTATTAGTTAATAAAAACGTGGTAAAAAGTTGGTCGGACTGAGTCTATGCTGTGCCGCGTCTTAGGTGGCTTCACGACGATACGCGGAGTAGAGCATCGTAGATACACATGTACCTCACAACGTAATGAAAAAGTAGGTATAAGTAGAATATCGATATCCAGCTCATGCTCTCAATTACCCCTCCCCCTCGCCTCGGCTATTGCACCGAAGGCGCGGCACAGTAGGTACTTGCGGTCAGACTATACCTAACGATATCCTCTTTGTGTCCAAAGGTGGCTTCATACGGTTTAAAGGTCTAATGGGAGAACGCCTAGAGTCTGAAATTAAAGAAGGTAGGTATTAATTAACTTAGGTAACAAAATCTGTATGTAAATCGTATACCCAGATTCAGATTTTTTCAATTAATTTACCTTGTGATTTACCTTCCATAGTTTTCGCCAATCTTGATGGGCTCCTATTAGGTAAACTCTTAGTTATTGAAGATGTTGAAGAATACGCTGAAATATCATGAAATTTGTTGTTATAATAATCCTATAGTTATCTTCCTTCATATTCATTTTGCCTTGATAAGGACAAAATTAACGTCGTGGCACTTTAATTTTATTCTATTCAGCTGTCGGGAATGGAAGTCGATGGGCAACCCACGGAAAAAACAGTAAGAAAAAAGACTGCGATTAATAAAATGCAAAGTCAAAATGGCGATGGTCCTTCGAGCTAGATAATGTATGTGTTCTGCCTGAAAAATTACTCACGTTTCGTATTGACGTTATTCTTCAATATTGCTATTTTTATATCAGTTTTGACATTAGGATTTGAACTTCGCAACTTGTTTCTGAATATATTTTCCATTGTAGCTGTCCAAAACAAAACACCAACTGCTATTATTGTGAATATTGTCACCAACTGTGTATGGAACAGGCATGAGGCAAGGTGCGCGACCCGCCAATTTATCAAGCATACTAGAACGGTCGTCAAAATTTCTACATGAGTAGCCCTTACTGAAATAGAACGCGAAGGGACTATATATTAGAAAAGATTTTCATAACCATGAAAGTATTGACCTAAATTGTGTTTATAAGTAAAACAAATCATCTGCACTCATCATCATCATCATCATCATCAGCCTATAATGTCCCACTGCTGAGCACAGGCCTTTCACAAATGAAGGTGAAAGGGAATGGGCAATACTCCACCACGCGTGCCCACTGCGGATCGGTGGAGGTAGGCTAGTGGTCAACCTACTGTTGGAATTTTTCAAGCCGCCTAGGAGGCATCCAACTAGCTTAACGACTATCACAATTAAGTGATAACCGGGACCAACGGCTTAACGTGCCTTCCGAAGCACGGAAACGCTCGATTTGAAATACCACTAGGCGGTCACCCATCCAGGTACCGACCACGACAGGCGTAGCTTAACTTTGCCGATCGATTAAGAACGGCTAATCATGCTACACCACGAGCGCTTCATCATCTCATCATCTGCACTATTTATTGTTAAAGGTACCTTGTACCTATCTGTCGGCAGAGTCTATATGACCATTTGCTTCTTGCCTGCCGTCCCCAAGTCTTGTCACAGTTTGTTCTCCAACTAATCTTGTCAATTTTAAGCGTCCTATAATAGACCAGCCCTAATAATTTCCTTTTTAGATGGATGGAAACACATGTTCCAAAATAATTAACCAAATTCCCCACCCCGAAAATGCGCTCTGATTGGCGCAATCAAGGAAACACCAAACATTTAGATGCAGTGCTTGGTCGGTTACTATTATTGATCAGTGCAAAAGCACTTACTAGCTGCAGAATTGGATAGCTCAGTATGATTAAATTCTAAAGGGATATTTCCACTATGTGACCAAATGATTCGCAAAGCAATACTCACGTTGTTTAATTTTGTTCGCTAGCGTGTGTTGATTTGGACATCGAACTGGCGATATAGATTTTTCATTTTCAGCTTGAAAAAAAAAAAAGGTTTTTTAGTAGGTTATTTTAATTTGCAAGTGTCCTATGAAATATCACGCTCACCTTTCCACGATGTGATAGGAAATTTTCTTGTATTTTGTAAGCGAGAATTTAATTTCTCATTGTTTGTAGCTACAACAACGCGTTCGATTATTGATTGAAAATCTAACATTATTGTTAAATTAAAGTCTACATTATTTCACATCATTGAAAAAAAATACTAATCAATAATAAAACTTACGTAAAGGCAATGCACGAGGAAAATCTCTGTGTATGGTCAACCTTTTGTTAAGAGCAGTAACGAGAGGCTTGCCGTAACCGCAACCGCTGGTTGGTGGTGGATTTTTGTTAGTTGGAGATGCTGACAACAAATAAACAATCATCATCAGCCTATAATATCCCACTGCTGAGCACAGACAGGCCTCCTTTTCACAAATGAGGGTGAAAGGGAATGGGCAATACTCCACCACGCGTGCCCACTGCGGATCGGTGGAGGTAAGCAAGTGGTCAACCCACTGTTAAAATTTTTCAAGCCGCCTAGGAGGCATCCAAATAGCTTAACGACTACCACAATTATGTGATAACCGGGACCAACGGCTTTACATGCCTTCCGATGCACGGAAACGCTCGATTTGAAAGACCACTAGGCGGTCACCCATCCAGATACCGACTACGACGGTGGTAGCTTAACTTTGCCGATCTATCAAGAACGGCGCATCATGCTACACCACGAGCGCTTCGTGTAAATAAACAATCTGTATAATAAAGAGTAGTGTATATACCCTATGTCGAGTAGTGCCTAATGGTCTTTGAGTATACATAACTAATGGTGCAATAATTTATTTTTCCTATATATTATGTCTTCGTGTTTGAACATAATCTCATGGTAAGCGATGGTGTGAATGTAGTAGGTGCAGAAAGCCTAAAAGGGCTCTCATAAATCAACTGCTGGAAACCACCGATACCCTGTTATTGGCTGACTAAAAAAAATTTAAAATTTAAATCTATTATTTACAAAAACTTACTATAATTTTAGTAGGTAAGGTACTAAGGGTTAGGTACCTACTAAAATCTTCGATTAATAAAGATTGTTGACCCTAAAGATTGTTGGCTTACTTAGTTTTCTCATTTTAGGATTCGAACCCACGACCATTGCCCCGGCATTCAAAGTCAGTACCACTGAGCTATCATCGCTTCAAAAATAATTCAATAATAACTTCCTCTAAACTAACTACAATGTAATGTCAAACTAACCACGACGAGGACTCAGATTATTCTTTTTTCCGTGTTCATCCCCTGAGAGTGGGTGGTTTTGATTGATGCTACTCAAGGTCTTTGAACGAGCTGAAAATGCAATAGTACCTATTAGTCTTCTAATAATATGGTCAATTGTACCAATCCCCTTTTTCGGTTTCCTAAGCTTTGTTAGTTTCGTCCGTGTGTTTGTCACAGGCATTTTACTCGTAAATTTTAGATATACATCTAATAAAGTAATAACAAAGATATGTAATGAAACATTTATAGCAATCTACGAGCTTACTTCTACTTACTGTCAACAATAATCGGGGAGGATGAATTAGACATGGTTTTGCCTCGATCCTGAACATCCTTGTTCAAGCTGGACGTGTTACTTAATGTACGAGCTGTGAAACACTTTACCATTAGTATCAGTATATTCAGTAAGTAATATTTTAAATTCAGTCATAAGGCTGCCTACATTTATATCAGAGGGCCAACCACAAGCTCTTAAAACAATATTATTATAGGTGTATAACTAAAAAGGGCTGATGATGACAGTCAAGTTCAAAAGGACATACCATATCAGGAGGCAGTAGGATGTTTGCTGTATCTATCCCAGATAACACGTCCTGATATTGCTTATGCTGTCAGTTTAATAAGCAGATTTAATAATAGACCCACTGCACAACACTGGGCTACAGTAAAAAGAATATTTAGATATTTAAAGGAACCCTAGATATGAAACTTGTTTTCAAAAAGGATGAAAATAATATTGTTGGATATTGTGACGCAGATTGGGCGAGCGACTCAGACGATCGAAGATCTTGCACAGGCTATATATTTATATTTCAGGGAGCCTCTATCTCTTGGAATTCTAAAAAACAGAAAACTATAGCTTTGTCCACAACTGAGGCAGAATATATGTCATTGGCTAAAACACATTGAAGAAGAGTTTTTCCCGAGTTTATTAGGGACTCCTATTACTATTTTCTGTGATAACCAAAGTGCTATAAGTATTTCAGGTTCCAGTGGCTTCAATCCTAGAAGTAAACATATCGACATCCGGTATTACTTTGTGAAGGAGAAAGTGGCAGCTAAGCAGAAGAGCACCGACCACATGGTGGCTGACGCACTGACGAAGGCTCTGACGCGTCTGAAGCACCAATACTTCACAGCGGCAATGGGTTTGCGTCCAGGGGAGGATGTTGCATAATATGTGAACGCAACCATAGCGCTTTATGTTTTTAATATGAATGTTGCCGTCTATAATTTTTCTCTCTTACATTACCGCTCCGTGTACACACGGCTACAGATCAAGCTATACATTTCCAATATAAGCTGACCTTTCATTGTACGGAAATCCTATACAATGCGAGATCAGCTTATACTGGAAATGTATAGCTTGATGTGTTGCCGTGTGTACTACCTTTTGTTTTTATACGTATTTTATAATAAATAATTGTTAAAAAGTCATCCTCGGTTTTATTCATTATAACAATAACCTTATTTGTCTTTTGTCCTGTTTTAACGTCGGATGTCAAAGAAGGACAAAAGACAAATAAGGTTATAATAATATTGTTTTATGAGCTTGTGGTTGGCCCCCTGGGGGCCAATTTTGCTATTTTGACATTCTGACACGATCCTTACAACTCCATTGTCATTGAGCCAATGTGCGTTGTCTGCTAAATTCATAATGCTTTCCGACGCTATTGAATTGAACCACCAAAACTGGCAAAACTGTATTTTGACATACAACTGATAGTGATACTGATGTATTTTAAGGCGATGATAGCTCAGTGGTAGTGACGTCGGATACCGAGACGAAGGTCCCGGGTTCGAATCCTACAATGAGCTTGAGCTTTCGGTGAAGGAAAACATCGTGAGGGAACCATAGCATGGTGGTAGGGTACTTTGTAGTACCCATCTGACTGGCTACCACCTTCAAGTTGAAAATCTGTGGCCAAGCACCTATCGGTGTGTTCCGATAGCTGCACTTGAGAGCCAGTTCCTTCTAGGCTTTGTGTGCTTACCACCTTCGGCCACATCATCACTTACCATGGTGAGATTGTGGTCAAACACCGGCCTATACACAGTAAAAAGAGGTTCATGGGAACACAATTGTAATGGGCCACTGTTGTGTTAACAATAAATTATCTATACTACTATAATAAAGCGGAAGAGTTTTTTGAGTTTGTTTGTTTAAACGGGCTAATCTCTGGAACTACCAGTCGGATTCGAAAAATTCTTTCACTAATAGGAAGCTACATTATCCCCGAGTATTATAGGCTAGTTATATCCCGGGAACGCGAGTGAAACCGCGCGGAACAGCTAGTATACAATAAATGGGTTAATATTTACGTGTTGTAAGGGCTATAGCGTCTGACGAATCGGAACGCGCACGTGGCGATGCATTCACACTACTAGTATGCGAACCTGGCAATAGAAATAAATTAAAAATACTGTACCTAAATATTAAGCCGTAAGAGGAGGGTTATTACTACCATTTGATATCTAAATGTTACTAAAACCCTTTATCAGCCTTCAGTCCATTGCTAGACATAAGCCTATCCCAGAGCGCACCAATCCTTCCGGTTGCTTTTCATCTGCATCTAAGTAGCTCAGTCCGGCCATCTTCTTGCGGTCGAAAGTCCATCCAAAGAAGCGCAATGACGATCATTTTGTTTCAAATCTATTCCGCAAATCACCGACCACCGACAATGCGCTCTGATTGGCTAATACCCGATTTCAATAAACAAAAACGAATCGTTTTGCTTACCAATGGTAGATTTTTTTATTGCCAAACAGGGCATATAGATAATTTCGTAAGCTAATTTTACCTGTGATAGCTACTTCTATATGGGAGGGTCTGCTATGCAAAGCTTTGAGGTCTTTGCTTCATTATTAATAAAGATATAAGAGTCTCCATTTTAATAAATCTTAACCGATACCGGTCCGTAAATTATTGAAACCGGGCCTAAGTCAAGGACACGCTAAACATTTAGATGCAGTGATTGGTTGGTACTGTTATTTATCAGAATCACTTATTAGTTGCGGAATTGGATTACCCGGTACTACTGCCTACTCTAAAAGGCTCTTCGATACGCTTGATTGATAACACTAGTTTGCTCAATCGACTGTCCGTTCTTCGACAGAGAAACGTGACCGGTCGATTGCCACTTCAGTTTGCTAATTCGTTGAACTATGTCGGTTACTTTGGCTCTTTGTCGGATCACCTCATTGTGGACCATATTATTCTATTACATATTTACTTACTAAAGAAAATGTATCAAAATAAATCAAGGTTTACATACGAGTAGTGTTGAACCCGATTGGACTTTTGACAGGCGACGAATCCCGTGAACCTCGTATTACTGTTATCCTTTTCATTTCTTGTCTTAACCCTGTTTCATATTGCAAAAAACTTATGGTGACGTGTAACGAGCCAATAAGGATATTCGTGATATAAGTACGAACAGATACGTATGGTCACTACTCCATGTCTATAAAAGAATTTCATTTTGACCTTTAAGTAACGATGCCAAAGAAACTTTTTCTTTACATAAGATTTATTTTTAGTATTATAAACGTATTTTTGTATACTACTAAGTTGGCAAACAAGCATACGGCCCGCCTGATGGTATGCAGTTACCGTAGCCTACGGACGCTTGCAACACCAGGGCTATCACTCGCGCCGACCCTGAAGAAATTTCTTCACATCCTTTTTGAAGAACCCCATGCTGTACTCCATTGAGTGCACCACGGCGGGGCGCTCATTCCACATTCCGAGCGTCCGCGGAAGAAAACTCCTTTTAGCCCGCACAGTTCGAAACAATTCTGGTTACAATGTGTTTGGATGGACTCCCTGTCGATGGCGAGAGTTGCGATGGTGGAAGGTAGCCGTGGGCATCAAGTCGGAACAATTCCTTAGAGCACTCTCCGTTGTACAAGCGGTAGAACACACACACGTATACAAGAAATTCTTTAATTGGAGTGTATAGCGACCACCTACATAAAAAAGCAGTTCACGAGCAGATAAATAGATGGCGCTACAAGATCCTAAATAGCACTGACGAAGTTAACTTCCTCAGCGCGCCGATGTAGGATATTGTGGCGAAAAGCTGAAGTTACAAATCGAAAGGCTCAAGATGAAAATCGAAAATCAAAAGGTCTATTGTCAAGGCGAACAGTTAAAGTTGAAAGGTAAAAGTCATGGCGAAAAGATAAAGTTGAAAGTCAAAAGTTTTTAAGCGAAGAATCAAAGGTCAATTGTAGGCGAGTGGGCCATTAGGCGATACCGGCGATACATAAACAGAATGACTTACTGGAAGCGTAACTCTCTCTATATGTCGGGAGGTACGTCGGCGCAGAAGTAGCTACGTGACACGGCGATTGCTCGCAATTGCTGCTCTCATTAAGCGTATCCACCTTCTTGTCGTCATCTGTTTTATCTAGGGAGATGTAACTTGTGTATTCCATTTTGTCGTAAAATTCGGCGTTTGATGTGAGTTTCCAGACGTGATATAGAAGTCTCATGGAGTTGCTCAAATGGTATACAGGTCACAAGGTGTTTGCATTTGGGCACAACTTCCAGTTTTCAAGAAGTTTGTGACCTACTTAATAATAAAAAGCTTGAGTCATGATCCTTATTACAAGCGTCTAACGGTAACCGCTAACCATCTGGTGGACTAACATATTGCTAATTATTTGCTACCATCGTAGTATAAAAAGTAATCAATTTGATGTCTATGCTCAGTGACCTGAAGGGTTGAAGCTACGCGAATATGATCTTAGGTCCTTTAATTTTAGATTTATTGCAATCGGCATTTACATATTTTTGAAAAAAGGTACAGTCAGCGTGAAAATGGCGATATTTGAAAAATATTTTTATTAGCTTAATCGATCACGTCTCTGACAAGGATCAAAAAGCTCTATGGGGCCAAGTTAGGTTAGGGTACTAGAAATATCACAAATGGAAAAAAAACTTTTCCCATACATTTTGATAGGAAATTAATCTAGCATACTGTACTGACATAGAAGTAAACAAAATAAAGTATCAACACTAAATTTAAAATGTTTTTTTAATAAGAACGACCTAAATAAAAAAAAAGAAACAATAGAAAAAATAGCGAGGTAGTAGGTACCTAGGTTTGGAAGTACCTACACAACAATCGTGATATAAAGTGCTCGATTTTTTTTCCATTTTGTACAATACAAAGCTCTTCGCCGTTACGTACTAGGATCAATTTAAAATTCGTAACGTGTTTTCGGGCAGTTTACATTACTGTGTTACAGTAAATTTTCTTAACAAAATGTATGGTGTAAGGGCGTAAATCCTACATATGATGATATGGATTCAGTGCGGGCTGATGGCCTCACACTGATGATGTTGTGCTACATGATGATGATGATAGGAGGCGGCTCCCGGGAGTGATAAATAAAACCACCTCGTGCGAGTGCTGTAGCGACACTGATTTATTTTATTGTATTGTTATAATAGTTTCACCAAAATGCAAGCTTGGCAAAGTGTTTGCGGCATACAGAAATTATCTATATGAAATTAAATACGCCATGTACGGTTGCCCGTACATATTGCCGACCAAAAAGAGAACAAACAAATATAAAATGATAAACATGTAAAATTGTAAGAGATTAAAATACATTCTTGCTCATGCATCTTGTATAATGATTAACATTTTAAAATATATGAGATAATATAATAGGGAAACTATAAAATTGATAAGAACAATTTAAACACTTAAAATGCATACACGAATGTGCTGATGTCAGTAGGTAACTGTCCATAGTCCGTCGGTATGTATTGCGTCATGAAACAAGAAACCTGATGAATGAAATACAATATTCCCTTGAAAGCTTAACTGTATGTTTGCTATTTTTAGAACACGTATGAAATGTAAAAATTGTCGGTCTGTATGTTCGTTGTAAAGAAACAATGAAATGCTAAAATAATGAATGATAAATTATATAAAACCATGTATGTACACCGTAATACTATAACTGCACTTCTAAGTCCACAAATGATATATTTCTGATTGCTGATAACGTCTTCTGGTCAATCAAATTGATACACTCTTGATTCCTTAACTGGTTCCACCATATTGATAAACTTGTTACATTCCTTTGCTATAATGTTCCATCTCTTTGTTGCAATCTGCTGCCATATTGGTTCTGCCAAATTGATAGCTTGCTCTTACGATACCCGGCCGCTGCTGCTGGAGTTTTATTCTGATAAATCTCCTGGCCACAGAAGTGACGTTGCTTTTCATCGTGGATGTGCGGTACTTATTACGATGCACGATGTTGATGAGTGCCCCCATGTGAGCCTGCTGATATCCTGTAGTCATGATTGAAGATAGCGAGCTTGTTGCCACCAGGATGATGCCGTTGTTGGTGAGCATGGCGCTGCGATGATGTTTACTTGAGAACTTCCGTGAAAACCACTCGATTGGTAGGAAGCTGCTGATATTTACCTCGTGCACTACTGTTTGGTGCTGTTTGAGGATCTTGATATGCTTACATCTTGAACACCACTTGCTAGGTGCTGTAAGCTGCTGAGCGTTCTTGTTAGCTCAGCACGATGGTGACTGCATGTCCACCTGATGATGATATCGCGCCTGTTGGCTCAGCTTGTGTAGGGTATCCATTGTAGATAATGAATGTAAAGTAAGTCAAATATGGAAAGATTTTACTTGACGAAGTCTGATGTTGCGTAGCGGTGATCACTGAAGCTGTTTGCTCCTTGGTGATACCTCAAGATGAGAGCTGTGTGTGCTCCCGCGCTGAACCTCAGAATGAGAGCTGTGTGCTCCCGCTGCTGGAACTCGGAATGAGAGCTGTGTGCTGCCGCTGCTGTGTGAAGACTTCGTGAGAGCTATATGCTCCCTGTTGTGTGAAGACTTTGTGAGAGCTGTTTGCCCCCTGTCAAAGTCTACTGTTTTCCTAGTCACTGCTACACAGAACTTAGTTCACGGCACCTCGCTTGACGAAACTTCTCGCGACCGAACTGTATAGACGCTATAGATCCTGTTGGACTTAAAACGTGAACGCGAGGTCCCGTAGGCTCGAAGGACCAAAATGTAGGGGCGAAAAGCCTACATTATGGTGATATGAATTCAGTGTGGGCTGATGGCCTCACACCGATGATGTTGTGCTACATGATGATGATGATGGGAGGCGGCTCCCGGGAGTGATAAATAAAACCACCTCGTGCGAGTGCTGTAGCGACACTGATTTATTTTATTGTATTGTTATAATAGTTTCACCAAAATGCAAGCTTGGCAAAGTGTTTGCGGCATACAGAAATTATCTATATGAAATTAAATACGCCATGTACGGTTGCCCGTACATATGGGAAAAGTTTTTTTTCCGTTTGTGACATTTCTAGTACCCTAACCTAACTTGGTCCCATAGAGCCTTTTGATCCTTGTCAGAGACTGGATCGATTAAGCTAATAAAAATATTTTTCAAAAATCGCCATTTTCTCGCTGACTGTACCTGTACCTGTTTTTTCAAAAATATGTAAATGACATTTGCAATAAATCAAAAATTAGAGGACAGTCACATGAGACCATATTCGCGTAGCTTCAACCCTTAAGGTAGCTGCCCTTACCAACCCGTCTAAAATTTCCACCCTGTATATTACTGGCGTACCTACTTCAGATCAGATTTTGTCAGAGATATCATCTACCTTTTTTATAGTCGCATAGGCAGTGGCATTGTCAATAATTGAAAAATATGTGAGAGGCCTATTCCTATAAATTGACCATACATGTTTCTAGATGAATTCTACTTCTATTCGTATATCTACGGAATAATCTTCAAGGGATACTGATGATATGATATAGGCATGATTATATTGAAAACAACAATACTTTCAACTTTAAACTATTTATTATAATAACTTACAATAATACAACAACTAAAACTAAATTAAAAACTAAATTAATGAGCCTTTAACATTTTTAAAACCATTTCGTTTGACTACAACATAGATTATCTAAAGCCTTGGTTTTAAATATAACGTGTTTATAGCGCGCGCCAAAGTGTTACTTAGAGAAGATTATATATATTTTTTGACAGTATAAATAAGTTCAAACTAAACATTTATAAATATAGTACCAAAAAAGGTAACCGCTCAGCAATATTTACCGAATAAATCAACGACGTAGATTTTCAACGGCCAAAAACAAAGTTATAGAATAACAATTTCGTTATTAAAAATATGTTTTCAAGCGAAACGCAACTCAATATATAAGTCAACAATGTAGTCTAGGCGAATATATAGAATAAAGATCAATATGTAGTATAACATTAATGTTTAAAGGCACATCTAACAAGTATAACTTAGCGCTTATCTGTACAAAATTAAATATTATTCTAATCCGTTATCAATAAATCTGCAGTCAAAGCAAAAGTACAAATAGCTTAGCGAAATGGTAGCTAACTTGAGAAGGGCGACAAAAAATATTTAATTGAATGATTTTTCAGTTCATTTCAGTGTTCACATAAAAAAATCTGTTTACACAATTCGATAGGTAACTAACGACAAAGCACTTTGGTCCAAATCGCTCTATCGTTATAAAAGTTGTATTATCTACGACTGTTGTTAGTGACATGAAAATGAACTTTATGACTCTAAAATAAGGTTCATCTAACAGATGAATAAATTTTCATGTCACTCGGCCACAGGCAGCGAGTTATATTTTATGAACATTTTTAAACATTACATATATCACCGGAAAGTTGACATTATTGACAAGACTGTATGGCTTAGCACCTTTGCCACACAAAGAAACTAAGCCATACAGCCTTATCCGAAACCTCAGTTTATTATCACATTGGCTAGCTAGAACTAACTCCGGCCTCCGGCTTAGCATCAGCACTGTCCTTTGTAATAGTACAGTCTTGAACAATACCAGGTAGTCGTGTACAGTCGTTACTAGGTGATGCGGTACAGTCGTGTACAGAACCTAAAGGTGACTTGTTGGGTACAGTACCTACGGGCAGCGAAGGCGAGGAGACGCGTCGTTCCCTGATTCTCGCTCGATGAGCCGCTTTCAGTTCTAACTCTACGCAATGTTCCGCGAACATCAGTTGTAGCGGAGCGTACATGTGTGGGAGGAGTTCTAGGTCGCTCATTGTTATCTGTGGAAATTATTGTGTGGTTAGATATTTATAGTGAACTAGCTATCCCTCGCTATTCACTATTCACCCGCGTTAAGGGATAAAAAGGCGTAAAAGGTGAAGGCGTAACAAACAAACAAACTCACTTTCGCATTTATAATATTAGTTAGGATTAGAAATATTGATTTTGGCATTATTTTCAGTACCAAATATAGTGATATGTTACCAAAAAGGAAAATAATGTTATTTATCTATGGTCTATCTATAACGAAGGTATATTCTGTTCCAGTTATGGATTTTTATCCAGGCACTGTTATGTTCTGAAGACTACTATAACCAAAACGCAATTTATTTAATATTTAAACTAAAGAAAAATGATCTAAATTCTAAGAAAATTATATTTAGTATCTTTTAATACAGTCCATTTACAAGGCCAGAACATGATTTCTTTATCGGTCCTTCGAGCCGGATATGAACCAGATCAATCTCAATAAATTCCACAAATATTACATTGCACCGTTACACAGATGCAGCGCGCAATACAGCTGCACTTGAGAGCCAGACCCCTTCTGCCACATCATCACTGACACTAAAGCAATAAATAACCAACCTGCATATTATCAAAAGCAATGCCAACACTCTTGTTATCGTGCAGTATATGCGCGTTCAATCTCGGCAGCCTCGCATATCTCTGACTGAAGTGCGTCAGTACTGTGAAGCGAGCCTTCATCTTTTTACCAATGTCGATAGCTTGCGTGGTCGTCGAGTGCATCTTGATACGAGCTTCGATAGCCAACTCGTCCTCCATTGTTGCTTCGTGGATGAGGAGGGTTGAGGAATCACCTAACAATAATAAGTTTTTATGTATTCACGGCAAAGGTCAAAACCTCTCTATTCAGCCTGTTAGGATAGCGAAGTATAGTGAGCTGTGCCTACCTAGTTATAGTTCATATGTAGGGGAGAGTCGGGTAGCCACGGACACATAAACAAAACTCATATATTTTAAAAAATGGACAAAACAATATGTTTATTTATTATACAAACATTAAATAAAACACATATAAAGTAATTTAAGATAAGTAACAATTACATAATTACTTTAAATTAGCTTAAATCAAGTTTAGCAAACAGTCTTTAATTTTCGGCAATTTTTTTTTGGCGGGTAGCCCCGGACATACATATTAGCGATGGCCAAGTCGTTCTTTAGCTTTGCAGACATCACAATAATAGTAAATCTGTGAAGGATCAATATCTACGCATGCTTCATGCGCCCAGTCTTTACACTTATGACATTGTATCCAGTCTTTTTCGAATGTTTCACCGCAAATTATGCATTCTGTTCCCAGTAGGGCGATTACGCAATTTTTTAGAAATCAGGTTCTTAAGAACCACACAAGCGAACTGAAATTTACCTCTATCGATAAATCGCGACCACGTAACTTATTTCTAAAGGATTTCATTACCTTACCTATCGATATATTCCAATATGAAGTTGGTGCAAGACCTAGCTATTCGACCAATTTAAAAAGTACTATTGAATTATGATACGTCTAGAAACGCACTACATTTTCTAATAAACCGTTTAACATAGATTGGTACGTAGTTTTAGACAGACATTTATGTGTATAATCTGTGATTGAAATCGTCTGTCATTGTTTGTTTATCTTTTTCCGGCCGAATTAACCTTATTGTTTTCATAAAAACAACAATAATACATATCCCGTGCGTTTTTGATGGGGATTGCGGAAGAACAAAGGAGCATGAGTGTCTTACGAATAAAGAGACGCCGCTTGCGCGACAGGAGTCATCGATTCCAGTTTCCAAAGGAGGATTATTTATATTGCGCATTTTGTTTTTACAAAGGCAGGATTCCAACAGATTAGAAGAACTATGCCCTCACATGCCTGTCTCAGACGAAAATTGCCATTCGTATTGAACTAAAAGTAAGTGACTCTTTACGTAAATGTACCAATTATTGAATCTTTTTGTGCAATATGTCGCACCGACTTGTAGCAAGTGCCTCCATGAAGTCACCAATGCTCTATTAGAAATCTTTATCAGAAAGGATACAGAATAGAGTGCTGTTGGCTTCTTGGTATGTATTTTAGCTAAATAGGTACCTAATATTAATTCAAAAATAAATAAATACACAAAATAATTCAGAGTATATTCATATATTCCTTCTGTTTATAATAAGCATGATCATTCAATCATAAATTTACATAGGCACATATTGTCACAATGATACTATCATGGGCTAGGCAGTGAGAATAGAGTGTCATTCCGTTCTGACTTACAAACCTCTTTTGCTTCAACTACATTCATACATGCCCTGCATATCATCATATTAATATGCCCAGTATTATTATTAATCGAAATCCTTCTTTTTGCAGGAGACCAATTATGCTCAAAGGCCTTGGATGATGACACCTTTCCGAAGCGCTAATCCTGAATCTCCAGAAGAGTTTTTAACGGATGCTCACTGATGAAACCCTGGAGCAATGCATTGCATTACTTAAAGCATGTTGGTGATGCTTGTTATCAAAAGATGGTGCCAGTGAATAAGAGCACCAAGTTATCACAGGGCAACTAGGATTGAGGCAATTCCAGATAGCAATAGGGATATGCTTATCTAAACATTATGAAACACATTATTATTTTATACATATTTTTAATTAAGTATTGTTTTAGTTTTTCTTTATTTTACTGTCATAAGCATAAGCTATCTACTTACTGTTATAATAAAAAAATGTGTCAGTTTTTAATATACTATATCTATAAATATAGTCCTAATTCTATTTTTATGAATGCACTAATCACCTAAAATTGTTGTACATTCACAAAATGAAATGTTAGTTTGTAAGTTAGTATAAGCAATAATGAAATAACCAATGGCCAGACCATAAAATAAAATATTGTGTAAACCCAACGTAAGCTAAATAAAACTGTGAATTAAATTTGACTTTCATTATAAAGATTTATTATATTCTAGGCTTAGATCTAGAACATGTTACATTTAAGTTGTTTCAATTTTAATAATACTGGATTATTAACAAACCGTAAATGTAAGCTAAACCCAAAGAAACCTTGTACACACTAATGAGAATAATAAAAACACTTTAATAAAAAGTATCATTTTATTTTCAATATTCACAAATTTCTATAAGTACTAAACCATAGTTTTATACTACAGTACCTATGAATACTTAAAATAGCACTGAGATCAAAGAGGGTGGTACATATAGTTAAAAAAACATATAGGATTAAATATGTATTTAATTATATAAGCACCTAAACAATACATTTTACTAGACATTTATTGTAAAGAGGAATTTATTCACCGTCTCGGTATTTATACATCAGATTAAATCAATCAGACTTGTTTTTAATTAAAAAAATAAGATTATAGACAATATAGGTATATTATCTATGTTTTCAATTTCTCTTTTTAACTCCACCATAGCTTCTTTCAGTAGGCCCAGCGAGGCAGCCCTCATGTTGTTGTACTGAAAGAAAAATATGTATTTTAATACAATGTCATAAAAACATTAGAAGCCACATTTACTTAAAGTGTAGTTTACATTAGTCTACGAACAATTGCTTAATAACTCACATTATCTTTGAGATCTTGACTGTTGAGGAGAAAGGAGAAGCTCTGCTGAGGAGGTTGTGCAAAGTGCTGGTGAGAGCATTGATGTCCTGAAAATAA
The DNA here is from genome assembly GCA_951394255.1 of Polyploca ridens. Classification (NCBI taxonomy): domain Eukaryota; kingdom Metazoa; phylum Arthropoda; class Insecta; order Lepidoptera; family Drepanidae; genus Polyploca; species Polyploca ridens. The sequence continues at coordinate 3,931,292 of OX596252.1, forward strand.
TAATGTTTTTATTTATATATCTGCCACTAAGTAAGTAAAATAAAATAACGGCCTTCATCTAACAATAATCTGGCAAGAAAATCGGCAAGTTTACATGTTTATATATTTTTTGGACAACTATATTGGCTATTTTTCTAAATGGTTTACAAAGTAAAATTAATGTATATACACATACATATACAAGTCCATGGGTAATTGGAGTATCTAATATACATAATGATATTGACAGGTTGGTAGTTTATAGTACTTAGGTACTCTGACATAACATTTCTTTCTGTCTGTCATGGTTTTATGTACTTACTTACTTATTAAGTACTTCCGGGAATTGAACGCTTTGGTGACATCATTGAGGCAATTCGACAGTGAAGTTGGGGCATATTGTAGAGGTAAGAAGCACCTACCCCACGTTGGTATGACCCATGACTTTAAAAAGCCAACGCCGCAAGAACCTAAGTGAATAAGAAAACATTTACTAATGGATCCAAATTACAAAGAAATATACGCTTATTGTACCTAAATGATAATAAAGGCCATAGGTATGTGCAGACATTTATGACGAACTTACTTTGAGCTCATGGCGGTGGATCGTCTGCCGGCTGGGAGCTTGGGAATGACTCCGGCACAATTCCTTAAAGGCATCTTTGCTGAGCCACGAACTCATTGTTAAGCAGCGACATTGTGTCTATTTCACTATTTTTAGTTTGTTTTTGCGACTTTGCTCCTCCGCATAACCCAGTAGAAATGCTCGTGACATTTTAAACTAAAATAAGATAGTTATTAATTGTTTTATTCGTAGTAATTGGACTATTGATAGCCCAGTAATATAGACTTATCAATTTAACTTTATATATCACTGTTTATTATTGAACAATTAACAAAATAACAATAGAGAAATACCTTTATTGCTTGATGAAATTACCTAAGACTTGCTTCAATGAACAATAGAAATTTATGAAATCACAAGCTGTCACTAAGATAGAAATAGAGTTAGATGATCGCAAAATTAAGTCTATCGATAGAAATCCCATACAAAAAAAAAATGAAATTGCAAAGGCGTTTATGTTGACGTCATAGCTGTCAAAACGGAGATAGGTGGTCGCAAGTCCGCCATGTTTTTGATTTCAATTACACTTCAATAGAAATTTAATTGAAGTCAGAGTTAGCTAATCGCCCTACTGATCTCTTGACAAATCTTAAATGTTCTGTTTTGTCTTTATTTTCTTCTTTGTGGCAGTTGACCTTTCTTTTTATTCTCTATTGCTTTAGCTTTTTTAGTTGCAATCTCGTTTTTCTCCACCAGAGCATTTTTTATGGAATCTCGCTTTTTCGAGTTTTTCGTGAACGTGAACTTAACCTCTTGTCCACTATTAAGAGCTTTTATCCGATCCTGAAGAGTACTTCTAGGCACCTTATACCTGTCAACTGCGATCATTTCTTTTCTATAACACTCTGTATAGCCTTTTTCATTATATCTCTGTTCCAATTCCCTCGTTGAGTCACTCTTTCCTTAAATTTTGTCAGTTTTCAGATGATCTGCAAATAAATAAATATACTTTATTACTCTCCTTAGCATAAGGAACCTATATAATAAAAAAAACGCAATAGAATTATTAGAATAAATATTTTCTCTGCACTCAAAAATTGACCGAGGGTACCCGACAAAATTGTGTCCGGTCGTACCCGACCGTCTCGATATAAAGTTCTATATAAATAAAAAAAAAAACAAACAATCCTAGCGACATGAAATATTCTACCCTTTTAATTATAACAAATAACTGCTCAGAATAGTTCATAAATGATGATGAGGTACTTACATTCAATGTCCATAAACTGCATCTGAAAAGTAAACGGCGAGCGAAAAAATCTTTATGAAGAAAACAATCAACTGTCACTTGTCCGCTCGGTGATTGCGTCACTACTGCGGCGACTGCGGCGAATATTAAATTACGCGGCGCTGCAAACATTTGAAGGTGTGCACTATTTATCTATGTGCCCGTGATTGCCGAGCACCGACGGTGGCCGAGGCTACCCGCCGGCCGGGGCTACCCGACTCTCCCCGACTCGTGATTTGTTTTTCTCGTCGGTCGCGCCGCACGTCCCGGTGGCTTGTGCTTACTGTATTTATTTAAATAAAGTCATATATAGTGTCCAAAAACCTGCCTATCATTAAAATCCTAACACAGCCGTTAAAGGCGCTTACGTCTATTTTAAACGGAAATAATTAAAAAGCCACATTTATGTATAATAGTTTAGTCAAACAGTTTTGTAGAGCAAAAAAATTAAAATTATAATATGCGCGTTAAAAATAAAATGTTTGATTTTACGTTTTTAGACATATTTTTAGGGTTACGGTTATTAGTACAAACGGAACTATTAGAATCACTTTGTTGTCTGTCTGTCCGTGGATATAACCTAAGGACTAATGCCGGTGCTGCTGCATACGAAACCCACACAAAATTCCGCGGAAAATGTATTATTTGGCTGATGAAAAACTTACCAATTTCTACGAGATTTTCGCAAGGTATGGTGTCGCCAGAATATGTGATTTTTTGGTCGCCGTTCAATTCGATGGCGACGCCAAACGCGTTGGGACAGTGCGACACTAAACAAGTGCGGATCCCTTGGAGACCCAGGTTGGATAGGACTGCTGATGTCATGTCCGCGTTTTGATTCGGAGAGTTTTGAATCTACAATGAGATATTCAGTTAGGAGTTAGGAAGGTAATCAATCAAAGGCGCTTCCTTCTGCGGACTTTCAAACTGTGGAATGACGGAAAACCACGGCGGGAAGCTCATTCGACAATGTGAGCGTCCGTGGTAGGACGTTCCTTTGAAACCGCACAGTGTGGAACCATTTTGGATTCAATATGTGAGGAAGTTAGCCATGGGTTACCAGACGACAGGATTTTATCTGACATGTCAGTAATTAAGGCCCTCAGGCAGGTAAAGAGGAAACATCTGAAGTCGTCAGGAATTTTTCAATCATAAAGATAAAAAAATATATTTATGTATTGTAATATATTTAGGCATATGTTTAACGAACCACCAGATTTAGTAAAATGTTACGGCAAAAGAATCACTTTATATTGCCAAAAATAGTAATTACTAACCTAACCTAACCAAACCCAAATTATGAATTTTTAATCCAAAAATAATTACCACCAAACTTAACCTAACCAACTGTATCCGGAGTGCCCTGAGCGAGAAATAGCGCAACAATTTCCTCATTAAAATTTGGTGATCATTTATTAAATTTGGTTTCATTTTTCAGGTTATTGATCACAAAATTCTTTTTGGTGGTCATTATATTTTCTGCTTTTATTAAGTTACATTACTCATATACTAAAAGCTTGTTCGCTCAACGCCGCACCGATCGCATATCGCATCACAGCGTGAAAAACATCACAGTAAATATCTGGAATTTTGCTTAATAATCAGGGACTTTGAAGTCTGGTAGAGTTCAAAATCCCTGGGCATCAAGTCAAATCATTACACAACATGTGTTACCAAGTTCTGGTTGGCAATAAGCGTGAAGTCGTTGTTGATCCTCTCGAACTGGTGGTCGTACAACGAGAGCCAGGTGACGATCTGGCCGGGCGCCAGCAGGTACACGGGCTGCACCGGCTCCGTCAGAGACATCTCTTCGAACGCTTGCCGGCGACCTTGCAGCACGCCGATTAGACCTACATACCACCTTATATTTAGTCATCGACGAAAAATCCTGAGTAGTACACGTCGGATAACTAAAGCTGGCACATTCAACTCATTTACACGTTGCGTTTGTGTAGTGTCTGTGAAAATCGGGCGGAGTGACGACGCACTACATGCGCATCATGAAAAGTCTGTCCGTCTCTCTCGCGCTTATGAGTATGATGGAGACAGTTTTGTTTTGCTTTTGCTACTGCTCATTAATATAGAGTGGTCTTTTTTGCATTCGTCCATTAGAATTGATTGATACAGTAAGTTTTATAAAACATACTGTATCGTGAAATTGCATAATGTGTGAGTACTGTGAACGTGCTTTTATTAACCAACCTGTAATACCGAACAATCCAATTCTGCAACTAGTCAGCGATTTTACACTGATTTTGAACAGTAAGGACCAATCACTGCATCGTGTCTACTTGACTTGGCCAATCAGAGCGCTTGTGGCCTTGATTTAACCAATCAAAGCGCATTGTCGGCGGTGGGAAATTGGCGTTCAAGAAAAATGAGCGTCATTGCGCTTCTTTGGGTCAATTGTTCAATGTACCACAGAAGCAATACGGCACAAATCAATTGCTGTTTCAATCGTGTTCCCGGAATAAAAAGTAGCCGTGCCAAACATCGTGAACAGTTGAGGCATGAAAGCGTAACGAACACATATTCGCATTTATAATATTAGTTTTCCGCTTTTAGGACTTTAGGGAATGTGAAATATACAAAGAAGTCGAAGTTTAAGGCATGCAAAAAGTATAAGGGCCATTGCTTCCACAGTTCCACAAAAAAAAATGTCTCACTTTAAGTCCGAAACAGCGGTACAGTCAACTGTAACATCCATAAATGCCTTATTAGTTCTGAAATCGTGACAGCTGTGAGAATCCTTCCTTACCCAAAGTAAGGTACACGTGAATAATAAATTAACTCACCAATATGATGATCTGCATGTAAATGGGAGATGTATATCGCCTTCAAAGTCCTCAGAAACGAGTTGAGTTTCTTGGACCCGTAGAAGCGAACTAACTGTCCAAATGTGCCTTCGCCACAGTCGAGGAGCATTGAGCGGTTCTCACTAGTAACAAAAACAAAATATACGACGAAAAAAATAAGTGAAAGGGCTTCAAAATGGCGTCGAATCATCAATATACTTAGTCAACCCATGATACCTGTTGTGCCATTTGTAGACAACTTCAGAAAGATCAGGCGATCATAGCTCAGTGGTAGTAACGTCGAATGGCGTAAAGAAGTTCCCGGGTTCGAATCCTACATTGAGCTTGAGCTTTCGGTGAAGGAAAACATCGTGCGGAAACCATAGTACGGTGCTAGGGTATTTTGTAGTACCCACCTGGCTGGCCTTTGTAGTCTGTGTGCTTACCACCTTCGGCTACATCATTGCTGACCATAGTGAGACTCTTATATCTTTACTAATAATGAAGCAAAGACCTCAAAGCTTTACATAGCAGACCCTCCCTCATGGAAGTAGCTATCACAGGTAAAATTAGCTTACGAAATTATCTATATGCCCAGTTTGGCAATAAAAATACCTACCATTGGTAAGCAAAACGATTCGTGTTTGTTTATTGAAACCAGGCATTAGTCGAATAAATAAAAAAATTGGAAACGCTATATTGAACTGCTTTCAAATTAAAACCGATTGAAACAAAGTAACGTAATAACCCCGCTGATCATAGTAAATTGAGAGTACAAATTAATATTGTATCTGAATTCAAATAATACTCACTCAATTTGCAAAACAATTCCGCTAGTGTTCCTCGTCTTGCTCGGTATACAGGATCCTGTTCCAAGGAAAACTACCTTAGGGTACTCTTTCTGAGAGTTGCTTTTCGCATAACGCATGTTGTCGACCAAGCGGCGAAACGTTTCCAAGCTACCATCAAAACCGTCGACATCCATAGTTTCTTCTATGTAGTCTTGAATGTGGAGTTTCGGTTCTGCTGACCTGTTTAAGGAAAGAAACTTTATTTTGTGGTATGAAGATGCTTATTGCTGTAACTTCTATGTTTAAAGTTGAGCTAAAAGTTTCGTTTTGCACTTTGCATATGTAGAGTGCAATGCACCAACTTACCTCCTGCGCAAAAAATAGTAAGATGTTAATTTATTTGAAGGATATTTGTATAGTAAATTAAAAATTGTTAAGCTTTTTTTTTAATATTGCATTTTTAACAGGTCATGTTGAAGCTGTCAGTAATATTTTATATTTTTTTATTTGTTTTGTTTAATTTTATATGTAAGTAATTGTAAAAAAACATATTTCATTTTCTAGTTCTAATTATATCTTGTGCTCCCCTGTACCTACACTGTACCTCTAGACAAAGTACATTTCGTTGCGTTTGCACGATTAGAAACGCTACAAAATGTATGAGATTGACATTTGGTTACGCTCGGATCTAGCGTTGCGAAATGTACTTTGTCTAGGGGTGCTGTTAAACTCTTTTTGTTATAGATAGAGGCATGCCTAGTGCGGGGACAGATGACAAACATGTTATGTGTAAAATAGTGTAAACTGATCTTAGTAAAAATAAATTTGATTTGATATAACATATATCCGATTCTTAATCGTGCAGTTAAAAAAATGGCGTCCGAAAAGTATGCCAAAATCTTCAAACCTTTTAATTTAATAGTATAGTAATAGGAAAGAGCGACACTATAAGGCTTCCTATTTACCACATTGGTTCGGAACCCCAAAAAGGATTTTCATTTGGTTGTAGGCCGGTTTTTTTTTACCCTTGAAATCTGAATCTCTAACAATCACACAAAAAAATACAAAAACAAACCTATCAAGTTGTTTCTTAGGCCGCAAATGGAACATGGTGAGGGTCCGTCCAGCCATCAGCTCAATGTTCGAGTCTGGATCGGTCTCGAGCCCGGAGGAGTACCCGTCGCCCTTGCACGACCCCTCCATGTTTATTATGTTCTGGAACTGCGCGAGCGCTATCTACACATATTGTTATATTGTACCACCACCGTTACATGCATTTAAACACCTTAATACAATACAATAGAGTACAAAATTCAAAACAATCACCATGCGACATACAAAGAGAACAAAAGGGCAAGCATAATTAATCGTATAACGCAAAATTGCTAATATCGTTTCCTCAGTTTGAAGGGAATCAATATACAGAATGTTTTTTGGTCAACGACGAGCGACCCAGGGGCGGTAGTACGAAAAATACATTTTCCAAAAATGGCCTTAATTCCAATAAATACTGTAAAAAAATTAGAAATACCTTATTTAATTTTAACATACTTAAAATAACCGCAACGTATGGTCACTAGTTACGTGCACAGACTAGAGCTAGGCGCAAGCCACCGTCGCCCCACCCCTTTTCTCCCTCGCACTCCCGTTGAGTACTACGACTACACTTTAACATATTACATGATTTTCCAATATATTTTTTTTAGCACCAGTATCATTTGTATTATCAACCCCGAATCGTTCGTCGCTGACCAAAACAACGTCCTGTATAAGAATGCGGTAAGCAAGGCCACCGCCCAAGGTGGACCGACAACAGGTTATTGGGAGTCGCAGGATGCAAGCTATATTAAAAGAAATTAATCTTAAGAGCACTCAATTCGCCATACTTTTCATTCAAAACCTCTGTACTTATTATGGCGTTGTTAAACATTTTTCGTTAGATGTTTTGGACGAATTAGTATCTTGTGCATAGTGCACTACCCGTGTATCTAGGCGAAATTAAAAAAACGTGTGAAACAAATTCAGTAAAAGCCTCCGAAAAACAGCGTTTTTGTTCAAATTTTACCTGAACTTTGGCCTTATCTAATGTACCTATAAATTTAAAAAATAAAGAAAACATTTAGATACCAGGCTTGCAAATGTATTGGAGATTCTAAATAACTAACTTTTTTTTCACAAACTCGTAAGATTTTTTCACAAGAAGTATACGCCTGGAACAAGTTTTATGATATGCGAAATCATGAATGACGACCTAACGAAGCGGTCGCGAGTAGAGATTGCAAAATCCGGATTTTTTTCAAATCCGGATTTCAAGATTATCATGACATATAAATCCGGATTATCCGGATTTTTCGAATTTCGTTTTTTTTTCAATCTTTTGTAATTTTAAATTGTACGCGTAGTTTTACGCTAAACTATCAGTAGTTTGAAGATAGGTGTTATATTTTATTATTTTTGGTACCTATTTCATTGGTGAAAATTTTCCCGGTTTCTTGTGGTTCGGAGTAAAAATGGGGATAGTGGTTGGAATAATAAGGTTGAACAATTCCTGTACCTACTCTCCAAAATATATCCTGTAGAAAACCGATAAGGCAAGCAACCTTTCTTCTATTGTCGAGGCTTCGTCCTCATTAAAGTCTCATCTCCGACGAGTCTTCTGACTCGGCGGTTTATTGAGTCGAGGACGAGAGCGTGGTGGAAAGGACTCCGTTTGGCGGTGAAAAGACACGCCTGCGTCTTGGTGGCATTAAAAATTGCCCCTATTGGGGCAATCCCCAATCAAACCAAATCAAATCAATCTGAGACTGCCTGTAAGGTCACGTTCAAACCGTACCCAAAAATACCAGGCTTCACCAGATCGTTAATATGCAGCAGAAATAAGGTTTCACATGAATAGTCCGTTCACTCAGGAAATTGGAAACCCAAGCGCGCAGACCACCAGAGACTCCATATCAAGGACTGCTTACTTAGAAGGCTGGTGTGCCAGACCCGAAAGTCACAGTTACATACATTACACTATAATTCTTGATATTACGTTGTGCAAAGAGTTGTTACTCGCGCCGCGCGCGCTTTTCCTCCATCTAAAACTCACTGGCCGATCTAGCAACTAGCTAGATGGATGAGCGAGAGCAGCTAGCAGCATGTGAGTCGAGCGGTTTATAGATTTCATTATAGACCTTATAGGCACCGTGAACAGACACGGCAATCGAACTAAAGCGCAGGAGTTTTAAATATTGTGCGGATTTGTGCGTCAGAGTAATACTGACCTACATCTACTGGATATTCAATGATGAAAATTGTAATTAACCATCAACTATTGTCAATTATGATTAAAATTCGAAAAACCGGATTTGATTCTCAATATTCGGATTTATAATAGGCCCAAAAATCCGGATTTTCCGGTTATTATCGAATTTCGAAGTATCCGGATTGCAATCCCTAGTCGCGAGTGATCAGCGGAATTTACCGACTGATAACCGACGGCTCTGATGCTGTCTCTCTTTTTTCGCAGTCAAACATTACGTTGGATGAAACAACAAGCTTTTAGACTATGCTAGCGTTGAAGTTGAGCCGGCCACAGAGGGCCGCCTTAATAAAAACAATATGGATCACTAAAATGTGTTCTTTTATAAATGGGTTCACATTTGGAATTCTTAGTCAATTATTTCCCTCAATTTCACTGGGTCACCATTGTTGGTAACCAATCCAGAATTTTAAAAAGGAGAATTAGCTAGTAATAATATAAAACATTATTACTAGCTAATTCCCAGCGTGTTTTGCAACTTCAATTATTTTATTCTTAATTTTTTTGTCAGTAACCTTCCCCGGCATGCACATAACAACCAGTTTCAAGCGTATATATCTATACTAATTAATATAATAAAACGGAAGAGTTTGTTTGTTAATGTACTGGCTATTCTCTGGAACTACCAGTCAGATTCGAAAAATTCTTTCAATAATAGTAAGCTACATTATCCCCGAGTATTATAGGGTACTTTTTATGCCGGGAACGTGGGTGAAATCGCAGGGAACAGCTAGTGTATGATATAGAAACGCAAACTTTACAAACAGTATTTCTTTGCATACGGTTTTTTTTGCGCGGAGACATAAATTATTTTCTAAAATAACAGTAGCCTAAGTTACTCCTCATAACATCAGCTATCTGCCGTCTGCCAACATTGGTCCAGCAGTTTCGTAGATTAACCGGAACAAACAGACACACAAAAATTGCACAGACACACAACAATGCTTTTTTGGTATAATTACCGTATATACTTTCATATAAGCATTTAGTAAAAAGCTGTTATTTTGACATTACAAACATACACTTTAATATTATTTATTTGTAGATCGATTTACTTTATTTGTACAAGAAAACAGGCGTTCTTATTATTCCAGACAACTTTTGTATACACATAAGATTCTTACCTTGTTCTTAAGTTCCTCCATTCCCTTCAGTCTAACAGGACTATTAGTGTTCGGCGCAGGTTGGTGCGTGGTGCGGGTCCACACTGCTGGTACACTTGCGTCTTTGAGCAGTGGGAATATATCCGGGTCTAACAGATGCAGCTTGTGCTGAGTGCGGTGTACCGCTTCCGAGCCGAGGCAGGTGTTCTGAGTGTTGAGAACCAGGTGTCGGGTTGTTGGGCCGAACATTTGCATGAACGAACGGTAACTGTTGGAAATAAAGATGCAGAGGTCATATTTTAAGGCCTTTGGAATGGGAATACACGTTAGATTTTGTTTTCGATTGTCTGGGACCCAATTGTCGTGTCCTTCGAAATAACTTTCGAGTCCTATTCGACTGCGAAGTTTAGAGGGGCAGAGACAATTCGAACGGTTCCGACCAATCAAAGCTCGAAGCTCGAAAAGCTGGTTTGCCTTCTAAATATGCCGTCCTGGAAATTGGCAAAATAACGTAACGTGATTTACACTCTATAAAAGTTCGAATTCGTACTTTTTTCGATCGAGCGATCAATTTCGAGTGGCTGAGAATTGGCTCCCTGATCATATTTACTCGATACACATCCGATTCTTGTGTCAGATTATTTTCTGAACTCTGTCATTCCCAAGCTATCATCCCGAGTTCTTGCGTACGGAGCATAAAGAAAAGATGGACTTATTACATACTTGCTCGTGTTGACGCGAAAGAAGAAAAAACGTCAATAAAATCGTAAACGTCTCGCGCCAGTTTCCGACTCGGACGTCCGATCCGGCTATCGGATTTTGAAAAATCTGACGTATATTCCAGCACGTGAGCACGCAGCGCGGCGCGTATTCGAATTTTTTCACTGAAATGTGTACCTTTTTGTGGAATAAATAAGTTTTATATTGCATCGCTATGAGCTATCTTTTAAAAGTGCGTACCGTGTCGCGTGTTTGTGTGACCATAAGGGCGAACGTGTAAATGTGTAAACGTGCCAGCATTAGTTAACCGACCTGTAAATGGAGGTATCATCCAACCTTCCACCTACTTAATGCCTGACTACATATGTAATAGTAACGACTAAGTAATGACTACATACACAAAAGGTGTTTAGCGATTATACTATGCTACATTTCTACATTTGAGTTGTTGAGCGACCGACAATATGGCTTCCGCCACAGTCGCTCAGCTGGTGACCTCCTTGTGTATCTCACGCACCGTTGGTCACTCGCCATCGAGAGCCAAGGTGAGGCTTTGGCAGTGAGCCTAGATGTGGCGAAGGCGTTCGATCGGGTCTGGCACAGGGGTCTTCTCACGAAGTTACCAGCATATGGGCTTCCCGAGGGATTATGCAAGTGGATCGCCAGCTTTCTGTCCAGCAGATGCATAAGAGCCGTCGTCGATGGTAGCTGCTCCGATAGCATGGACATAAATGCTGGCGTCCCGCAAGGCTCTGTGTTGTCCCCAACACTGTTCCTACTGCATATCAATGATATGCTGTCTATTGACGGCATTCATTGCTATGCGGACGACAGCACAGGGGACGCTTATTACACGGGCCGTGCAAATATCCCTCGTTCCGAGGTGGAGGAAAGCCGCGAACGGCTGATGTCTGAAATCGAGAGTACATTAACTAGTGTCTCCGATTGGGGTCGACTAAACCTAGTCCATTTCAACCCCACCAAGACTCAAGCCTGCGCGTTCACCGCTAAGAAAACCCCATGGTCTGTGGCTCCACAATTCCAGAACACCTCCTTGAACATCAGTCAAAGCATCGGGATCCTTGGCGTCGACATTTCTAGTGACGTTTTGTTCCGAAGTCACTTGGAAGACAAGGTTAAGCTGGCATCCAAAAAGCTCGGAGTGCTCAACAGAGCGAGGCAGTACTTCACATCGGGGCAAAGGCTACAACTTTATAAGTCACAAGTCCGGCCTCATATGGAGTACTGCTGTCACCTATGGGCGGGAGCACCTGGATACCAGCTTGGGCCTTTAGACTCGGTTCAGCGACGTGCCATCAGAATTGTTGACGATCCCGAGCTCACAAGCGGTTTAGAGCCCCTTAGTCTGAGGAGAGATTTTGCCTCCTTATGTGTGTTCTACCGCTTGTACAATGGAGAGTGTTCTAAAGAATTATTCGACTTGTTGCCCACTGCTACCTTCTACCATCGCAACTCTCGCCATCGACGGGGAGTCCATCCTCACATATTGAAACCAGAATTGTTTCGAACTGTGCGGGCTCAAAGGAGCTTTCTTCCGCGGACGGTCAGATTGTGGAATGAGCTCCCCGCCGTGGTTTTCCCAATGGAGTACAGCATGGGGTTCTTCAAAAAGGGCGTGAAGAGATTTCTTCAGGGTCGGCAACGCGCAAGTGATGCCCCTGGTGTTGCAAGCGTCCATAGGCTACGGTAACTGCTTACCATCAGGCGGGCCGTATGCTTGTTTGCCACCTTAGTGGTATAAAAAAAAAAAAAAAAAATTTTAATGGAAATAAAACAAATAAAAACTTTCAAATAACTCACGTAGGATGATGTAACACATGCGGCGGGCTATAATGTACGACAAGCGTGGGTATATTCTCCGGTGGATTGGTACCATTGTCGAAGTGCGCTGAAAACTCCACCTCCTTCAGGTACGTTATATCCGGCACATCCAACACTGGAATGTATACTTTATGTTACGGTATGCTGCTCAACTTGTGAGGGAGCTTGTATGTTTAAGGAACTAAGTCTCCCCGCGTGAAATGTATCCATGTTTATCACCGGGGTCAAAGTCAGCTATGTGAAATTTTTACAATCAACGGACTACTTCTCGCTTTTTTTACCATTACGGTAGCGAACAGGTATACGGCCTGCCTGATGGTAAGCGATTGCCGTAGCCCAGTGGCGTAACAATAGGGTGGCAGGGCTGGCAAAATGCCACGGGCCCCCGACCCAAGCGGGCCCCGGCCCAAGAGGCCGCGAGCTCAAAAATTTTTTTTACATTGTACCTGAGTATTTTATTTTATTTGAAAAGTATATTTTTATAAGTTCTGCTTAAAATCCAAAAATAATATAATAATATTTTTTTAAATAAATATCATATTGAAATTAAATTGTTATTTTTATTTCATTGTAAATGTATGCAGGTTTCCTCACGATTTTGTTCCTTCACCGAAAAGCTAGCAAATAGATGATGAATGCATTGAGATATTATGTTCTATGGATGTGAAGTCTCCAATACGGAGGCCTATGGCCATTAGTGGGATATATACAACGTGTAATTGAGTACGCTGAAAATCTCGAAGTTTATTAAAATTAAACTGAGCACAACGTGACGATTTTTACTGATAGTGCCCCATCAAAAGAATTTTCCACGGGCCCCAGATGGTATAGTTACGCCATTGCCGTAGCCAATGGCCGCTTGCAACACCAGGGGTATCACTCGCGCGTTCCGAGCTGCATAAATCTCTTCACACCCCAAGAATATTTATATTTACGGTTTAGTCGCGTTGCCGTTAAGGATAAAATGTTACCTTTGTAACTCTTCAGCAAAAAATCACGTCGATCCGTCGATGTAGCTACGTGAACCAAACCTTCGCATAAATTCAGCACAGCCCTAATCCTCAATAATCCGGCGACATTGTCTATCCTTACCATAGAGTAAGAATATTAATAGAGTGATAGGATTAACAACATTACCTTGTACAACGCGTGAACAGTTTGCAAACAGATGCATTCATAGATATATCGTACACTAGTAGGTAATTTACTGTCAGACAAAATTTCGATATGAAAGAGTATCGATAATAAGCGACAAATTGGCATTCATTACATGTATGTAGTAAAAAAAATATTAAAAAATAACCAAACTGTGTATTAATATTCTATCTATGGTCTATGGTCAAGCCACAGCATTTGTCTACGTGTTAAGATTTACCAATGAACACTGGTCCAGGGTCATCAGGCGTTTTGACATCCTTGGACAGAACGAGTTTGCCATCGGGAAGCACAACATCGTATCCACTCTTCAGCTGCCCCAGCAAAGGACCTGGCTTCACGCCTAGCTCCACACATTTTTCTAAGTCCAGAGTGCCCAGCCTTTTCTATGAAAAAAAAATAATAATTTATGTTCCTCATAATTAACCAACTAAGAGGTTCTATGTTTGAGGCATATGTTTTTTTTTAGTTTTCAGGTGAAATACCATTTATTTCCAATAATATACAGGTGTTTTTTTGGTCAGCGACAAGCGACCCAGGAGCGGTAGTACAAAAAATACATTTTCCAAAAATGGACTTAATTCCATTAAATACTGTAAATGCGTTGAGAAATACCTTATTCAATTTGAAATAAAATTACCGCAAAGTATGGTCACTAGCCACGTGCACCGACTAGAGCTAGGCGCAAGCCGCCATTGCCCCAACCCTTTACTCCCTCGCACTCCCGTTGAGTATTACGTCTATATTTTAGCTTATTACATGATTTTCAAAATAATATTATTTTTATTTTTATAAAAAATAAAGTATTTTTTTTATATTTTTTTAGCAGCAGTATCAGTTGTATTATCGACCCTGAGTCGCTCATCGCTGACCACAACAACAACCTGTATATAAGTATTACATTAAAAAATTTTTTTGGAAAAATTTAAATAAAGCACACAGTCGTCTTGAGACCTCAGTTGCTGAGCTAGGCTTGACGCCTGTATTACTATGTGGATATAATTTTGAAATATTGATGTACATACCTTCAAAGTGCAAATGTATGAAACGGAACAGTTTGTTTTCTTTTGTAGCTCATGTAGAACTTTTTCAGTCTTTTTTTTCATGGCATCTGTAATGTTCAATCACATTTTTAACATCAAATATTATAAGCAGCTGACGGTTTTGCCCAAAAGGAAAATTAATAGTAGTCAAGCTGTGTATAGAACCAAGAATTGCGAATTGGACAACCCATTATGTATGCCCTAGCTAATAAAACTAAAGGGAAACAAATGATAGTATTTCTTCAGGGTCCTCATAGTTAATCAATTAAAAATAACTAGTAATCTAGGTTTTGGTGTAGTTAATAAATGTTACACAGATTATACACGTGTTATAGTATTCACTACTATGTAATTTGCTATACAAGCAGAGCCGCAAAATATACTTGTATAGCCTACGTGACTGCGAACAGCCACGAGTCGTCGAGTCAGCACTACGTCGCCGTGGAAATGAGGACGCTGACACAGCAGTGGAAACATTTTAACATTTCTTAATTAAATAAAATATTTCTTGTATTCATTCTATATCTCACATCGGTTAGATTCACCCATATTTGTAATTATAAATAATTAAAGTTTTATTTTAAATTAATAAATCTTGGTTTTTTTTGGGTCCTTCGGCTGTGACATTCATAATTGGCGCAGTCGGTAGGATACTCAAAAAAGTTTCGAGGTAGTTCGATAGGGTTATTCTCACATCGAAGATCCACATCGCTACCGTTGCAAGCAATCGCCGGACTTGAGTATCCTGTTATAAGAACCTGAAGTCGCAGCGAAGGAGAAATCCAGACATTGATCCCAGAGGTACCAAGATGTTTATGTAAGTACACTCAAAATCGTTTCTGTGTGTTGCTTTCAATTAATCCTAATTTCCCTTTAGTTATTTTTAATCGTTAAGATTTTTCATCCCAGGCAAACTACCCCTAAAGGGCCTGCCCGTATTAGAGAAGCCCGTAGGTTGAACTTAGATATAAATAGAGACCTTAGTGTAGATTTAGAAATTAATTTAGATAATTTCGTAGGCTCTGAGTTTTCTCAATCCCGTAAGATGACCGACGTGGACACTATTTTTAAGGCTATGCGCCTTGTGCCGGAGTTTGAAGGCAACCCTCACATACTCCCCAGATTCATTCATTTGTGTGACCAAATCGTTGCCGAGTATATAAATGCTAATCCAGGGAATGAGCTAGCGAAACTATGCATTTTAAACGGTATTTTAAATAAGATAAAGGGGCCAGCCGCACAAATTCTTAATTCGAATGGTATATCTGAGGATTGGGATAGCATTAAAAAAGCACTAATCAACAATTTCTCCGACCAAAGAGATGAGACCGCTCTTTACAACGATCTTATATTAGCCACTCAAGGGAATAGTTCGCCTCAGGAGTTCTATGATCGTTGCGTGAACATTTTTAGCACTATCATGACCTATGTCACTTTGCATGAAAGCATTTCAACTACCATCGAAGCTAAACGTGCATTGTATAGGAAATTGACCATGCAAGCATTTGTTCGCGGATTAAAGGAGCCCTTAGGCTCTCGCATTCGTTGCATGCGTCCTGATAGTGTCGAGAAGGCGCTTGAGTTTGTGCAAGAAGAATTGAATGTCATGTACCTTCAAACCCGAAATGATTCGGTAGCTGAAAGGAAACCTAATATACCTAAACCTATGCCACTGGCTCCAGCAGCCATGCCCGCGTTTAAACCATTCAATTTTCCTGCACGGATGCCAGCACCTAACTCTAGCTGGCAGCCACCTCAACAAACGTGGAAACCCAATTTTCAGCCTAACCAGGCTATGCAACATAGACCCATAGGTATGCCGTCACGCACGCAGCAGATGTTCCGAGCACCACCCACTAATTATAACGCTTATCAGAATAATTTCCAGTTGCCCCCTAGACAACCGCCGCAACATCAAGGCCCTAAGCCTATGAGTGGCGTAAGTCACTACGTCGCTAAGGAATTACCTAGGACAGGTCACGATTGGCATAGACAGGGTAATCCGCCACCGTCTAACTATTTTAAAACACGAGAGATGAATATGAACGAATGTGCGAATTACGGTGATTATTACTATCCTGAATGTTATTCTTATAACGAACCGGATGATTATTGCTATTCTAACAATGATTACTACAATTCTAACTCCAACTGCGTAGTATACGAACATAGTTATGAAGCACCGAATGAGCCCCCATCGCATTATCCTATTGAGGAACCCCATCCATCTACTAGCTCCACTTCAGAGCAGGATTTTCAGAACCATGTGAAGTTCGACAAGCCAAAATAGAATTAAATTTGCAAACACAAAGACAACTCCCATTCATACAAATTTCAGATCCACCTTTAAGATTCTTAATAGATACGGGAGCGAATCAATCTTTCATTAGTCCGGAAGCTGTAGAGAAATTTTTCTTTGAAGTACCATTAAATTACGACCCGTTTGAGGTAACTAACGTTCACGCCACAACAAGGAACAATTATTCAATAACTATTCCTTGCTTTACCGAATTTCAAGATACTGAACATATTAAGTTATTCATTTACAGATTTCATGATTTCTTTGATGGGCTTATCGGGCTTGATCTTCTTGAAAAATGGGAGGCTAGAATTGATCTTAAAGATAAATTACTTTTAACTCGTAATACTTCTAACCCTATTCATATGTACAACTCGCGTAACATCAACTTATACGAGGACGTAATTCCAGCCAACTCTAAGAAATTAGTTAAAATCCCTATTAATATACAAGACGGGGATGTCTTTATTGATGAACAAACCATTTCCAATTGCGTAATAAACGAATGCATTACTTCCGTAGTTAATAATCGTGGTATATTAGAGATTTCGAATCCTACTTCACATGATTTAATATTTTCAATGGACCGTGCCTTGCATGCGGAAGCCTACACTGTTGAGTGCACGCGCACTAAACAATCGTCCACGCGCGCTAAAGAAGTTTTGTCTCGATTGCGTACAAGTCATTTAAATCCGGAAGAGCGAATTAACTTAGAAACTTTATGCGGGAAATATGCTGACGTATTTTACATAGATGGCGAAGCGTTAACTTTTACAAACAAAATAAAACATAGTATTAGGACTACGGACGAAATTCCTGTTTATACAAAAAGCTACCGTTATCCATACATACATAGAGATGAAGTTAGAGATCAGATCACTAAGATGTTAGACCAGGGTATCATTCAACCATCTGAGTCTGCCTGGAGCTCACCCATATGGGTAGTACCAAAGAAGGCCGATGCCTCTGGCAAGACTAAATGGCGTTTAGTTATAGATTTCCGGAAGATTAATGAAAAAACTCATGATGATAAGTATCCAATACCTAATATCACGGATGTGTTAGATAAGTTAGGTAACTGCCAGTATTTTACCACCCTTGACCTGGCTAGCGGATTTTACCAGGTAGAAATGGATCCTGCTGATATTCCGAAAACGGCATTTAATGTAGAGAATGGACACTACGAATTTTTACGTATGCCCATGGGTTTAAAGAATTCTCCATCGACATTCCAACGCGTCATGGACAATGTCCTTAAAGACCTTCAGAACGTAGTATGTCTAGTTTATTTAGACGATATTATCGTTTTTAGCACGTCCTTACAAGAACATATGATTAATCTTGAAAAGGTTTTTCAAAAGCTACGTGAATCGAATTTCAAAATTCAGATGGACAAGTCTGAATTTCTCAAATTAGAAACCGCGTACTTAGGACACGTTATTACAAAGGATGGTATTAAGCCTAACCCTGATAAAATTCTAGCTATTCAAAAATATCCATTACCAAGAACTCCCAAGGAGATCAAACAATTTCTCGGTTTAATTGGCTATTATAGGAAATTCATCCCTGATTTTGCGCGTATAACTAAACCATTCACGCAATGCCTTAAAAAAGGTAGGAAACTCATGGTTAATGCAGAATACATCGGCTGCTTTGAAAAGTGCAAAACACTCTTAACTAATGATCCGATTTTGCAGTATCCTGATTTTAGTAAGGATTTTGTTTTAACAACCGATGCCTCAAATGTAGCTTTAGGCGCGATACTGTCCCAGGGAACTATAGGATCGGACAAGCCAGTCTGTTACGCATCTCGCACTCTTAATGAGAGCGAAATAAACTATAGCACTATTGAAAAAGAGCTCCTCGCAATAGTATGGGCCACTAAGTATTTTAGGCCATATATCTTCGGCAGAAAATTTAAGATAGTTACGGATCATAAGCCTCTTCAATGGGTTATGAACCTCAAGGAACCAAATTCACGGTTGACGCGGTGGAAACTTAAGTTATCCGAATATGATTATACTGTAATCTATAAGAAAGGTCAGAATAATACCAATGCTGACGCTCTTTCTAGGGTAGAAATTCATAATGAGGAAACGAGTTCCATGGTCGCAAACGCATCCGAGCGACCAATATCTATTGATGGATCATCAACAACGTCTGTTCATACAAGTCAGGAGAATCCCATTCTCGAAGTTCCAATCGTAGATGAACCATTGAATAAATTCCATAGGCAGTTACACATAACTGTTGTCGGTGATATTAAAAAGCGTACCACAGCATCCAAGCCTTTCGAGACACATACTAGAACCGTTGTTCAAGTATCTATGACCAATTTAGAAAATGATGTTGTAGATGTCATTAAGGAATACGTTAACCCAAAGGTTAAAACCGCGATGCTTATTAACCCACCTTTGTCTATGTATGACGTAATACCTATTATTCAGGAAAACTTTAAGAATTCAGCAATGAATTTAGTACTAGCTAAGACGGAAGTAGATAACGTTAAGGAATATCTCAAACAACAGGAGATAATTAAGAATTACCACGAAGGTAAAACGAACCATCGCGGGATTACCGAATGTTACTTAGCCCTTTCTAAACGTTACTATTGGCCAAAGATGAAAGATCAAATCACGAAATACATTAATGACTGTACTATTTGCGGCCAAGCTAAGTACGACCGAAAGCCTATCAAACAACAGTTTAACGTAGTCCCACCTGCTACTAGACCCTTTGAAATTGTTCATGTAGATTTGTTCACAGTTCAGAATGAGAAATATTTAACTATAGTAGACGTTTTTTCAAAATATGCACAAGCTTATCGGTTAAGAGATGGTACTGCCATCAGCATTTTACAAGCTCTTATTAAATTTTGCACTCATCATGGTTTACCGTTAACCATTGTTTCGGACAATGGTACAGAATTTACCAACCAGTTATTTAATGAATTTATCAATATGCATAAGATAATCCACCATAGAACATTGCCGCACTCACCAAATGACAATGGTATAGTAGAAAGATTTCACTCGACTTTATTAGAACATCTCCGTATTCTGAAGTTACGTAATAAAAATGAAGACATAGTTAACCTCATCCCATACGGTATATTAGCCTACAATAGCTCCATACATAGCTTTACTAAATGTAGGCCATTTGATATTATAACAGGTCACTTCGACCCCCGCGATCCATTTGATGTAGATCTGACAAAACATCTCATGCAACAATATATTCAAAACCACCGGGAACAGATGAAATTGGTATATGAGACGATTAACGAATCCTCTCTCGCTACTCGTACTAATATTATTGACAATCTTAATAAGAGTCGGGATCGCGAAGTAGAGTACCAACCTCAACAACGTATCTTTGTAAGTAATCCTTTAGCTAGTCGTCAGAAAGTAGCCCCCAGATATACCCAAGATACGGTTCTTGCCGATTTACCTATTCACATATATACTTCACGTAAACGTGGACCCGTAGCTAAAAGTCGTTTGAAAAAAATTCCTAAAAGTGCCCAATTGTTGCAGGGTGCTACTGGTCCTGACTGTTCATTTGATAGCAGCCCAGGAAACCAACCAAGAAATAAAATTTGAGAGTCTAGATGATGGCCCCGGACTACTACCCTTCCGACTCGGAACTACAAGACTTATAACACACTATCATACATTTGTACAGTATATACGTCTCGATGAAATTAGTGACAAAATTACGATATTAGAAAATCAATTATCGGACTTTAAGATTAGATTGAAAAATGATACTTATATGCTATATGAACTCCAATTAGAATATCTTTCTAGTAAAATGGTAAAGGTCTTAAGTCATTTAGAATCATTAGAGCCAAATAGAGTAAAAAGAGGTCTCATTGATGGTTTAGGCTCAGTCATTAAAAGCATTACCGGTAATTTAGATGAATCTGATGCTATAAGGTATAATAATGCTATAAAAATCCTACAAGATAATGATAACCAAATCACTCATGAATTCAATAACCATTTAAGTTTTAGTAAAGAGTGGATAGCCCAACATACCGACATTATGACTAAACTGACGGAAAACCAAGTAAAGATAAATGAAACATTACAAGCACTTTTGGAAAGCGATGCTTATAAGGGAACCAGTCTTATTAGGTACGCTAAGTTTGGTCAATGCATAGCTATAATAACTGAAAACGTAAATGATATTTTAGATGAATTAATTAGATTAGAGAATATGTTAGCTTTCATCCGCGCGTCTAGTACGCATCATTCCATGATTAATATTAAAGTTTTAAATCATATGATTAATAGGTTAGTTACAATTTATGGTAAGAGACAAGTACTGGATTTAGAACTAAGACAATATTACGATCTTATAAAACCTGGCTATTATTTCCTAGGCAGTCAAATAGTAATTATTTTCAGAATTCCCATATTTGCTGTAGATATTTATGATCTTTACAAATTGTCTGTAGCTCCTAATAAGCAAAGGCAGGCCCTCATCCCTCCTTATCCATTGATAGCAACCAACAGGAAGGGTTATGTGTACATAGAGGCTGAATGCCCGAAGTACGATGACTGGTATCTTTGTGGAGAGAAGATGGATCATCAACTTCGTCAGACACCGGACTGCACGCAAAACCTCATCATCAACCAGTCACTGGATAAGACCTGCGAGATGTCTACAGTAACCCTATCGAGAGTAGCCATGGAAGAATTGGACGAAAAATACTATGTCATTTCCTTCCCCAACGTAACAAAAATTCATACGGTATGCGGAAAAGAAGACTACAGTATATTGAATGGCAGCTATCTAGTAACTGTTCCTGTGAACTGTTTCCTGCACACTTCTGAATTCACAATCACGAATACAAATGATCAAGTAAAAGGACGACCATTGAAGATAATGCACATCCCTTATGAAAATGAAAATCAAGAAGCAAGTCAAATACATCTCAATTCAATAAATCTCAAAAAATTACACGATGCTCAACACAGATTGATGGCGCAACCTGCTCTACATGTGGAACAAATTCCATCTTATTCCTTGTACCACACAACAATTCCGCTCTATACTTTAATACTACTGAGTGGACTTGCACTATCCTTATACTTGATCGCACGGCGTTATAACATATTCAAATGCAAGTATACAGAAAGCCCTCCTACGGAACCCATTTATGCACAACCTGATGAGAAACCGGAAACATCTAAACAGCAACAGTCAGCAATATTTTCTCATCTCAAGATTCAAAAATAATTGCTGTTCTGAAGGGGGAGGTGTTATAGTATTCACTACTATGTAATTTGCTATACAAGCAGAGCCGCAAAATATACTTGTATAGCCTACGTGACTGCGAACAGCCACGAGTCGTCGAGTCAGCACTACGTCGCCGTGGAAATGAGGACGCTGACACAGCAGTGGAAACATTTTAACATTTCTTAATTAAATAAAATATTTCTTGTATTCATTCTATATCTCACATCGGTTAGATTCACCCATATTTGTAATTATAAATAATTAAAGTTTTATTTTAAATTAATAAATCTTGGTTTTTTTTGGGTCCTTCGGCTGTGACATTCATAATTCACGTAATCACCTGAGAAACAATAATAAAAACTGGCCAAGTACGATTCGGACTCACACACAATGGGTTCCATAAAGACGTTTCTTGTGGCCCCCTTTAATTTTGATTAAATGATTAATGTGAAAATTTCAACAAACTACCTAATATGGTTCATGAGATACAGCCCACTGACAGACAGGTAGACGAACAGGCGGATGGGCAGTGGAGGCTTAGTAATAGTCTCTATACTAACTGTTATACAACCATATGCTTAAAAACTCACCTTTTTCTAGAGTAGGCTTCGTTTTAAGTTTATCTTTTTGATTCTTGGTCTTGCTTGCCTCCTTGTGCTTTACATCTGTTCTGTAGTAGTCAGTGTCATCATGAATAAACTCATCAAATTCCTTATCTATATTCAAATCCAGTCGGGGCTTTTTTGCAGCTTGCTTTAGATCTTTGCCTACAAGTATATTGTCGTGTGGACCTCTGTCGAATAAAAAAAATATTATTTGTGTGTGGCAGATATTTGATATTCAAAATTGAATTTTAAGCCGCCAAGAGTGCATCCATTAATTATGAGAGGCGATTTTTCAATAATTGCACTTACAGCAAAACATATTTGACACTCATGACATTGTCTTCAAAGTCTTCACTTGGACTGCACTTAGCCATTGTGACGTTCATATCCTTCATGATAACAAATCGCTTTGTTGCATTATATAGTTCATCCTGAAAATACAACATATTTATAATGCCCCCTCTGCATACTGTCCTGTGCAATTTGTTGATAAACTGTAATTGTAGATTAACCTTATGCTGGATATCACCTAGCTAGGAAGTGAGCAGTCAATAGGGATGTTTCATTAGCAGGTATAGTCCTACAAACTTATCTGACCCGGTGGTCAAAAGAGGAACTAACATTTCAAAATGTTTATCGCCATTGGTCAAAAAGAATATAACACTACATTAATTGGTTGTTTGCTCCACCAAATGCATTAACAGGGACTCTCTCACTGGGCCAGATAAGCTTGTGGCACAAAAAACCTTATTTATAATATTAATAAGGATAAGGAAGTAAGGATACACAAGTAGCTAAAAGGTGATTAAGTGTACATCACTGCACTCGTCTTTAAGTAGTTGTCAAGTCTATTTTTAAGTGTTTATTCATTTTGCACTGATGACATTGATTAAATTTACCTACTATTATTAAAGGAGTAATATAAATTTAATGTCTAAAACTTGACAAAATGGTTACAGTTTATTCAACATACCAATCCTTCTGGTCCATGCAATGTGATATTTGGGACCCCAACATCCTGTAGCGTGAGAGACAGGCCCGGCAGACCTCCAATGTTCTTCCATGATTTACTGGTGATGAAGATATGATCAAGACGTGACAACTTGATCTTATGTTCATGGGCTAATCGTTGTGTGCATTCTCCACAGTTGAATAGATAGCTGGAAAATTATCACATAAATTAATACACAAAATGCGAAAATGATAGCATAAATTATATTTCATATTTGGTAGTATCATTGATCCCTTTGGCTTGTGGATAGAACATGCATCCTATAAATACATATCCAGAAACTGCTAATGTTGTAAACTTTTTCTCTGAAGAATTTCAAGTGAAACATTTTACAGGTGGATTCTTCATATTTAGACCATAGAGTGCCTTCATATTTTGTTGGTAGTGATAAGCATGACATCTAAAAATTCTGTATGAGACAATGGTGACCATATGGCTCACCCATGGGCAAAAATAGAAGATTTTAAAAAGATAACATTTTGAATATATTAGCAGGGATATGATGAAATCTAGGTTCAAAACACTAGGACATAAGATGAAAAAAAAATTCTTCTCTGGATGATGCAATAAGTTTTCATTTTATTCTGTCAGCTACAAAGACACATCCCTGTTGACAGCGGTGTGGATGAATTTTTTGACACCCCGTAATTGTACATATTTTTATTCTTATAAGTTTGTTTTAGTTATTATTAATCTTAGTCTGAACATTATGTAAAAAAACCTTTGATTAAAGTTAAGTATTATCAAAGATACATTATATTTTCAAATTTGTCAATATCAACACAAAAATAACATTGAAAAAACTGAAAAGAATAATTTATACCGTTTCTGATCAGTGAAGAGGTAAAGTGTGTTGGGGACTCCTCGGGCTCCGGAACCGATAACTTGGAGGTAAACTGTACTGGGACCATACTTTTCTGACTTTTTTGATATCTGTTGTCTCTGACGCTGTGCCTCAGCGATTCTTCCAGAATTCACTTTCGGCATTTCGGCTAGAAATTCCAACAGTTTCTTAGTACTATTAGACGAGTTACGTACACTACATAATCTAGCTACACGGCTGAGCAATACACTTTTACCGTACATGTGTTTTGAGGTTATTTCTATCTAGACCCAAAGTTTACGAGCATTTGTCCCGGTTTCTATTAGTATTTGTACGATTTATTATTTGTTTTGGCATAGGTAATTCATAATTTATTTTGCTTATAACAGATTTTCAGATTTGGAACATAATATTCGTGTTATCCTCGGGGATTTTCGGTGTTTTCTTTCGCTTTTCTTTCTTTGTCATTTGATTTGACCACAGATTAGAACAATAAAATAACTAGGTATAAATAGTCTATGATTGCAAAGAGTAATACTAGTCAAGTACCTGTGTGTGAGGAACTAGTTACTAACTGTGGTTCCGATCGGCAGGACGTCGACCAATTGGGTATTTTCATCTATTAAAATTAAATTATCAAAGTATTTCTTATATTTTATAGTTTATACCATAAGAAATATTCGTATTTTTTATGGTAAATATACGTATATCACTATTAATTTAAAAACATAAGAATTATTTTTAATTTAAATAAATTAAAATCGTATTTTTATTATCTGTTTGTCACGTGACTGAAAAGCCTAACGGCATTTTTTTCTCGTGAGTGACGTCAATATAGCAGAAACCATGCAGAAACAAGGTTTCGTTGTAAACAACATTTTTTTTTATACCACTAAGGTGGCAAACAAGCATACGGCCCGCCTGATAGTAAGCAGTTACCGTAGCCTATGGACGCTTGCAACACCAGGGGCATCACTCGCGCGTTGCCGACCCTGAAGAAATCTCTTCACACCCTTTTTGACCATGCTGTACTCCAATGGGAAAACCACGGCGGGGAGCTCATTCCACAATCTGAGCGTCCGCGGCACAGTGTTTTAAGGAGACCATTTTTCGGACATCGCGTTTTTATTCGAAAACCTGATAGATATAATCATTTAAATGAAAGATTTCAAATCCCCATTTAGCTAACATGTTTAGTTTTTGAGTAAATGGATTCTGAAAATCGTAAAATTTTCGACCCTCTATATAGAAAAAAAAATATAACTCTTTAACTAAGCATGATACGCAATTATGATGTTAGGTACATCGATGGCTCTTCTTATGCTGCACCTTTCAGAATATAAACGAATATCGTAGCTTTGTTAGATTCGCATATATACGCGTTTTTAAGTTTTTAGTTTTTCTTATTTTTCTCAAAAATTCCGCCGTATTGGGATAAGTTATTTAAACTAAAATTAAGCTCTTAGCTTCCCCTACACACTACATAAATTTCACATCCCAATTCCATGGAATCTAGAAGCTACAACATTTTTAAGTTAGATCCGGTTTTTACGTCGTTAGGGTTGTCACAGTATCAAATAATAATTTATATCCGGATCTAATTTGATTTTGCCAAAAATTATATTTACTTGGTAGCATTTTCGTTGATATAAAATCAGTGGTTTGGATTATCTGATGTAGGACTCTAATGAGACCAGCTATATTAGTATTACAAAAATTTGTTCAGGGTGAAGTAAATTAAAAGGCAAAATTAGACATTAAATATAATTTTAAAGGCAAAATTAGACGTGACGAGCAAAAGTCACGTACTCAATTGTAATAACATAATCTGGAAGTACCTTCACGCGGTGAAGGTGGTAACAGGTTTTACTTGCTAAAACTCTCATTAATATCCATAATTAGACATGTTTATCTATAATTTAAATAGAGGCAAAGACACTCCGTTTAGTACCAACCAGTAGCGTGCATTCCATATAAGCAAAGTGATCCTTGACAGAAAATTCAAATAATTGGGATTCATACAGAGAGTCTCCCAACCCTTTAAACGCGCTTCTACATTCAAAATTGTAACTTCTCATTAGTGCGCAGTATTTTAGAATTCGGATGCTCTGTAGCCCACATTACAAAGTACACATTGAACGATTAGAAATAATTCAAAAAATATTTGTTAAATTTCTTGATTACCGAACTGGCAACTATGTCATTGACTGGGACTTCCACTATTAGACATATTTTACTTACACTGCAAAACCGACGTATCTATATAGGGTGACTGGTGATTAGTAAACGATACTCAGACATATTGACGGGCTAGTTGGCGCAGTTCACCTTACGAGTATGGGAATCGAACCCACGACCGCAGGTCCCACACAGCACATGCATTTGTGTGCATGAACATGTCTGTATGTTCTGAGTCTGGGTGTAATTACGTATAATAAGTATACATACTTATTATACACAATTATTTATTTATTTATTTACATTTTTACAAAAAAAAGTAGTATAGGTATGTATTATATCAGTTAACTGGTTTCCATGGTACAAGCTCTACTTAGTTTGGGATCAGATGACCGTGTGTGAGGAATGTCCCAGGATATTATTATTTAATATTATTTATTGTACTATTTTTAATTTTTTTTAGAAACAAATTTTTCTTCTCTTCTTAATATTAAAATATAAATAGACCTATAGTTTCATACTTTACTTATTTAACTTTGGGAAACTTGTTTGGTATCACGAGTACAATCATGTATCTAAATGTCGTTAATTTACCAGTCACCCTATATAGATGTTTTATTCTTATTCAAAATCCTAAATAATCATATTGACTCCTCTAATATTTATAATTACCGTACCCCGTCCCTCCTCACGTTTTAAATCAAAATCTTATATTAAACAATGTAAAAAAGGTATGCACAAAATTCATTTTTCAGGCATTCGTTGAATTACTACAACAAAAATCTAACGAATATTGATATTAACAATCTATCCTTGAGCACTTTCAAAAAAGTTGTGAGCACCAAATTATTCCCCTGTTAATACCTAAATTTATTATATTCGTTCGTAACTGTTTGTAATTGATATTATTAGTATTTAATAGTATTTATCAATGCGTCTATTGCTTATATTCTTTTCTTTACTTATTTGTGTAGCTACTTATGTGGAACTTTAGGTCTATCTGTCACTATTTTTAATGTATATATGTCACCGTATTTTTGTGAAAACCGTTAGTTTATAATCTAACTAGCGAGATTATAAACTCCCCGATATATTGTGAACTGTACCATACTGCTTACAATATAACATATTCATTTTCGATAGTTATAGATCTAACGTTGTCAAACCGTCATATTGTGAACCGTCCCTGATTGGTCAGTCTTGGCGGTAGTTCGTTCTGTATTCATAGTTAGAAAACAAACATAGGTGTATAAACATAGTTTAATTAAAAGAAATGCACATTTAATTGTTTGAAATCAAAATTAAATATGTGAATATTTTTTTTAAGAAACAATAAAAACAATCAACTACGTTACGTATCGCTAAAGATGGTGTCGCGAGACACATGACGTTGAATCAATCAGCGCGCAAGGTGCGTTCCGACGCATTCAAGTATGATGCCGGTTTACAAAATGACGTGTGCCGTTTGTCATGGATAGATTATAATCTATCGGAAATTAATACGTTATATTGTAAGCAGTGTGATACAGTTTACAATATATCGGGGAGTTTATAATCTCGCTAAGTAGATTATAATCTAACGGGTTTCACAAAAATACGGTGACATATATATAACTTGTAAGACTGTATGATCCCCAAATATCGAATTTAAAAAAACCGGTCTAATGCGAGTCGGACACGCGCACCGAGGGTTCCGTATAAATCTGAAGGTATGACTGAATGAATGAATGAAATATTCTTTATTGTATACACTGACATAGTAAAAATAACAAAAGTATTACAAATTAGGGAAGTTAAACAATGTAGGCGACCTTATCGCTTAAGCGATCTCTTCCAGGCAACTTTTGGGTACAGGTTTTTAGGTATATAAGTAAAAGGTATTATAGACCTCAGTATTTGATATGAATTTCAATTTAATACCTCTACGCGTTCATGAGGAAAGAGGATAGTAAGTTTAAAATTATTTAAACATGATGTAACTAAAAATTTATGCTTTTCGCATTTTTTTCCTATATCTGTGCTATAAGACGTTGCTTCGTACCAAATTCAAGATGCTGAGTTCAAGGGAAGTACCCTGTAGGCTTTGATTCCCCTGCACGTGTCAAAAATTTGCAGCATAAACGGCTGTCTTTTGATTGTGGTGGCTTATAAGTTTTATTTTTTCACAACTCTAAGGGACAGTAGACCTGAGTATTTGATATGAATTTCAGCTTGATACCTCCTCGCGTTCACACATAAACAGAAAGACGGACAACAAAGTGATCCTATAAGGGATCCGTTTTTTCCTTTTGAGGTACGGAACCCTAAAAACATAAAAATTAATAGGCTGTTAAGCAGTACTTACCTCATAAGATTCATGTATACTAGCTACATAATTCAATTAAATAAAAATATATCAATCATCATAGGTACATACATGATTATTAAAAACCTAACTTTAAATACGAAACTTAACTATCCGCGCCAGTGGACAAGCACTTGCAAGTCTTTCTAACAAATTCATGCACACTCAAACGATCTCTGCATATTCATATACACACACTTCTTAATTATCATCAGTGGTATGCTGTGAGTGAAACGGTGTACTTACGTTCTTTTTTTATCATTGTGACTACGGAACCCTAAAAAATTGTACGAACGTTAAATTTCAAAGTTAAAGTATGATGACATAGTCAATATCGAACAAAAATTGAGTCAATAAATTCCGGATAAAAAAGTTGACAACCCTAACAAAAATAGTTAATATGGAATTACTTCTAGATTCCATGGAATTGGGATGTGAAATTTATGTAGTGCGTAGGGGAAGTTAAGAGCATAATTTTAGTTTAAATAACTTATCCCAATACGGCGGAATTTACGAGAAAAATAAGAAATTCTAAAAACCTAAAAACGCGTATATATGCGAATCTAACAAAGCTACGATATTCGTTTATATTCTCAAAGGTGCAGCATAAGAAGAGCCATCGATGTACCTAACATCATTATTGCGTATCATGCTTAGTTAAAGAGTTATTAATTTTTTTCTAAATATCCGGATGAATATTTGTCGATTTTCAAAAAACATTTACTCAAAAACTAGACATGCTAGGTAAATGGGGATTTGAAATCTTACATTTAAATGATTATATCTATCAGTTTTTAGAATAAAAACGCGATGTCCGAAAAATTGTCCTCTTAAAACACTGTGCGCGGAAGAAAACTCCTTTGAGCCCGCACAGTTCGAAACAATTCTGGTTTCAATATGTGAGGATGGACTCCCCGTCGATGGCGAGAGTTGCGATGGTGGAAAGTAGCTGTGGGCATCAAGTCGAACAATTCTTTAGAACACTCTCCGTTATACAAGCGGTAGAACACACATAAGGAGGCAAAGTCTCTCCTCAGACTAAGGGGCTCTAAACCGTTTGTTAGCTTGGGATCGTCGTTTTTTATGTTTCTGCTCTTATAACGTCACGATAATGGCGGCTGCCTTTTTGGCGCGAATATATTTGACGTTCATGCAAATTTTAATAATTTTGAGTAAATGAAAATACTTATACGAACATTTAAAAAAATATTTAAAAAATGAAGAGCATTCCACAGACTACGTCGGACATATTCTCGCTAACAAAAAACTGTGTCTATTCTATGGAGTCGCCCACCTCTCACGCACACATTAGTTGGCTAATCCCCGGGAAACTAGACTATGTCGCCGTTTACACAGAGTCGATTACCCGCGCTCAACTAACGTGTGAATGTGTGCGTGCCGACTTGTACGTACAGCGTGGTGGCCGACTTGAGCGACACAGATTTTTGACACAGATTTTTGCTAGCGAGAATATATCCGACTTTTTTAACATCCTTGGAGCATTCTGCATTCCGTGTTGACTATTCTACAATATTCGCTGCTGATCACACATCATATACTTTTTTTACTTTCAAAGGCGCCACATAGCTTACAATCAACTCGGAATGCAGAACTCGGAACTCGGAACTCTAGAACTCTTTTCAGTGGGATCGGGCTGCCGCGGTACCTCGCGCTACACATGCTCGGCTCTAACGGCGCATCCGACGCCGGCGTAGGTATTTGGTCGACGTCCTGTCGATCGGTGCATCTGTTCTAATCAATCACAAACACTTGAAGCTCTCTATAAATACAATAGTATAAATTATTCTCACTCAACTAAATATATTTTGCCACAATGACAATATTAGCCAGCTTTCAGTGAAAAATTCGAAAATATTTGCAGTGTTATTTCATTTTAGTACAACGATTATCTACGTATGTACCTACATAGTTGCAATAATATATAAGTAATTCAGACATGAATACAAAAAGTAAAATAATAGACCTACCTATACAGGCATGAGCAGCTCCGTTCCTATAAAATCAAACAGCTAATTTACAGCTTAGCCTTTGAAAAGATACAAAACGGTCAAAGAAAATTATAAAATTGGTAGTTTCGTAATGCCAATACCTACCATTATAAAATTATTAATATTATAATACTAATTTAGTGGAATTTTTTAAAACACAGCAACACTGGTTTAGAAAAATGGAAATGGCGTTCTTTAGTTCGTTACAGCTGTAGGTTGCGCAATTATTAACTAAATAATCATTTATAAATGATAAAATACGAGCTTTAAGTGCATCAAATATTGTGATCTGATGTTACGCTCTTTTTGTGTAGTTTGTAGTGTAAATATCGCATGGTGAATGGTTAATTTCGGTAAAGTGTAAACCTGTCATGGACCGTGTAGTTTTGTGTTGTGGTGATGTATAAAAACGATAAATAATGAAACGGAAAATAATGCGTTTGTGCAAATAATGTGACAATGATGGGTTTGCTATGGGTGGTGTTATTCGTGGCCTTGACCGGCTCACACTTGGGTTATGGATTGCCAGTTAGACCGACGCCGCAGGCCTACCCTCATGGTGAGTCACATAATTAAAAAAAAATATGCAAAAGACAAAAATACGTTAAATTTAATGCCAAAACACTACCCCTGTGATATCAAACCACGTTATATTATTCTTGCATGGTCCCCAACTGCTTTCATCAAATAGTTTATGGCTTCATGGAAAGTAATGCTACACCTTCGAAAATGCGTCAAAATCTTATAACTACCTTACTTTGTTATGTTGACAGGCTCTTGGTAAAATCAAATAAAAAAAACGTTTTTCCAGGTCAGTTAATCTAATAAAAAAATTGCACTTTATGGTTTGCCTCATAAAACTTCTGATAGTCTATGTAGAATACATTTCTTGGACATGGTAGTCAAGTGGTTAGTTAGCATGGTTGCTTGAAACCAAATGGTTTGTATAGGACATGGGTAAGTCCTTGTTCTGGCTTAGTGTATTGCTTGATCACTTGGGTCTTCCAATATCATAAAATCACTTATAGTACTTTATTTGTTTACCATTTACTCTCAAAATACTGTTACTTCTGGTCTGGGCTCTTCTGTGACAGCAACAAAATTTTGTTGTCTGAGAAGATGCAGGAAGTAATTACATTCTTACAAAACCATTTCTTTCCATTCCTACTTTAACTCCTTCACAATTTATTTCTTTAAATGACTTGAGTCATTTTTCTGTACAGAATCATTGGAGATAAGGATCAATATACTCATCTACAATCATACACATTCTTTATGTTAATACTATGTATTGTACGATAATTATATGAAAATCTTTATTGTTTACATTGCTTAGTAATCATTTGTAACATAAATTTGCCCTTTGCCCTGATTAAAATTGGACTTCAGTAAACTAAGCTTAAAAAATACTGACCCACCTTGTTGAAGTACAACCGCAATAGGATTAGCCATTTTCGAGATTAGCTCAAATTTAACAGGTGTCAGAAAAGCATTATATCAGCGGCCACACTGCACATAAATGAATACTTGAGAAGATATAATAGATGTAATATTACGCACAACAAATGGCCGCCCATTGTAGCACTTTCACTGTTAGTTTTAAGTTTTGTTTGAAATAATATGTTTTGGTGTAACAATAAAGTATTATCTATCTATCTAACAAATAAAATAAGTTGTTTGTGTGACAAGTGATATGTATGAAGTTTTTTTGACTGACATATTATTAATCCTTATCTAATCTATACTAATATAATAAAGCGGAAGAGTTTTCTTGTTTAAAATCTAATCTCTAAAACTAAGTCCGATAAAAAAAAATCCTTTTTATATGATACCCAGATTCATGAGGGTTAGGTTAGGTTAGGTTTGGGCTAGGCTATATTTAAAAAATAGGGATCTACGAAAACTTCAATAATGTAACTCTAGGTGTAAAAAAAATACCTATAAAATTCCTAATATTGCTGCGCTGCGACAATCATGCAAAAATCTTCAATGATTTTTGCAGAAGTTGAAGATTGAAGAATGTTTTTCCTGTGTCAAATAAATATTCTTATATTTCTTGTATACCCAAACTCACAATAACAATTATTTCAGATGCATCCACAGCAAATGCATATGAGGGCTGGGGCGCGGAAAGTGCATACGCGGCCGTGCCGGCGCTGGCGCTGGTCCTCACGGCCGTCGGCCTGTTGTTTGGATGCACCTGGTGCTACAGGCACAAGGACTGCAAGGTAAGAATTTTACCAAAAATAAATAAATAAAACAGTTAGAAATAATATGTTCATGCCTTATTAACTCAAACTGTTAAGACGTCTTAATCACCTTACCACAACCTTACATTAGACTGAAGACCTAATAAATAAATTAAGGTCATGAATGTTTCAAAAATCCCAAGATTTTATGATGGTTTAATAAAGATTGTTTGTAAATATTCAATGTTTCCAAATTGTACAGAGCTGTAATGGAGACTCATAGGCTAGTCTCCTTTTCACAAATACCATATTAAAGCAATACAAAATATGTATTCACTCACTATGTCACAGTTTGTGAGGGTAGGGAGGGATGCTATCAGTAATACCAATAAACCAGGATAAGAAGCTAAATTGTCCCAGTTTTTTGAT
The DNA here is from genome assembly GCA_951394255.1 of Polyploca ridens. NCBI lineage: Eukaryota > Metazoa > Arthropoda > Insecta > Lepidoptera > Drepanidae > Polyploca > Polyploca ridens. Next base: position 3,965,012 of record OX596252.1, read on the forward strand.
GCAGTATTTTTTTTACTTACAATATAGTAAAATAGTTCTTTGATGACTGTTAAAAATTAACTGCCTTACTCATAAAACGCAATTTAACTAATATACTGATCAAATGGCCACATAAATAACATTCCCTTACAGTCATTGTCTAACTCCCAAGACACCCACCAAACTGAGAATATCCAAAGGAAAAAATACCTGGTATGACTAAACCTAGGTGTAGCATAACTTTTCGAAGAATTCACACAATCTTTATGCATGAATTTAAATTAAATATTCATTGTAAGAGTAATAAAACTTTACACTCTAATTCACAAACAACAACAACAAATTATATATTTATAAGATTCATAATTATTATGTTCTTTATATAAAATTCAGTTACTTTATTTAATTAACAACTTCTAACTTCATACATATACCTAAATAAATAACTACTGTATTATACTATGTTATGCATTTCCCTTTTTTTTACAGTTAATTCATAAAATTGTGAATTAGCATGAAGTGAATGAGTCAATGACCAATTATCAGCATTTATTTAATGCGTAAAAACTTGTTATTTTCTGCTTAAATCTCGCAATTGGTATGACGCATTTACCCAATGTTACAAAGTGCTATAAACTTATTTTTGGGACATGATATTGTGTGACCGGAATGTATTTTCTAGTATCTGTCTAATTAATAATTTGATTCTGATTTTTAATGAATTATACAATATCATAATAGGTGATAACAAATAAATAAAACCGCCTTAAAAATGGCTTTTTACTATAAAATAACGATGAAGCAACTTTAATCTGACACTGTTTCAAAGTCAGCTAAAAACGTCTGCGTCAGCTAAAAACACATACTACTACTCTTTCACTGACTTCAAAACAGTGTCAGATCAGATTAGAGTTCATTCTAAGAACTTATGATACGAAATGCTTTTCACTGCCATTTGCCACCTACACAATACATCCACCATGCAATTTCAACCCTGCCTGATTTTCCTTTGTGATGGCAAGGCAATCTTCTATAGAAGTGGCTATCAGATTCGACGTAGGTTTAGTACAACCGGTTATGCGGGTAATGACGTCAGTTGCGTGCACGTGGGCCTCGGAAACATGTTAAATATCAATGCACCAATGTATGCGGGCCCACTCGTCGAAAGTTCCACGTGATTGAACTGTGCGTAACTATGAATTGTAGCGTTTTGTTCAGCACCCCTTTTCGCTAAACATAGCTAACTTCTAACTAAGCTATTTGTAGTTAAAACAAATATTTTTTTATAGATAGATAATAAAGACAACAAAACACCAACGCTTGATTCTAAATGATATTAACGAATAAGTAGATACTTACGGTCCAGCTGATGCGTTTTTCCGAGTGTTCGACCAAAGCTCGGTCACACAGGTACTGTGGTTATGATCTGACCATGAACTGAAGATATGATGGGATTCCTAAACAGTAAAAATAACAATAGCCATCAAAATTCTCCTATTTCTTCAAAATTAGGCTACAGTAAGATGAGAAGTCCTAGGTACGTAATTTTTTTGAAATTACTTTTTTTTGTTAACTTCTTGGCTTTGCCTCATTATAAAGCAGATACTCATTCCAATAAATAAAGCATTGGAGTCATACGCATCGTGAGACGCAGTGTCAGCTAAACCACAATAATAATTATCTGATAATATTTGAAAACCTTGTCTACGTAATAAACTAGCGCAACAATTCTGGAAATGTTTTAAGGATACATAATTATTTTTGTGTAGTGACGTATCACTAACTATACACATACCATCTCTACTAAAGCACTGAATAAATAACAGTATTGCTCAAGTAAACTAACAAATCATCACGTCAACATTCATTCATATCACATACCTACAAACTCAAGTGTCAGAACCCACAAGTGTCGAGTCTCAACTGGAACATGTTATGAGTTATCATCCGAAACTCATCCGCTAGTCGGACAGGCGTCATAATCTCGCTACCATATGCCAGTGTGTCAGACTAATAAAAGTTGCAGTTGTGTATCTAATCAGCGGACGGGCGGGGTCGACGTACTCGCCGCGCCCTTGCTTTTGATGCTATTGGTCCTATTGTGGTATTTGATAATGGCCGGGGAAATGTTTGGACAAATGTTTGGTACTATGTTTGCCCAATTTGAATGGCTTCTGTTTGGTCTGCCAAATCTTTATTTATTTGCGGTGTTATGTGATGGCTGAATCACGAATCCAAATAAGTTGTTGGTAGTTTCAATTATTACTTATATATTAACTAACGCCAAATTAACTAAATTAACGTTATGATCACGATAGCAGTATTTTGAAATTTATTCAAATAAAAAAGTATTTTCTATAGAAGAAGTAAAGTAAAATTAAATGCAACACTTCGGCCTTGACGTTGCCAGTCCTCGTTGGAAGTATATTCGCCTGACCCTAATTCAAGTAATCCAAGTCTTCTTACAACGATCGCAAAAGCTATAATAACCGTCAAAGAGACTTTGCAAGGTTTCTGCACAAAAATCTGTCCACCCTTTTGAGAGGGTGGTGAAAATGGATTAAATAATGGACGCGTGGGCTGTCAATGACGCCATCCTCGGCTTATTGACGTAACTGTCCCTTTCTTTGGCATGATGTAATTCTACGTCGAATACTACCGTAAGGCTCGGTTTACATGGTTACACAGCGTTCAATGGATGGATTAAATAAACCTATCTTGCAATTATGATTGTAAGGACTCGGTTGCTATAAAGCAATTCCAAAGCATTATTATCATCATTTTCCAGGACATTCGTATCACTTGAAACGTTTGTGGCTTTGCAAAGTTTTCCACTACTGAAAGTTGACTGAATTAAAGCGCAGATAATAAATAAGCAGAAATAAACCCGGAACAACAACGAATATTTTCTTTGTCAACAAGGATGCGGCGCGCGGCGCAAAACAGAATCTCGACAATAACACATGCGTCAGCAAAATTATCAATGTCAACATGTTAATAGCTTCGTAATTTCTTGGTTTTATCACTTTGCCAGCCTCGGTCACAGGACAGTATAACGAGAAACATCTAAGTGGAAGAGACCCCGCCTACGTGCACTAATTGCTCCAGGTGAACAATCAGTGAACTCTATGAGTAACTCAGAGCAGATGGGGCTGCCCGGGACAATTACTCGGCGATACACAATGTTTGGCTTCACCTAGATCTATTCATCGCGGTGATGCGCCAAAATTCACATCAACACATACTTGTAATGTGCATGTAACGCTCCCAAATATTATGTTTATTAGTCACTGTCAGTTTATTCCTAGTTTTATTTTCTATACCTATTATAACACAGTACGTATCTATATTTGAACGGATTTCGGAAATCCTGTGTTTATCAATTGTATAAGGCTAAGCATGTAAATAAAACCTTTTCCGACCTTTTGTTTGATTTCCAGGGAGTTCAGAACTAATTCTAGTATTCCTTCTAGTAGGCTTTTACTATCTCAAATAGTAATATGTAACATGGGCGTCGCCAAAAGGAGGCAGGAGGAGCTGCTGTCCCCCCCAGAGATTCAAAAAAATTACCAAATCCTAAGCAACCTAAGTCCTCTAAGACTTGAAGACTCGCACTACAAATAAGTAAAGCTTCATGTGCTCTTGACTGTACCTACAATTCATACATTGCCATCCTCCATCAATTTGCCCCCCTTGGGCCATCGGCTAGCGACGCCTTTAATAGGTAATGTACTTTTGTTTAAACAAAGACGATATTATAAAGCGAGAAGCTGAACTTATTGATTAGTTGTGGTTTCGAGATAAAAAGTTGAAAGCCCCCATAAATCAGTACCTGTGCACTTATAATAATTAACTCATTCCACTAAGTCTCGTTTACGAAGAAATACTGTGACACAGTATAGTCATACCTACAGGCTACAGGTATAATTTGATTTAACGCCCTGCGACTCAGGCCAACCTATAATAGACCAATTAGTCAAATTGGATAACCATTTTTCGCTAGAATACGTTTCGTGCTTTCTGTAATAGAGACAGTGATCCCTCATGCCCAATTAGATTTTTGTGTTATTAGCAGTTAGCTAGATTAGGTACTCTTAGTTAGACCAATCTATTTGTCATGTCCCTAAAATATCTTATCCCTATGGAGCTATGGCTAATACTAGGCCTTTGAATTTAGTTTAGGCTTGTACACTTATGAAGTCATATACATTTTGACTGGCGAAGCACAAGTTTCGTTTCGTTATAGCTTTTTACTTCTTGGGTTGCTTGTTACTTTCAAATAACAGATTCCGAATCATAAATGAGGCCCATTGTGAGTATTTAGATTATTTCTGTGCTAACAAAAAATGCTGCGTAGTACACACTGATAATACTTGGGATTCGAGTCTAATCATCGTTGACCTTGTAAGAGGACCTCAATTGCACTGTTCTAGATTCAACAGTGTCGTCTCAAACGTAAACGATCTTATTTACGTGCTAAAGTGTTGATTCATTACATCTTGCAGCTCGTGGTTCGATTAGTGTTTTTGCGTTCTCTCTAAGTCTCGATTTGATCTCACTTTTATTATTTAAGTAAAAAGGGTTAGTGTCTGATTCCGCCGTGCCTAACTTCGAGTATCGTCTGCTCTTACTAGATAGTATTTATACCAAAATCTGCAAATTCTTCAGGATCTTCTTCCGCTTCTAGATGAGCGATCTTATTCGAGCAAGCGCAGTGTTAGTGTTAAGCACTGCGCTTGCTCGATAAGAAATTCAACTAAACTTTCTGCTATGGCGAAATATAAGCTTTTCGTGTCAGGTATATATTTCAGAGGATATTTGTAGATGTCGACGAATAAATTTGAGGTCCAATCAAAAGCAGCTGAATATTGTGAGCACTCGTCCAGTAAAACAGTAGAGCGAAAACGCCTGATAATCTTATCTGTACCCCTAGACAAAGTACTTTTCTATGCGTTTGAACGAATAGAAACGCTACAAAATGTATGAGATTGACATAACGATTCGCTAGATCCTAGCGTAACCAACTGTCAATCTCATACATTTTCTGGCGTTTCTATTCGTGCAAACGCATAGAAAAGTACTTTGTCTAGGGGGGCTGGCCGGTAGCCGATGAGTCAGAGTCCGCCCACCTGCTCAGCGATGACATATAAACGTAAACACGTGTAACACGATGCATGCAACACTCATGCATGCGTAAATGATCTAAATTACTTTGGTATTCATAAACGACTTAACATATTTGAGGTTGATATACTCAGCTTCTTTACGACCGTGTTTTATCTTTGACAGTGGGTGTGTTAGGATTCTTGTTTTGTTACTATTGCTGTTGATACACTGAAATGATGGTGTTTATCACTAACTAACACATCAAGGGCAATAGTACGGACTGGAGGACACGTCATGGTTTTGAACTCTAGTTTACGTGTAAATATTGTAAGAATTTTATCAAGAAAATAAACGAAAAGGAATACAAAAGAGGTTTTAGAATTTTTTCGAGTATGATGGATGAAGCGTTATTGTTTGAGATAATGTAATCGTTTCTCTTTCAGTATTTAACATTACATTCGATAATAACTATACTGAGCGAATTAGATAGATGGAGATAGGATAATATTAAATGTTTTGGAAGTCTAGTTTGGCTTCCATCATTTCCCAACAATGTAATCGGGATTACCCTTAAACGTTGCATTTTGCATTATTTTAACACTAGACAGTTATTAATGAAGAATTTCATGTATGTCATATCGCTGACTGAATTCAATAGATGCACAAGACAAAATTCAAAAAATTTAGTATTTAGAACAAAATTCATTACTAACTCAAATGCCACAAATTCGACTTGTATGTACTACAAATGAATTCAGTCAGCGATATAATGATTTGTGATAGATCATAACAATAAATGTGACATTTATTATCGGTGTAATGTCAAAGCAAATTGTTTCACTAGTATGACTTTTAAAATTGTCAAGCTCAAGGAAAACATGACAAAATGAGGCGCTAGAAATATACACTGAACATATCTCACAATACACTAAAACAATCCGCGCGAATTCTTTGCACGGCGGACTTTGAGATGCTTCACATAAAACCCTAGACTACGCGCGAGACATTCACACGACATAACAACAATTTTATTTCCGTCACTCACCAAACATAAAAATATACCCTACGGATGTAGTATTAAGATTTCATGTTGATTTCACGACTGCAGCGTAATCTCTGTCGGCTGACGATGCAGTGGCGCTTCTACTTGGCATAAAGCCCGAGGCGGGCACACCCCACAGTCGTGCCCCATCCCACGCTGTCATCGCTTCACACCTCTCCTATTGCTCCTCTGATTCATTTCTTAAAATAATAAACAGCTATGAAACCGGCAATGTACTGTCATGACTAGAGAATGTGATTAGTTTCGAAGTAGTGCTAGTGTATGCCTGAGTAGTGTCTGAAATATTCCAGGCAGTATCAGCGTTTATCCCTTTGGCGAATCTTTTTGCTCTTTGTGTCATGATTTATTTATGAGTTAATATCATCTCATTTCTGCTGTGATATTTTCCGGATAGAAATCAGCTTTTGCGAATTCCTTTCCATTTTATCTAACCTTGGAGTTGGTAAAGCTGCTCATATTTCATTAAATTGTCAGTTGCATTCTGTTACGTTTTACTAGTTTTGTGAATAGTTTGTAGCGCTACATTATTTATATTACTGAACCATCGGTGCCGTAACACCAACAGTCCAACACCTTGACAATAGATAACCTTATCAAAGTCAAACAAGTTACTCGCGTGCACTGGGTTAGCTTTACATTGAGGTAGGTTCATATAAACTCTTACGACTACAATCTTATTAGAAAATTCATTTTGGAATTTAAGTTTTCGGAAACTAGAAGTACTAACTTGTCATAAAATTTTGTTGATACCAATAACCATATTAACTTCAACGGATTATAGATAATGAAGTTATACAAATACCTTAATTCTTACAACTATAACATGATGTGGATTGTAGTTGGTTCGTGCAGTGTGCATGGAAGCATTGCAAGTTACGTATTCTAGTCAATTACATCCGTAATCAATATAAGGCACACTTATTGTACTGTACTTAGCTATTTCCTTGAATTTATACAACTTCTTTATTTACAGTCCAAACATTATCTATCCATAACTGCTATGTTAGATTTTTATCACCAAATAAATACTCATTTATGTTGATTGACAAAAAGTCTTGATTGGCAAAATTTTATGCGGGGGCTGAGTGAATTTTATATGCAAATGGATAAAGCACGCACGAATAACATTATGGGATACTTACTACTTGGAAGAAACATTGAATTCGTCTGGTGTGGTTGGTTTAAGAAATATAAATCGGCTCGAAGGACCATGAAGCAAAGTGGGCTTTATATGAATTCTATGAATAAAAGAAGTGTTCACTGACGACGTATTTAATGGCGAGAGCTTTCAATTTTACAAAGTCCTTAGACAAAGATAAATATTTCTTAAACCATATGTTTTGATTGTTAATGTTTCCTACTTCCCAGAGAAATATAGTTTAACTGAGACGCAGAAAATAGCGGGTGGTACTGCAGTGAATGTATTGATAAATATAAAATAAATATACCGGGACATTCTTCACACACGGCTACCTGATCCCAAAGTAAGCAGAGCTTGTGCTATGGAAACCAGATAACAGATATACTAAATATATAACTTTTTTTTCTTAATTACATACTTGCACATAGATAATAGTTCATCCAATATAAATTCTAATCTCTCCTGTTTCAAACGACGTAATAGCTAGATTAAAAATTACGTCGTATTCTAGTGGCGCTACCCAGCCGAGCGATGCGCCTCAAGATAAAAGCGAGCAAGTTGGTAGGCACTTTATTATGCGCGCGCGCATCATCCGCGCGGTGACTCACGCGCTACGCTAATTACAATGTGCCTCGAACACGTGCTCGCCTTGAAGTGTTGTTTATTGATAACTCCAGTCAATGAGCACCTCTTGTATTTGATATCAATCGGAGCGTTGTTGCGTGCCGATAAGTTTTTCTTTTATCTAAGAAAACATTAATTGTTGTTTGTATCTCGGTCAGTCGCAACTTCGCAAGGGGAGCGCTGGCGAATAGGTGTGACGGCAAAAGTCTATGTTAAATTTAATAACTTGATAGATGATGTAAAATATATTTTATGAAGGGAATTTCATATGTTTTCTTAAAACCCTGGAAATTTATATTTGTCTTTAAACATAAACAAGATGGCGAATTATGAAGCACTTGTAATTTTGAAGATCTGACTTTCCACAGCTCTAGACGTTAATTTATTGGATGGTGTTTACAAAATTTCCCAGTTTTATTCCTTGATCTCCAAAATTAGAAAATACTTCCCTTTTACTTTCTATAGGTAAGCCAACGAGAGGAGATAAAATATGTAAACAACCGACCTCTAATGAGTTACATTACGATAGCGAGCGATCATTATCTCTCGCATGCAATAATGACGTCAGTTGGTCGACGACAGCTGTCGTGTGTACAAAAATATGTATTCATTTAAATCAGTGTTTTTCAATCTTATTGATTTGTCGACCCCCTTACAGGTTGAAAAAATCTGGCGACCCCCTTGTCAGACAGACAGAATTTATAAATTAAAAGACTACGATAATGATTTTCTTTATTTTGATACCTTTACTTATAAGTCTGCATGAAGCCGCGAGAGGTTTGCAACTAAGTAAGAGGTAAGTTGGACGCCCGCTTGCGCGAAGTCTACCTTGCCTTTTTCCTTCTGCCGGCGACACCCCAACTAAGGTTTCGCGACCCACAGATTGAAAAACACTGATTTAAATAACTAACCATATATAATGCTATGCTATGGATAAGGTTAGTTATTTAAATGGATACATATTTTTGTAACTTCAAATGTAAACATATCATTGACCTCGACTGTACAGGAACGCGGTCGGTAAAGCAGCTGTCAACATAATTTCTTTAAATAAAAATTGAAAGTTTGCTTACATTTTTTATCTCGTTCCGTTGGCTTACCTTTACTGTATGGGGCTGGCAATCGGGCAATCAGAAGTATGGATGCTATATTATTCTATTTGTATTTTTTTGCCGCCGGGACACGCAATTGTTGTCAATGAGATCAAAATGTAAATGTTATATAATCTAAGCTTGTTTTGAAAAGATTAATTACTAAGTTTACTGCCGGTTTCTCAGCATATGCAACCTGCCGAACCGGTATTAGAGTCAGAGACTATTAATTTGAACACATACTCAGGTAGAAATATTTTAATGCAAGTTTTTATTTTGCCAACTGTCGAAGGGCAAAATTAACATTCCTATCAGTTAATACTTTCCTTTCTAGGGTAGATCTCGCCCGACAATAGTTAAATTTTGTTATCATACCTTCTTTAATTTCGAATAAAAGAACGTCAATGCCCACACTGCTATTCGAATTATTTTGGCACCAATACAGTGTCATTCATTTTAAATCTATTTTTGTTTGGAATTCACAATGTACATCAAATTGAGAATGCATGCATGTGGTCGTGTAAACATTAATTACTCTGTCATTTTTTTCGTCTAACACCGAAATTGTGTTCTCTAAACTGACTGACGAGAATTACAGTCCGAAAAAGTTTTTTTTTTTTTAACTAATTCATCTAATAAGGATATAAAGTACTTCAATATTAACTATTGCAAGGTACGGTCAGGATATCGTCTACATAATACATTTAATTGCAAATTCTCAAAATTGACATATTTTTCCTCTAAAATAGATGTATTCATTATGTGGCATTGCTTATTTTTCATTGATCTAGTTTTCTTCCTTATCGCATATTGATTTGAGTCATTGGCTGATTTAGCCTGATGTCTGGCTGTCAATCATAAGGACCAGGATTATTTCCATCATGTTGCGTATCCTTATTAATCGAGTTGAATTCTTAATTGGATACTTCCCTTCATTATATCAACATTTACTTTCGCAAATCAATTTACAAATGCTCATGCTATGTAACGTAGAGAAGTTTCTTGTTACAATTCTTAAACGATAATGCTTTAGTTATTACCAGCTGACTAGGGAATGCAAAACCGTGGCAAAATGAAAACCGGTTTTTATTTCGGTTATGAGATGTAAAAACCGGTTAACCGGTTTTAAACCGGTTTTTTTTAATGTTCGCTCGTTTTTTTCTTTCACGTTTTTTTTTCTTCTTTTATACCACTTAGGTGGCAAACAAGCATACGGCCCGCCTGATGGTAAACAGTTACCGTAGCCTATGGACGCTTGCAACACCAAGGGTATCGCACTCGCGCGTTGCCGACCCTGAAGAAACCACTTCACACCCTTTTTGAAGAACCCCATGCTGTACTCCATTGGGAAAACCACGGCAGGGAGCTCATTCCACAGTCCGAGCGTCCGCGGAAGAAAACTCCTTTTAGCCCGCACAGTTCGAAACAATTCTGGTTTCAATGTGTGTGAATGGACTCCCTGTCGATGGCGAGAGTTGCGATGGTGAAAGGTAGCTGTGGGCGTCAAGTCGAATAATTCCTTAGAACACTCTCCGTTGTACAAGCGGTAGAACACACATAACGAGGCAAAGTCTCTCCTCAGACTGAGTGACTCTAAACCGCTTGTGAGCTCGGGACGTTATTTCTATAGCTTGAATTATAGATACTAACCGTGCTTAAGATGTAAAAATCGCAAACTGAGGAATTATTATCAGTTAAAGGTAATGAAGTGGGTATAAAAGAAACATCATCACCATCTGCCTGCCCTGTTTCCAATCATTTGGGATCGGCGCAATATGTACGCTTCTTCCATTCGTCCCTTCTATCCATTATCATCTTTCATACAATTCATCCATCTCTTTTTCATCAAACTGATGGACATAATAGTTTATTTAACTCTGTAGATTCGTTTTCATCAGAGACTCGTTTATATAGACTACTCGGTTCGTTGCTTTTGATTTTATTTTATACGAATGAAATCATAAAAACATATCACGTTTGCTTGGTTTTTAATTGCTATGAGATATGATGACTTTATGTTAAAAAATAGATCAGTAATTAAGAAGTACTTATTTAAACATTTATTAAATTATGTTTCGTACGTTATAATATTCATTTCACACGTAATATTATGAACATGGCTTATTATAGCGGCACAGCAACTTGCGTGTACACAAAAACGTGTATATTACTATACGAATGTTGTCTTTAGATAAAATAAAAACACTACCCATTCTTTGTTGTCGTGCAGACGGGTAAAAAATAACACCAATCAATCAGCTTGCTTTCTGGCAGATACATAAGAGCCTTCATTGACAGTAGTTGCTCCGATAGCATGACATTAATGCTGGCGTCCCGCAAGGCTCTGAATTATCCCCAACACTATTCCTCCAGCATAGATATACTCTCGATTGCCAGCATTAATTGCTATGCAGATGAAATTACAGGGGAAGCTCATTACACGAGCCGTGCAAATATCCCTCGTTCTATATTGGAGAAAAGGCGCGAAGAACTTACGTCTTTAAACGAGAGTACACAAACTAGTGGATTCGATAGGGGTCGACTAAACCTAGTCTATTTCAACACCACTAAGTCACACACAAGCCTGCGCATTCACCGTTTAGAAAAGTCCATTTTCTGTGGCTCTTCATTTCTAGAACATGTCACGAAAAGCATTGGGATCCTTCGCATTAATATTTATAGCGAGACGTTCTGTTCCAAAGTCATCTACAAGGTATCCAAAAAACTCGGTGTGATTAATATAGCGAAGCAGTACTTCTTATCGAGACAAAGACAGCAACTATATAAGTCGCAAGTCTAGCCCAAATGGAGTATTTCTGACTTCTGTGGGCACCTGGATACCAGCTTGGGTATTTAAACTCAGTTCAGCGACGTGCCGTTAGAATTGTCGACGATCCCGCGCTCACAAGTGTTTTAAAGCCCCTTAGTCTGAGGAGACACTGCCTTCTTTTGTGTGTTATACCACTTTTCCAACGGGCAGTGGTCTGAAGAATTGTTTGACCATCAGGCCCAGTTACCTTCTACCATCGTAGTCACCGACGGGGAGTCCATCCACACACATTGGAACCAAAATGGTCTCGTACTGTGCGGTTTCAAAGAAGCTTCCTATCGTGGACGCTCAGGCTGTGGAATGAGCTCCCCGCTTCAAAAAGGTTGAGGGTTGGCAACGTGCGAGTTATAACCGTTATGTTGCCAGTGCAAGCATCCATAGGCTACGGTAACTGGTTATCATCAGGCGCGGGCCGTACGCTAGTTTGCATATGTATTGCAAAACAAAGTTTAACATATTTTATATCATAAAAACAATAATCATTATAAGTTATTTTCTTACCAGCTCAACACACTACACATCAATACACTTCAGTTCATCACAAAAATACTCACTGTTTTGCACTCAGTTTACAAAACGGCGGCAAATCTTCCTTTTTTTAGTATTTTCAAACATTGAAATAAAAACCGAAAATAACCGAAAAACCGGTTTTGGTTTTATGTAAAACCGGTTTTTTTGTTGGTCAAAACCGTACCGAATAACCGGTTTTTCGATTTTCGGTGAAACCGGTTTGCATTCCCTACAGCTGACCCGACAGACACTATGTTTTCATTATCAACAAAACGTTTTAAACTTAGTTTGCAAATTAATGAGTTTTTCTAGGGGGTATGATATTATGAGCCCTGCTTAAAGCGGTCTTGTCTCATGTTGTTTTTCTAAGAAATCTTTGTTTATGTTATGTTTTACAAAAACACGTCAAACCTCATCTTAACAGGTATTACTCATATTGATTTTGCGTCTCACCTCACGCAGTTGGAACTAGCGATTTCGCTCAAGTCTACGAATTCTTGCAGTATCATCCTTCTGATTAATTTTCTTGTAATTATTAGTCGTTTTTGCCTTTTTAGAAGCCGGAAAATCTTTACTAATATAATAAAGCTGAAGAGTTTTTTTGTGTGATTGTTTAAATCTAATTGCTAATCTAACTACGGTCGAATTAAAAAATTCTTTCGGAAGTTATATTGTCCCCGAGTGTTATTGGCTACTTTTTATCCCGGGAACGCGGATGAAACCGCGGGGGACAGCTAGTTAGATATAAAATATGCATGATAATAATCAGCCATAAATGTCTACTGTTGAAAATAGAGACCTCTAGAAATTTTATCTGCAATATTATAAGTAACGTCAATAGGAATGTATGATACGAAATTTCATTCTAAAGACTTAATAGAATCTATTATATTGAAATTTATGTTTGTCTGTTCGTTCGTTCGTCTTCTATGCGTTCGGGCATCGTTCATCCAAGTTTCAACACAGTTTCTTGAAATTTTATTCAGTTGACACTTGAGTGAAAGTTTCTGGCGTAGTAAAAAATTATATTGAAAGAGACAGTATACTACATTACCAAAACAATAAAGGGGTATTACCTATTTGTTTTGCTGCGTTCCAGGGGTGTATAATTTACCATATATTTGGAATTACTCTGTTTACAGTGTTTTCGTAAAAACAAGTCCGTTATTAATCTACAACAGCTAAGTTATCCGTAGAATATTCCTTGTATCGATTATATTGTAACGTTTAACACAAGCTACAACTGTTGTTATAATTTGCACATCGTCATCAATTCACACATGGAGATCGTGTGTGCTATTATCGTGTTCTACTTTGGCTTGAGTTGTGAGTTTACGCGAGTGTCTATTATATTGCGTGTTACTTCTAGCTTAAGACTTGTTTTCATACATGTATTCCACTGGAAAGTATTGATTTATGTTAATTTTAATATCTTCCCATATTGGTATTCAGTTTTAGCAGTTTAAACAAAAACAGAAACAAATATATGAATTACGGCGGTATTTCACATCCTTATAGCTATTTAAGGCCCAGAATACTCGCGAGCAGATTTCAGTTTTCACCCTTGCGCCACATTTTCACATAATATTAGCGGAAATTACAGGAACTAAGCAAACAAAAAATACTAGCTCCCTCTATTTAGAAGTGCGTCATTGCAAACAAACAATTAAACATGATACACCGCCATCTAAACATTTCCGCGAGAACGACACTGTTTGAATTGGACACAGTAAAAATGAAAACAGTAGACAAACTGCAGACAAACATTACAAATATAATTTTTCAAATACTTTAAAAAACTTTTGACGGGCCTGTTGGCGTAGTTGGTTAAGATTCCACGCCGCCGATCTTATGTTCGATTCCCACCAAGGATATGCATCTGTGTGCATGAACATGTTTGCATGTCCCGAGTCTGAGTGTAAATATGTATAGTAAGTACTAGCAACCCGCCCCGGCTTCGCACGGGTACAATGTCATAATGTGGTGTCAGTGGAGCGATTTGCGCGACCGCCCACGCCACCCGATCACGGTATCGCGACTGTTTCTTGCTAATTTTAAATCTGTGATATCATTTAAAATATTAATGATAATTATTTGCTGTAAAGCATTGAGCTATTATTACCACGTATAGAGGTGCTATCATAAGCAAAGCTTATGTCCCATTTCTTTAGAGTCGACTAAAGGTTTCTTTAGCACTGAAACAATAATTAGTCGTCTAAGCAAACAGTAGAAACACGTAGCGCTATTAGAAAGCTTTTAGGAGTATTTTTCTCGCAAACACCGTTATTTTCACGGCGCTTACGCGTTTCGTTCCTCGTTTTACAACAACAAGTGTGGCCGGATGGCCTCACTTGAACGGAACATAGTTGTGATGTGTGGCATCTTCTCTTTACGTAGTACTAATGAGGATCTATCTGATGGTTAAAACTGCAAAACCCGTTGCGTGGTTTAGAGTTGATAAACAGAGAGACAAACAGACGCGGAAAAAGACTTCTTTTTATACTATTTAGAGATTTATTTACAAATTCTGCTTAGTTTGGGATCAGGTAGCCGTGTGTGAAAAATGTCTCAAGATATTTATTTTTAAAAGTTGATACTTACGATAATATTTCTCAGGTTAGGTAATTGTCTCCCAAAACCAGAATTATTTTACATACGCTACTTAGGTAATTGTCGTCTGGTCACGAAACTAAGCGTTTTATCTAAATACAATTTGTGTTCTATAAATTCGGAGAAAACAGGCTGTGACAAATGGACAGACAGGAGAGTATCCTACTCGTATACAGCTGTGAGCTTTCATAATGTGCACAAATTAAAAGGAGGGAAACTATGTTGAATTTTATCGACCGTTTTTTAAATTACTTTTTATGTATTTTTTAAATTCTTGTTCACTACAGTGATCACCACGTTAACAAAACTATGTAACTTTAATCGGGGGG
Organism: Polyploca ridens; assembly: GCA_951394255.1. NCBI lineage: Eukaryota > Metazoa > Arthropoda > Insecta > Lepidoptera > Drepanidae > Polyploca > Polyploca ridens. The sequence goes on from OX596252.1 coordinate 3,980,295, forward strand.
CACGGCAGTACCCCCGCCGAGTCGAGCGCGAAGCAAACACTGTTGTACCATCCTTTACAGGAACCATTTCGCCGCATTTTCAGGCCCCTATTTGAGAACCTCTGGATAAGACCCGAACGCAGAAATTTTCGTCATCCAGTAAGCTATAATCACATACTTAAAATCCAAAATTTCAAGTCTGTAGGTCATTTAGTTCCGAAGTTAAGCGAAAACAAAGTTTCACATTTATGAAACTCACTCACTCACTCACTCACTCACTCATGATCATCAAAATAGAACTAGTACTTCCCATAAACTCAGAGAGCTGAAATTTGGTACAGAGTTAGGGTTTAATGACCACATAAAGGGAAAACTATAAAAACTAGGATAATCGAAGATCTGGAGTACCTGGTGACCCTGATTAGAAAACACGAGAGCCCAACCAAACTATTAGAGATCGACATACCGCCTTTACAAAAAATATTCAACTTGGTGGGCCACTTCATTTTCTACAAAAAGAAGTGAAATCCCATCAAAAACATTCTGTAAAAAACTAGCCAAGTCTCGATGAAATGTCTTGTTTATCTCTAAAAAGTAATGAAATCTAGACAAAGTCGTGCCAAGTCTAAGGTTCTTTACTGCGATTTCTTTATTATTATAGTTAATGTTGTGTGACTTGGCCGTTGAAGGGAACACAAGGGTACAAAACCAGGTGTTCCATGACACCATTGCACCAATCTGTACTTGTACCCACTAACGTATAAAGAATGTTCAACGGCCAAGTCACACAACATTAACTATAATAATAAAGAAATCGCAGTAAGGAACCTTTGACTTGGCACGACTTTGTCTAGATTTCATTACTTTTTAGAGATAAACAAGCAGCTCCGTCGAGACTTGGCTAGTTTTTTACAGAATGTTTTTGATGGGATTACTTATTAAACTTAGCGATATATCACAATGAACAAACTTAATATAATTTAAAAAAAACAAGAAGTCCTCATAAAATGAAAATTGAGGCAAAAATACAGCCCTCAATCGAGATATTATATGTTATTTGACAAATAAACAGGTTTTCTTCCATCACGTTTAACAATAATTGAAGATTTTCTCAATAAAATGCCCTCTTTACCTACCATTTTTAGTCATCATCATATCAGCCTAATGATATCCACTGCTGAACATAGGCCTCCCCCATTAACTTCCACTTCGAGCGGTTTTAGGCCGCTTGAATCCAGCAGCGCCCAGTGACTCTGACCAGGTCGCCGGTCCATCTGGTGGGAGGTCGTCCTGCATGGTGTCCCCTTCCAGTTAGTGGTCGCCACTCTAGAAACTTCCATCCCCATCGGTTATCGGTTCTTCAAGCGATGTGGCCTACCCATTGTCACATCAACTTACTAACTCTACGAGCTATATACATATTTTTTGTTCTCCTACGAATGTCCTCTTTTCGGATCCTGTTTCGTAGAGAAATTCAAAGCATAGCTCATTCCATAGCTTGCTGAGTGACTCTGAGCTTATTTATGCGGCCAGCAGTGAAAGACCACGTCTATGTTCCGTATGTCATCACTGGTAACACGCATTAATTGAAATCCTTTCGTCTTAAGACTCTGACTCTGAGGTATTCTGGACTTGAAGATATGCCGTAGCTTCCCGAACGCTGTCTAGCCGAGTTGGATTCTTCCGTTAACCTCTTTGTCGAAGTTGAACCTACCTTGTTGGACAATTTGTCCTAGGTAAACATACTCGTCTACAACTTCGAGAGCAGTGTTCCCAATAATATTGTGGGTAAAATGGGTATTGGCGGAATATGAATATTAGACATAATTTTTGTCTTGTATATTTTCATCTTGATCTGTTAAGAAACTCTTGAGATCATTGAGCATGATGTTTAAAGCTTTCAGCGATTCCCGCCATTATGACTATTTCGTCAGCAAGTCGAAGGTGAGAGATGTGTTCACCGTTGATGTTGATGCCATAACCCTTCCAGTTCAAGAGCTTGAACACATCCTCGATTGCAGTGGTAAAGGTTCCGGGGAAATTACGTCACCCTGTCTTTCACCCTTCTGCAACTGGATTGATCTCGTACTCTCGTCTTGTACTCGGATTGACATAGTGGCTTTGCTGTACAATCACTTTCAACAATTCGATATAGCGATAGTCGATTTAGCACCGCTGTAGACTCTGTAATACCGCCCATGTCTCAACTGAATTTAAGGCTTTTTCACAGTCATCATACACAAGGCATAACGGTTGAATATATGTATTTGATCTATGGTACTAAAGCCTTTACGGAAACCAGCTTTTTCGGGAGGCTGGAAGGCTTCAAACCTACGTGCAAGACAATTCGTAATGACCCCCGAAAACAACTTATAAACGTGGTTTAGGAAGAATATGGGGCGGTAGTTCTTCAATAGGGCCTTATCGCCTTTTTTGAAGAAGAGCACCACCATTTATTTCCTCTCCATACTTCTAGTATTGTACCTAGGGCATAAATCTCGGAATATCGCAATATTGGAATCTCGGCACCGTGCATAAGGACTTATTTTTATAAAGTTGGCAGGTGAGGTGATACTTCTGAGCTATCGCTGTCAAATTTATTGAGCGGTATCACCGAGGTATGTAAATGTAACATAATTGCATTTTTGAGCAATGAGGATAATTTACGTTCAAAAGTATCCTTTGTCCTTCTCCACTAATTGAACTATCCCTGCCAAATTGTATTTAAATCTGTTCAGTGGTTAAGCCGTGAAAAGGTTACAAACTGATAAATATCCAGTTGCGTGGTGGCCGAATTATGACGTCAACCTTAATGTACAAGCGGGAGCGTCTTCTGGGGACTTCGTCATTTATTGATGGATATTAATAATTTAAAAAACATTATGCTCAAAAAGGTTATGTGCATCCTCTGTAGTAATAAAAAAGTTATCATTTTGTTATGTGAATGATCCTTATTGCAGGCATCTAACTCAAAAAGCTATTTTGACCCATATATTATAAAATTTCCCGCCTCATGCTAAGCATCCACCTTAAGGAAGTATTATATAATGGTTTGGAAAAAACGTTATTCCAATTTTATTAATTTTATTTATATAAAACTGTGCCTGGCTCACTGATTGGCTGAAAAAACTAAGCTACCGGTGGTTAGGGTTGCAGAAATAGGAACCTCCTCACAATACGAGCTGTATCGAGGAATACTGCCGAGAGCCGAGAGGCTTTCGGCCATCAGGCCATTGGCCGTTACGACAATCGGCACAATGATAGCCGAGCTCACTACTAGTAATTGTAAATATACGATGGCTTCACATTCCAACTAATCAGTCCAGTAAGTACTAGAAACTTAGTCAACGTAAGATGTGTAATATTTTCCTTACTGTTCTAATTTTACTGTGCCATTGTCATTTGACGACTACGCGAGTGGACCACAATAATACAATGAATATAAAAGTTTATCGGCTCGACTCGATAACTACAGATGACTCGATGACCGCAGTAGAGGCAGTCATGCCCGCCCCGACTTCGGGGCACCTACTGTTACCAGTATCAGTCAACCTACCTTTCATACCTTTTCTTTGATCTCAAAATAAACAATATTTAATGAGGTATTATTTAATGAGGTATTATTTAATCAGGTAACTAACTAAATAGGTAATTAATTGCTCATTAAAAATAATATATATTGCTGATTTTTCATTTCGCATGATTTGATAAAAAAAAATAAAGAAGAACATTTTCCGGGATTGAATCATCACCTCCTTCAGTCGGGAGTACATAAATACCCCGCGCCTTAGCCCCCTAGGCTACCCTAACCATACCTTTCATAGACGAAAATAAGAATTAGTCTCTGTCAGTAGCACGACATGCCTCGGTGACAATTATCAAAAGCATCAATCATAACAGATTTTATTTTATATATTTTTATTTATAACAAGCAAATAATAGGCTCAATTGCCTTAATTTGACTAGCATGCATTTTCCAGTGCCTTCTAAATATAATTTGATATGATTTTTTACTAATTTGAGAGGGTTTTATGTATGTGAAAATTCTGAAAAAAATGACAGGTCCGTCTAGCAACGCGGATCGCCGCGGAATGCGAGTGAGCGCGAAGCAAAATACGTGAGTTGCAGGACAATAGAGTGCGGTATGATGTTCATGGTGCTCAGATTAATTTGACGTAAGCGACTTTTTTTAAAATCATTATTATGAAAAACTGAATCGCAAATTCAAAAAACTAAATCGGGCGTTTATTTGCTTATGATATGTACTCTATTGATGAAAAAAATCGTATTAAAATACCTTCAGGCGTTGGATATATTTGGGAATTTCTTGATTTTCAGAGGTATGTTTGGCATTTTTTTTTATCGAGGCTTTTAATTGAAATCGTGTTTTCGGCTCGGGCGATGTGTTTGTTATATCCTTAAGTATCATATATTTCAATTTCAATACCGTAGAGCTAGCAGGTTTCATATAATTTGGGCTGCAATGTAGAGACTTTTGCTAATTTCTGCCTCTTAATGAGGAGTTTCCTTGCCTGATAAAATTTCGTTTTAGTGAAAATACCTGTCAAATCGTGTTCAAATTAGTTCGAATTATCAACATTTTGACAGATATTTTCGACCAAACTATAAAACCCTATGGAAAGAAAACTCCTCATTATCTCCTTGTATGAAAAATTCTAATACTTTGATTTATATCAGGTGGTTATTCGTTTGACCCGATTCTTGAGCTTCCCAATATTTCTAGCAATGGATGCATTGTGTTCCTTCAAAGAGATAGTAAATTTTACAGCTTCATTGTTCGTGATATACGACTTTGTCACGTCGCGTCGGTCGCTGAGCGCCACGCCACGTAGTTACCCACACTTCTTAGGAATTGTCAGATTGTCACCTATTGTTTGGCCACTACTTTTTATATGCATCTCAATGATTTGTTCGATTGCGTAACGTTGGCGCTGATGTGATGGTACAATTGATTAGTTTGCAGCTCGAGTGATAGCTTAAATTGTATGTAAGAGCCATTAAGTTTCTATTAGTCTCAAGCTAGTTGTATTAATTGTTTAAATATCATGGACGTCTTAGTTAATGCATTCAAGCGTTGAACTTTAAATTAAAATATAAAAGTTTACTAATCTTGCCAAAATGTTGCGTATTATTTTTGTAGACGGTGCAAATGAGAAATGAATGAACGTGTTCGTAATTATGACGTCGATATTTGCCGGTCAGGTTTCGTGATATCAGTTTATTGACAGGCGAGTATAATAACGTAGAGTATCTATAGTATAATATCGTTAGTCGCGAACTATAGCGTTACTAAGAATCGACAGCTCATTAACTGTACCTTTGCATAAAATGAATGAACCAACTGTAGTTGAACCCTTATAGTGTCATCGATCGTTGAAATAGAGAATGCAAACGTAGAAGAGACACGTGGTTTCTTTATCAACTTCAATGGTCGTTATTGAGTGAAAGGAAGAGAGTTATTGATGAAGCATGGCATTCCTAACTATGTCTGCATTTTCATAGTCTCCGAAACCTAGTTCTCCGAAACCTAGTTAGTGTTAAATTGATTAAAAATATTCCTATCTAAGACTTGTGGTAGCAGACTATGCTAGAATTAAAACACTCCCTAAATTCCAGGTTCCGCGATCTCTTGCCTCCAAATGTATTTTGTACACGGGGTATTGGGAGATTTGACGTCATACAGGTTAAGGACGACGACCAGACAATAAATTGTGAATGACGTCAGTAGACAGACGGCTGATAAAACATTATTGCAGATTATGAATATGTATAATTTGGCGAAAGTTGCTATTACTTATTCTAGTGAAATATTTGGTAATGTCTAGATTGTTATATTCAGTGTCATAGATATTATTTTTTGTGTTTTTGGTTAGTTTATAATTACTAAACGTGTTCGTTATGCCTTACTATGAAAAAATAGAAGTTTTTATTATGATAACATAGGACCGGTAATAGATTCCGAACGGAAATAGGTTACATGCAGCGAGTATGAATTGTTGTCACTCGTCACTGCAAATGTGATGTCATCCACTTTAAAAACTAACTGCATAGCGATAGGGATACGACATGGTCATATTTTTTCTATTAAAATGACTGACAACTTCGGCCCGATTTTACCAACGTGGAATACCTAACCTAGCACTTGCCCACGAGTATTGCTGTGTGATGGATGTGTGACAGGATTGGGCCAAATGTCTTACACCGGTAATAAAGAACGAGAATAAAAACGAATCAAACTTGACTCGCAACTTTGACTGACGCTCTTTATAACAGACCTAAATGCTCTGATAAAATTCGTCGGTCTCGCACCGTAAAATCGATGGTATGAATCAACGACGTAGGTAGCATCTATTTACGATTTTCAAGCATCATTACCCTCATCCGTGTGGCAATAAAGACCCTGACAATCTACATTCTTTACAAATTGGTAGTACGAGCCAATGTCAAACCCATTTCACACAGTATGATGGGTAGTCAACACATTAGTGCTCTTAATTCAATGGCACTTCAGCATTTAATTATACTACTAAGGTAACAAACAAGCATACGGCCAGCCTGATGGGAAGCTGTTAGCAAAAATCTCTTTAGCCTGAAGGATTTGAGAGGACTCGGGAAGGAACAATTGCCGTGTTATCTGACTCCCGCTGGTTCCAGCACACTGCCAGCACAACGCCTTCTCTTGGAGCTCCGAACCTTACCGCAGGAACACAACACTACATTAAAGTTATTTAATAATCTGCGTTCTCCATGTTACGAACGGATTGTATCTACTGTCGGGACAATGGTTGTGGTTACTTTTAGCTACCTATTGGTTAACTAATAAGTGGTTGCCGCCTGTCCCCGTTCACACGATACGTTGTGCGCTCTGACGACATGATAGAATCACTATTATGTAGTTACGCCGGTTTATATTGAATACGTATGTGTCCTTGCGTTTTATAATCAAATTAAACGTAGCAAATCGATACTTCACCTGCAGCTTTCGATCAATCAGCTGTTTCAAAAATTCAGCTTTATCGTTCAATATTCAGTCATCACATGCAAATCTTTGTGTCGAAGCTTGTTACTCAATCACGACATAGGCTGATAAGATTTGTATTAAATGCAGTTATATAGGTAATACATAGTACCATGGAATATAAATAGGATATTTAGATCTCTCAGGTAAAACTGCGGGTAGCAAACAAGTTGTAGATTATTTTGAACCTCTGTCCTTCGGCTAATCATAATACTGTTGCAAAGATAATATTCATATTCTTGTGGCTCAACTCAAACTATGGATCATGGACAATATGACGTTTAGTGTATCCGTTTTGTTAATCATACTGATTGAATACGCTTTTGTTACCGTACGATCCCTGTCAAAGGGTAGGGCCTCGCTTGAATAGAATAACCAAGGTTAAACGACATTATCAGTGTGTATCCTGTAATTATACTGTTGTCTTAAAACACGGAGTCAAAATCCATATAAACTACAGGATTTTAGATGGAACGATGCAGATAATTTGAGAGCAGATAATCGGGATCATTTAAAACCAAAGCTGACATTTAGAAAAGTGTATTATTATGTTATTGTTAATAATGTATTGTTTTTAATACTGGTGCAGTCAGTTTATTTTTTAAAGTTTAGTTGCCTCTACTACTTTTGTAATGATAAGTAGTATGTATTCATTGCTTTAAAACTATGTGGTCCATATTTAGACGAAAAATACATAATTGACATTGAGAATAACTTGAAAGCGATCACGCTTGTTATAATGTCACATTTGCTTAGAATGATCCACTTAGTCTGGCAAATGAAAGTATACACTCGAATTATTTGCAAACTTTTTACATGGCAATGCAAAAAAGAGCAAAAATTCCTTTTTTTTTTTCAGGTATTTCATACCAATTTTGGGGTTGCTATGCTGATATTTTTAAAATTTGCCGCGGTTTTTCAGTCTACTACTATCTACATCCGTTTGCCACCCTTGATCAGCTCCCAAAATATCTCTCCAAATGGCTCTTGGCTTGATACTGTATTTTTGAAGTAAAAGCAAATAAAGTGTATTATTATAACCGTAACAATAGTTGTAAACACAATACATAGCATGTTAGTATAGT